>JALBCR010004794.1:240000-717281 GCA_030710515.1 Abscondita cerata | reverse complement strand
TTTGACTTGGTAGATTGTGAATACCGCATACCATTTGCACCGCACCAACGTTACCTTTAGTAAGTTTTAGGTTTTATTTAAAATTTATGTCTGTTCGAATTCTTTATAATCACTATTCTTCATTTTCAGCTTTTAGTGTCGATTTATTAGTCATATTTAATTATTAATAGGTCAATTTTAACTATTACTATTGATGTTTACATTTTCTTTTACGTAAACTGACTTTGTATTCACGACGGAAATCGGTTTCTTGTTTCGAAGGTTAATTATTCAGTAATTTTTAGAGTAAAGCGACGTAATCTCTCTACGGCTGTAGCGCTATACGACTCTTCTTAACAGTTTTTCTTCGGTCATATTTATAATGCCTGATCACACCTTTAAAATTTGAATTATGACAATTTTGCGCCCCTTTAGCGTTTTAATTTGAACTACTCTGCAAATAAATATTAAATGACTTGTAATTAGGACTTAAAAGACTCCGAAAATTACGTTGATTCTTTTCATATATGACGTGCACGTCCGCATCTTTCTAATTATTGTTGTCTTATTTCCATTTTTCTTGTAGGTTATAATTTCCTAATTTAAATTGTGATTGGGCGCATCATTTTTCAATCCTCTCAACTCAGGAACTCAATTTTTTTTGAGTTATCTTATCACTTTATTGCATATTTCGCACAGGCTGTTTTTCTAAATATATTCGAAATTTCAGATATATATCATTTTTTAGTTGATGGGGTTTTCTTACAACGTCCAACGGGTTAATGTTCCATGTTCACACATTTACATTCATTTATACAACGTTTTTGGGGTTGAAACCTGTAATTCAAGCCGTTTCACCTTAATTCTTTCATTTATCGTAGAAGTCACTCAGGCGTAGGTATTATCCTTAAACTATTACAATCTAATTTCTTCAGGGATGTTATGAGACATGGTTATTGGTTTTCAACTACAAATTTCTTAATTTAAGTAATTTCTTATAAAATATTTTGGGTTTCAGCTGTACTACGCAATTTTACTTATTGCAGTATGTATGTTGTGCGGGACAGTAGGCACATATACAGGGTGTTTCAGAATAGATGCTGATCCTTAAGGGTGTCAACTCTTACGCGATTTTAAGAAGAAAGTAAATAAACATATGTCCTAAACCTCCTAACTTTTGATCTACAAGGTGTCTAAGATTTAAGAAAAACGTTTTTTTATCATAACTTTAAGACCTTTATAGATATTTTAATAAAATTTGGCATATGCCTTCTGGTTATAACAGCTTATTTTTTGATTTTTAGAAATTTTTTAATTTTTATTCAGTGGCGTCCGTACAGGATGAGGACTAGATATTTTTAGCAAGAAATATTATACGGCACTGCTTTTTTTAAATAAAATTATTTCTTAAATCTCCATGCATTTGAATAATTTGTTTGTTTTTTCAACTGACGAATTATTTGATCAAAAAAAATAAAGATCATTAAATGGACACAATTATCGCTATGTACCTATTATTATTTTGAAAAAGTAGGTTGTGACTTTATGCCAAGGAAACAATTAGATAAATTCCTTAAACAGTTTTGATAGATAAAGATTACACGAAAGTGCACTTAAATTACATTTTAAAATTGTATCCATTAAAACGTATCATGGTAATTTCACGTAATGCCAAATTTTGTTGATATACACTTACTTGTAATGGGCTTTGCCGGGACGGCAATGCATTTGAAGCCAGACGATTATTACCAGGAGTGGTATCCAAATAGAATAGTTCCGATGCCCGAACGATATCGGAAACCCACAGAAAGTTATGTGAAACGGGATCTTTTTCAACCGAAAAACCTACTTCAAAGGCACATCGTACCGCACGAACACCGGAAACCGAAGAAGCTGTTTTGAATTTAGTAGAACAAAACCCTGAGATAAGTACCAGAAAAATTGGAAATATCTTAAATATTAGTCATACTCTTAGTCTGAGAATTCTTCATGATATTTTGTTATATCCCTATCATATTCAACGGGTCCAGGCCCTACTTCCTCGGGATTTTCCGTTACGTATAAATTTCGCCACGGTTTTTTCAATGTGGTTACCGAAAATCCAGTTCTGACGCCGAAATTTTATTCATTGACGAAGCCACCTTCCAGGAACGCAATAAGAAATTTCTATAAATAATCATTTTTGTTGAAGAAAACTACATATCATGATCCTGCCACTAATTTTCTCGGTAAATGTTTGGGTTGAATTATTGGTGCAATTATTTAATTGGGCTTTATTTAACAGGCAGATTGGACGGAGACGCTTATCATCAGTCTCTTGAACAGAGCTTATCAGATCGGCTAGATTTGATGTCTTCTATTTTAACTGTCATCGTATGTGGTTTATAGAATGATGGTGCGCCTGCACATTTCCAGTCTTCAGGCCCGGGAATTTAAATCAATTTTAGAGAAATCGCTGGATAGGGCGAGGAGGAACACAGTCGTGGCCACCTAGATTCCCAGATCTAAACAGCTTTAGATTTTTTTCTGGGAGACACTGAAGACTTTGGTTTATAGCACCTCAATACACACTAAAGATGAGTTGAGAAATCGCATAATACTTGTTTGGTGACACTATTAGAATAATTCCAGAATTTTTCAGCAGTACGAGACTCAATGAGGAAAAGAGCTGAAGCATGCATACTTGCAGTGTAGGCCAATTTCAACAGCTAATCTAAATTATTTTCTTTTTTAGGTTATTTAATGTTAGATCTTTTATTTTAATGTTAAAATTATTATGTATTAAATAATCACAATTATTTTCCAAATCTTTTTTTTTCGCTGAAAATATATCTACAAAGACAGTTAAGTGATAAAAACGTTTTTTTTTCTTAAAACTTAACACCTCTAGATCAAAAGTTAAGAGGTTTAGGACATATGTTTATTTGAACTTTCTTCTAAAATCGCGTATGATTGACACCCTTGAGATCAGCATCTATTCTGAAACACCTGTATGTGCATACGTGGGACCTACAGTGTAACGACAAATCCCAACAGCAAAAGTAGAGAAGGCACTAGGCAAATTATACTCAGTGCTTTGTTATTGCCATGCAAGATAGTTCGTCAAAAAAGCGATAAGCTATACACTGGAAACAAACCCACATGTTGCTCGTTAGCATTTAACCGCGAGCTACAACTGCATTAATATTAGTGTTTGCCCACTACTATTGGTTGCTTATAGTCGTTTAATATTTGGGATATCAAGGGTAAAATGGAGTGCCACGAACCTCGTTAAGCTGAAAATGGAAGTTGAAAATCACGGCTTGTTGCTCTAGTAAAGTACGAACCTGTTTTGTTTAGTATTATTGGAGAAAAAATATTTAAAGAAATATAGAAGATGAAATACTAAACCAAAGCATGAAATGTGGTCATAGGTATCCATTTGAAGGTGGGTGGATGCATGGCAACGATTTTTAAGTCATGGTGGATGGCGTTCTTAGCTTGTTGGGTAGTATATTATTGCCAAAGATTCTTATCCCAGAGAACGGAATTAGGAAAAATGTATTTTCTATGGGGTTTTACATTGCTGAATTTCTACAATAAGTCAAGCCGTCAGAAATGAGTCAAAATTCATGAGGGAACACACAAAAACCACTACTTATGTAAATGTTCTAGAAGTAGTTTGCAAATACCAATCCTTTGTTTTTGGCTCCTAAACTTCTGCTCAAAAGTTTGAAAACCTCCTAGTGAGAGACAACCTGAGGTAGCAAAATTCTGTTTGCAGGATGCGTTTATCTAGAAGAAAATTAGGCTTAATATTATTTGTATCTTTAACGATTGCGAATTTTATCAAACTTTACCGTTCATAAATTCAGCACTTGTGCCTATAGAAGAACGATGTACAAATTTGAACTATATTATATACAAGGAGAAAAAAATCAAACTTGTGCTATAATAGTTAAATTTAGGCAACTTTAATAAGAAGATTCCTACAAAAAATATTCAAAATATTTCCAACGAGTCCTGGACACTTGGACACAACGTCGAAACGAATTTACTGAATATATTGCCGAAACTGGACAAAAACGTTGAAATCTTGGACACAACGTCGAAACGAATTATTGGGATCATGACTGCCGAAAATGGACTCTACGTTGAAATCAGTATTGGACATATCGTCGAAAATGTGGACACAACGTCGAAAAGCAAAAGCTGACACCACGTAGATCGGATATTGATTAAAACAATGTTTAAAAAAAATTGTAATAACTGAAACCTACCAACCAACACTCGTTTACCCCCGATCACATGAAAACAACTTACATTAATTAAATTAAATTTATGTGAAAAAAAATTGTTTTTAAATACTCTACTTAAGATTAATCCCTCTTAATACGAAAACACGTCAGTTTTTGTTTTTCGACGTTGTGTCCAGATTTGACGATATGTTCAATTACTGATTTCGGACGTTGTATCCAAGTTTCGGCGTTGTGTCCATTCGCGACGTTATGTCCCTTCGGCGAAGTGTCCAAGGATTCCTTCCAACGTTCGTCTCTCAGATTAGATTTGTTAAAGTTGTCAAAAAATGAAATTAGCAGCACTTAATTTTAAATAGCTGACAGATTTTCTTTGATTTGTTTTCTTAATTCAATTTTATTACATTTAATATAACACCTCTACAGGCAAAGCTACTTTATATGAATGAACAAAATTTGATTAAATCAAATTGGGAAATATTAAAATAAATGGAACTCGATATATTAGTTTCTGAGGGACGCATTTGTCTCTAGTGGCAAACAAGCCCCTTAATGAGCGTAAAATAATTATTAAGAAATTACTTTTTTGATGGAAACTTAATTTTAATTTTCTATATTTATATCTACTAATAGATATCTTAATGTTATCTATTTATACATATACATAGAATAGCAAACTTTATATGTATCAAAAATTACTTTCTACAATTCTTTTGAAAATTTTTATAACGTATTAATTAACACTGTAAGAGGTAATTATAAAGTCATTGTATAAAAAAGAATGTTAATATGTTTGTAAAAGTTCATTATTTACAAATTCTTCCTGAGAACAAAGTCATGATGAAATATTTGTTACTTTCTATCCTATGTTTTTGTTTTGCTTGTTTCAGGTTACCATACAATCCGCTGGTGAAAACCGGGAAGTATTTAATGTGGAGTAATTTATTGCAATTTTCTATATTTTTAGAATCTTGTGCCAGATTTGGGATTCCGAATCCAGCCACTATTTGCAAGAAATCATGTGTTATCCACTCTATCAGTCACTGCACATACTGGTTTCTAATTGTGGATTGTAAGCAATATTAATCCAAATATGCGATATTTCACCTAAAGTATAATAAATACAAAACCTCAAAACGGGTAAAAAAGATCTCACTGAATAATAAATGCTCTAGGTCCAAAAGATTGCTAATCTTGTTATTTGATTAGCTATATTCAGAATGTAACAATTACCTAACAATACAATAAAAAGATTGAAGTACGTAAAGTGTCGTTGGGATTAATTTAAGTATTTAAGTTGAAGCGCTAACAACGATTTATTATAAATTAAACAGGGATCAACCGATTTGAGCGGCCAACTAGTTAACCATTTCCAAGTTATTAAAAACTTCCAAACTAAAATGTGACTAAACTCATTCAGTAAATGGAATGGCTCCATTTTTTTCTCAGAAAACAGGTATGCAAGTAACCCCACCACTGAAACAACTGTGTAGGTTATTCACCCAACAGGTCGTCGCAAGCGCATAGTCTCCTTTGCAAGAGCACCTATGAGACAGATATCTTCTAAATCGCGTGGTAAACAAGATCAAACACGAATTCCGGAACATAAATCTGAAATCAACAGCCCTGATGAGTTCCCTCTCTAAGACCCTTTGATCTCAACGAGGTAGACCAAGCGCTGAAGAACATCAAAATCAATAAAGTCCCAGGATTCGACGGAATGCATAATGAGTTCTTAATAAATACGGGACCCTATACACAGAAGATGGCTTGCGGATTTTTTTATGATATACTTAACCGTGGCAAACTCTCTAAGGAACTTAAAAGACCAAGATTATAGCTATTCTCAAACCGGAAAAACCTCAAAAACAGCGCAGAAAGCTATCGTCCAATCTTGCTTTTGAGTCGTACTTCAAGCTCTAGGAGAGGTTGGTTCTTGAAAAGATAAAAGACAAGGGGTCTGATACATCCCAATATACCAAGAGGGCTTCCGTGCTAGACGTGCAACTGTTTGGACCAAATCATAAGCCTCACCACTTTCATAGAGGCAGGATTTCAAGAAGGCCTTAAAACGTCAGCTGTGTTTGTGGACGTGACGGCGGCCTAGAATACACTGTCTGGAAGCAGGGACTTATCCAAATTCCTAAGAGTTCTACCCAACAAAAACTAACTAATCTACTAAATAATATGCTCAGCGATAGAATGTTCCAGGTGGTCCATGGGTGACAAAACCAGTAGGACAGAGACACTTACAGAACGGCCTACCACAGGGCTTCAGTTCTTGCTCCGGTGCTCTTTAACATCTACATCGCAGATATGCCGGAAACAACATCAAAGATGTTCGCATATGCCGACGATATGGCACTGGTGGTCAAGCGAATCTATAAATGCCACAGAAGCAATTCTAAGTAACGATCTTCAAAAACTAGGGAATACTACCAAAAATGGAGACTAACCCTCAACCCCAGCAAAACCGAATGCACCTGCTTCCATCTAAATAATAAGCAGGCAAACAAACAACCACAGATGGTTTTTAACGGCACCCTGCGCTAAATACAATGCCACCCCAGTACTTAGGAGTCACCATGAACCGGACATTATGGTTCTGGCAGCACCTCTAGCACCAGAAATAATATTATCCAGAAACTCTGTGGTACTACTTGGGGAATAACAGCAAACACATTACGATGCTTTGCCCTTGCTCTCGTCTATAGCACTGCTGAGTATGCAGCTCCTGTGTGGCTAAATAGGAGACATGTCCACAAACTCGACACGTAACTGAATTACACTATGCGCAACATCACAGAATGCATTAAATCAACCCCGATATACTGGCTACCGATACTCCACCACATTGCTCCGCCCCATCTCAGAAGACATGAAGGCCCTGGTTCAACTGTATCGTAAAATATTGGCCGACCAACCTACCCATCCATGAGGGACATGGCAAAAGCAACCTCAAGCCGACTTAAATCCGAAAGCCCCCAATCAGTTACCGCAGCCGAGATATGCTCAGCGACGCCGAAATATTGAGGGCGACCTAAGAGCAGTCCATACCGCCGGGTGTGGCCCAATATGATCTTCAGTCCGAGACTGTACCGGCTGGTTTTGACACCCGCGACAAATATGGAAAACAGCCAACAGAATTCGGACTGGCCATGCGAGATGTGCAGAAACGCTACACAAATGGGGCAGATCACCAACGACTGAATGTGACTGCAGGGACCCGGAGCAGACCATCGCCATTGTGTCCAACATTTTGGAAATAGAGCATACCCAGAAGAATTAGCCGACTTTTTTCTCCTCACACCCTCCGCGATCGACTGGATCAGGAACCTGATCTCACTGTGACACTAAATGTACTTACAGTCTTCAAATGTTACTCACTTTATGTTTCCTTTGTAGCCATACGATAAATAAATAATAATTACCATGCTAATTGCTACATATTAATTTTGAATCAATTGAAATATAAATTTAAATTTTAAGAACGACATGTCAACATCAAAGACAGTGTAAAATTATCGTGGAGATCTTGAGATAGTAGATATACTAACATACGCGAATCGTGCGGTTGTGTGAACTGTGTTGATTTTATTTTATTAATATACATTTATTAGTGTCAATTGTTGTCAAGTAGGAAAACAGCATGTCGTCGTCCAATGTTTGTTCTAAAAAAGTCAGAAATACGGATTGTGTTTTGTGTGATTTCTGTCGAAAGTCCGTTCAGTACTTATTTGAAGATGATATCATAGCGGACATAGAGGAAATAAGCAAGTGTGCCAATAACTTGATTTTATTTAATTTATCCGAGTCTTTGGGAAGTAATTCATTAGCCTGTAGTGATGATGACTTATCGCGCTGCAAGCTTACAATTTTTTTCAAAATGCTAATATGATAGTCTGGCCTTTTGTCGTGTCTGCGTTTGGCCAAAGTTAATAGCAAGATAGACAAGGCCATTAAAATTTTGTAATTGTGTTTCAGTCTCGGTCACAGGCTTTAAATGTTTTAAAGAAATATAAGGAGTGGGCACTTATACCTTAATCGAGACCTTACTATAGCTGCAGCTGGTACTACCTATTATGAATTTAAAAGACTATGTTCTTAGAGAAAAGATGTTGCAAGAAACTATGACTATCCGATAGTTTGTGAGTAGTTGTCAATCTCTTTTGTTATCTACCAAAATGTAAGAGGTTTAAATTCTAAAGCTAATGTTTTTTATCCTAATGCAACTACCTGTATTGTTGACGTGATTGCCCTAAACGAGAAATGGCTTCTGATGACGTTTCTAGTGAATATTTTTGGACCTGATTTTCAGGTTTACAAATTAAACAACATTGGCCGCGGTAGAAGTGTTGACACAAAATCAAAGCTAACTTCAATCTTCACGTGCATTACATCTCCTGTCTCTGAAGCTGATATTATTGTTTGGGGTTTTTCACCATAACTGAACTTTGGTTGTTGTTAATTTATACATTTTACCAGCCACTTCCACTGAACGCTATTTTTGACAATTTAGAGCCTAGTGTCCAATGAAGTCTAACAATCTTATTTTAGGTGACTTCAACGTACCTCTGTATTACTCTCAATTTACGAATCTCTTTGAGCCTAGTGTTCCTCTAAGTGGGTTTATTAATTTTAACAAAATGAAGCAAATTAATTCCTATATTCAATCACAATTCCGACTACTAGACCTAGTCTGATCTAGAATGTGTGGTTCAGAGCTGTAGATAGCCTTTGGTACCTGGAGGATGTGCGGATCATCCAACTTGGTATTTTGGTGAATAATAATTAATCGTCAATTGGCTTTGGTGATTTCAAATTTAATAGTAATCGTAAATTGTGCTACAACATTCTCAAGGGCAACTTTGTTGGATCAAAGCTATAAATGATGTAAATGATGCCTGCAGGTATTTTATGATCAATTGAATAGCTTACTTGATACAGAGTATTCCCAAAAAGCTCATTAGTTTTTCCAATGTTTTTCCTGAAGTATGGTACAACACCCGTGATAATCGATAATTTATAAGAATATCACCTTTGTCTTGGTCGCAAACGATATAAGAAATATTAGTTAATGCCGAGTCTTGGATCAAAGCTGGACGCGTTAAGGAAATATATCAATAAAAGGTACACACGTTTTTCATTGAGGAGGGACACCAGAGTACGTTTTTTTGTGAACCCGCTATCAACGAAGATAGAACAAATCATGTTAACGCGTTAGAAATATATCAACTCAAAATATTAAACGCGAATTTGTAGAACTTCATGCAATCTGTTGAAAGTACTATTAAGACAAACCCTAAGATTTTTTGGACATACATTAATGTTAAAAGAAAAACTTCTATGGTTCCCGGCGAGATGTCATACAACGGTAAAAAACTAACTCCATCCGATGACATTGTTAACTCATTTGCTGACTTTTTGGGCTCCGTTTTTAGGAAGAAATCAAGCAGTGCGTCTGTCCGTTGAGTTGACGTTTGTGATGAGTATTGTGATATGTCAATGTTATGCGTAATTTAACCATATGTATAATCGTGATCTTTTTGATGCAAGCAAAAAGTCAAAACCAAATCTTACAATGGGACCCGATAATATACCAGCGTTTTTATTAAAGATTTTATATCATGTCTAACCGGCCCACTGTGCCATCTATGTAATTTAATTATACAAATGCAACTTTTTCGGATTTATGAAGATCATCAAAGGTAATTCCAGTATTTAAAAGTGGTGATCGTAAACATGTTGAAAATTATAGACCAATAGCAATTGTGTCAAATTTCGCCAAGTTGTTTGAATCTATTCTGCTAATTGTTTCTATAATCACATTGCTCCATTAGTTGGTGATACAACACGGCTTTTTAGAATCGCAAATCAACGACATCTAATATTTGTGAATTCTGTACAGTTTTTATTCTAACGCTCTAGATTCTTGAAAGCAAATAGATGATTTATATACGGACCTATCAAAAGAGTTTGTATGTAATTGATCATGTCATTTTATTGAAAACTAAGCGGTGGTGGCTTTATGTAACAATTGGTCGATTCATTTAAATCAATATCATTAGGTCGTAGGTAATATGTTGAAATCTGCGGTATCCGCTCTGAAAAGTTACGTTACATATAGTGGTGTCACTCAGGGGTCCAACTTAGGGCCTACATTATTTATTTTGTATTTTAATGACGCCTTTACAGTTTTGAAATCTAAGTTGGTGTTGTGATAAAAAATAGTATTAAGTACTCTAATAGTAAGCAATGTAAAATTGTCACTTTCTCCCGCAAAGTTAATAATGTCGTTTTTGAGTATACTTTAACCGGTATGGGTTCGAAGTGTAAACGCTCCTCCTGTGTCACACACTTCCTTAACCCAATTTCGCGGGCATAACTTTGTATTGGTTTCAGGCGTTGACGGCTCGAGGCTTTGACGTCGATTTATTTTCTCTAATGAAAAACATGATCGTACATTTTTTATATTGTGTTTATTATGCCTTTATCTATGTACCTTAAAAAAATGAAAAAATAATATAGTTTTTTGAAATAGACGGATTTTTCAAAGAGGGCGCGGTCTAACTTTGTACGTCGGTTTATTTTTTTCTAATGAAAAAACATGATCGTATATTTTTTATATTGTGTTTATTATGCTTTTATCTACGTACCTTTAAAAAAATTGAAAAAAAATATATAGTTTTTGAAATATACGGATTTTTCGAAGAGGGCGCGGAACGACGCGAGTGCATTTATGTGGTCTAACATTGACGTCGATTTATTTTCTCTAATGAAAAAACATAATCGTATATTTTTTATATTGTGTTTATTATGTTTTTATCTACGTACTTTTAAAAAAATTTAAAAAAATATATTTTTGAAATAAACGGATTTTTGAAAAGGTCGCGGAACGACGCCATTGCATTTATGCGGTCTAACTTTGACGTCGATTTATTTTCTCTAATGAAAAAACATGATTCGTATATTATTTTATATTGTGTTTATTATGATTTTATCTACGTACTTTTAAAAAAAAATTGAAAAACAAATATAAGTTTTGAAATAAACGGATTTTTCGAAGAGGACGCGGAACGACGCGAGTGGTCTTTATGCGGTCTAACTTTGACGTCGATTTATTTTCTCTAATAAAAAACACGTTCGTATATTTTTTATATTGTGTTTATTATGCTTTTATCTATTCATACCTTTAAAAAAATTGAAAAAAATATATTTTTTGAAATAGACGGTATTTTCGATGAGGGCGCGGAACGACAAGATTGCTCTTATACGGTATAACTTTGACGTCGATTTATTTTCTCTAATGAAAAAACACGTTCGTATATTATTTTATATTGTGTTTATTATGATTTTATCTATGTCCTATTAAAAAATTATTGAAAAAAAAATATAGTTTTGAAATAAACGGATTTTTCGAAGAGGGCGCGGAACGACGCGAGTCATTTATATGGTCTAACTTTGTCGTCGATTTATTTTCTCTAATGAAAAAACACGTTCGTATATTTTTTATATTGTGTTTATTATGATTTTATCTACGTACCTTTAAAAAAAATTGAAAAAAAATATAGGTTTTGAAATAAACGGATTTTTCGAAGAGGGCGCGGAACGACGCGAGTGATTTTATATGGTCTAACTTTGTCGTCGATTTATTTTCTCTAATGACAAAACATGATCGTATATTTTTTATATTGTGTTTATTATGCTTTTGTCTATGTACCTTTAAAAAAAAATTGAAAAAAAATATAGTTTTTGAAATAAACGGATTTTTCGAAGAGGGCGCGGAACGACGCGAGTGCATTTATACGGTCTAACTTTGTCGTCGATTTATTTTCTCTAATGACAAAACATGATCGTATATTTTTTATATTGTGTTTATTATGCTTTTATCTATTCCTTTAAAAATTTATTGAAAAAAATATAGTTTTTGAAATAGACGGTATTTTCGAAGAGGTCGCGGAACGACGCGAGTGGTTTTATGCGGTAGAACTTTGACGTCGATTTATTTTCTTTAATGACAAAACATGATCGTATATTTTTTTATATTGTGTTTATTATGCTTTTATCTATTCACTCTTAAAAAATATTGAAAAAAATATAGTTTTTGAAATAGACGGATTTTTCGATGAGGTCGCGCAACAACGCGAGTGCATTTATGCGGTCTAACTTTGACGTCGATTTATTTTCTCTAATAAAAAACGTATCGTATATTATTTTATATTGTGTTTATTATGCTTTTATCTATTCGTACCTTTAAAAATTAATTGAAAAAAAATATATTTTTGAAATAGACGGATTTTTCGAAGAGGTCGCGGAACAACGCCAAGAGTGCATTTATACGGTCTAACTTTGTCGTCGATTTATTTTCTCTAATGACAAAACATGTTCGTATATTATTTTATATTGTGTTTATTATGACTTTTATCTACGTACCTTTAAAAATTATTGAAAAAAATATATGTTTTGAAATAGACGGAGTTTTCGAAGAGGTCGCGGAACGACGCGATTGGTTTTATACGGTAGAACTTTGACGTCGATTTATTTTCTCTAATGACAAAACATGTTCGTAATTATTTTATATTGTGTTTATTATGCTTTTATCTATCGTACCTTTAAAAAAAAATTGAAAAAAAATATAGTTTTTGAAATAAACGGATTTTTCGAAGAGGGCGCGGAACGACGCGAGTCATTTATACGGTCTAACTTTGTCGTCGATTTATTTTCTCTAATGACAAAACATGATCGTATATTTTTTATATTGTGTTTATTATGCTTTTATCTATCGTACCTTTAAAAAAATTGAAAAAAAATATATTTTTGAAATAAACGGTTTTTTCGAAGAGGTCGCGCAACGACGCGATTGGTCTTATGCGGTCTAACTTTGACGTCGATTTATTTTCTCTAATGAAAAAACTTGATCGTATATTTTTTATATTGTGTTTATTATACTTTTATCTATTCGTACCTTTAAAAATTATTAAAAAAAAAATATAGTTTTTGAAATAGACGGATTTTTCGAAGAGGGCGCGGAACGACCCATTGAGTGCTTTATGCGGTCTAACTTTGACGTCGATTTATTTTCTCTAATGAAAAAACACGTTCGTATATTATTTTATATTGTGTTTATTATGCTTTTATCTATTCGTACCTTTAAAAAAATTGAAAAAAAATATAGTTTTTGAAATAGACGGATTTTTCGAAGAGGGCGCGGAACGACGCGAGTGCATTTATACGGTCTAACTTTGACGTCGATTTATTTTCTTTAATGAAAAAACATGATCGTATATTATTTTATATTGTGTTTATTATGCTTTTATCTATCGTACCTTTAAAAATTATTGAAAAAAATATAGTTTTTTGAAATAAACGGATTTTTTCGAAGAGGACGCGGAACGACGCGAGTGCATTTATGCGGTCTAACTTTGACGTCGATTTATTTTCTCTAATGACAAAACATGATCGTATATTTTTTATATTGTGTTTATTATGCTTTTATCTACGTACCTTTAAAAAAAATTGAAAAAAAATATAGGTTTTGAAATAAACGGATTTTTCGAAGAGGACGCGGAACGACGCGAGTGCATTTATGCGGTCTAACTTTGACGTCGATTTATTTTCTCTAATGAAAAAACATGATCGTATATTTTTTATATTGTGTTTATTATGCTTTTATCTACGTACCTTTAAAAAATAATTGAAAAAAAATATATTTTTGAAATAGACGGATTTTTCGATGAGGTCGCGGAACAACGCGAGTGCTTTTATGCGGTCTAACTTTGACGTCGATTTATTTTCTCTAATGACAAAACACGTTCGTATATTATTTTATATTGTGTTTATTATACTTTTATCTATTCGTACCTTTAAAAAATTTATTGAAAAAAAAATATAGTTTTTGAAATAGACGGATTTTTCGATGAGGTCGCGCAACGACGCGAGGTCATTTATACGGTCTAACTTTGACGTCGATTTATTTTCTCTAATGAAAAAACACGTTCGTATATTTTTTATATTGTGTTTATTATGCTTTTATCTATTCGTACCTTTAAAAATATTGAAAAAAAATATAGTTTTTGAAATAGACGGTATTTTCGATGAGGTCGCGGAACAACGCCATTGGTCTTATGCGGTAGAACTTTGACGTCGATTTATTTTCTCTAATGAAAAACACGTTCGTATATTTTTTATATTGTGTTTATTATACCTTTTATCTATTCGTACCCTTAAAAAATTATTGAAAAAAAATATATTTTTTGAAATAGACGGTATTTTCGATGAGGTCGCGCAACGACGCCATTGGTCTTATGCGGTAGAACTTTGACGTCGATTTATTTTCTCTAATGAAAAAACACGATCGTATATTTTTTTATATTGTGTTTATTATACTTTTATCTATTCGTACCTTTAAAAATTATTGAAAAAAAAATATAGTTTTTGAAATAGACGGTATTTTCGATGAGGGCGCGCAACAACGCCATTGGTCTTATGCGGTAGAACTTTGACGTCGATTTATTTTCTTTAATGAAAAAACACGTTCGTAATTATTTTATATTGTGTTTATTATACTTTTATCTATTCGTACCTTTAAAAATTTATTGAAAGAAAAATATAGGTTTTGAAATAGACGGTATTTTTGATGAGGTCGCGGAACAACGCCATTGTATTTATGCGGTAGAACTTTGACGTCGATTTATTTTCTCTAATGAAAAAACATGATCGTAATTATTTTATATTGTGTTTATTATACTTTTATCTATTCGTACCTTTAAAATTTATTGAAAAAAAAATATAGTTTTTTGAAATAGACGGTATTTTTCGATGAGGTCGCGCAACAACGCCATTGGTCTTATGCGGTAGAACTTTGACGTCGATTTATTTTCTCTAATGAAAAAACACGTTCGTATATTATTTTATATTGTGTTTATTATGCTTTTATCTATTCGTTTAAAAAATTTATTGAAAAAAAATATATTTTTTGAAATAGACGGTATTTTCGATGAGGTCGCGCAACAACGCCATTGGTCTTATGCGGTAGAACTTTGACGTCGATTTATTTTCTCTAATGAAAAAACACGTTCGTAATTATTTTATATTGTGTTTATTATACTTTTATCTATTCGTACCTTTAAAAATTTATTGAAAAAAATATAGTTTTTGAAATAGACGGTATTTTCGATGAGGTCGCGCAACAACGCCATTGGTTTTATGCGGTAGAACTTTGACGTCGATTTATTTTCTTTAATGAAAAAACACGTTCGTAATATTTTTATATTGTGTTTATTATGCTTTTATCTATTCGTACCTTTAAAAATTTATTGAAAAAAAATATATTTTTGAAATAGACGGATTTTTCGATGAGGTCGCGCAACAACGCCATTGGTTTTATGCGGTATAACTTTGACGTCGATTTATTTTCTCTAATGAAAAAACACGTTCGTAATTATTTTATATTGTGTTTATTATGCTTTTATCTATTCGTACCTTTAAAAATTTATTGAAAAAAAAAAATATATTTTTGAAATAGACGGATTTTTCGATGAGGTCGCGCAACAACGCCATTGCGTCTTATGCGGTAGAACTTTGACGTCGATTTATTTTCTTTAATGAAAAAACACGTTCGTAATTATTTTATATTGTGTTTATTATGCTTTTATCTATTCGTACCTTTAAAAATTTATTGAAAAAAAAATATATTTTTTGAAATAGACGGTATTTTCGATGAGGTCGCGCAACAACGCCATTGGTCTTATGCGGTAGAACTTTGACGTCGATTTATTTTCTCTAATGAAAAAACACGTTCGTAATTATTTTATATTGTGTTTATTATGCTTTTATCTATTCGTACTTAAAAATTTATTGAAAAAAAATATAATTTTTGAAATAGACGGTATTTTCGATGAGGTCGCGCAACAACGCCATTGGTCTTATGCGGTAGAACTTTGACGTCGATTTATTTTCTTTAATGAAAAACACGTTCGTAATTATTTTATATTGTGTTTATTATACTTTTGTCTATTCGTACCTTTAAAAATTTATTGAAAAAAATATATTTTTTGAAATAGACGGTATTTTCGATGAGGTCGCGCAACAACGCCATTGGTCTTATGCGGTAGAACTTTGACGTCGATTTATTTTCTCTGATGAAAAACACGTTCGTAATTATTTTATATTGTGTTTATTATACTTTTATCTATTCGTACTTAAAAATTTATTGAAAAAAAATATATTTTTTGAAATAGACGGTATTTTCGATGAGGTCGCGCAACAACGCCAATTGGTCTTATGCGGTAGAACTTTGACGTCGATTTATTTTCTCTGATGAAAAAACACGTTCGTAATTATTTTATATTGTGTTTATTATACTTTTATCTATTCGTACTTAAAAATTTATTGAAAAAAAAATATATTTTTTGAAATAGACGGTATTTTCGATGAGGTCGCGCAACAACGCCATTGGTCTTATGCGGTAGAACTTTGACGTCGATTTATTTTCTTTAATGAAAAAACACGTTCGTAATTATTTTATATTGTGTTTATTATACTTTTATCTATTCGTACTTTAAAAATTTATTGAAAAAAAATATATTTTTTGAAATAGACGGTATTTTCGATGAGGTCGCGCAACAACGCCATTGGTCTTATGCGGTAGAACTTTGACGTCGATTTATTTTCTCTGATGAAAAAACACGTTCGTAATTATTTTATATTGTGTTTATTATACTTTTATCTATTCGTACTTTAAAAATTTATTGAAAAAAAAATATATTTTTGAAATAGACGGTATTTTCGATGAGGTCGCGCAACAACGCCATTGGTCTTATGCGGTAGAACTTTGACGTCGATTTATTTTCTTTAATGAAAAAACACGTTCGTAATTATTTTATATTGTGTTTATTATACTTTTATCTATTCGTACTTAAAAATTTATTGAAAAAAAAATATATTTTTGAAATAGACGGTATTTTCGATGAGGTCGCGCAACAACGCCATTGGTCTTATGCGGTAGAACTTTGACGTCGATTTATTTTCTTTAATGAAAAAACACGTTCGTAATTATTTTATATTGTGTTTATTATACTTTTATCTATTCGTACTTAAAAATTTTATTGAAAAAAAAAATATTTTTTGAAATAGACGGTATTTTCGATGAGGTCGCGCAACAACGCCATTGGTCTTATGCGGTAGAACTTTGACGTCGATTTATTTTCTTTAATGAAAAAACACGTTCGTAATTATTTTATATTGTGTTTATTATACTTTTATCTATTCGTACTTAAAAATTTATTGAAAAAAAATATATTTTTGAAATAGACGGTATTTTCGATGAGGTCGCGCAACAACGCCATTGGTCTTATGCGGTAGAACTTTGACGTCGATTTATTTTCTCTGATGAAAAAACACGTTCGTAATTATTTTTATATTGTGTTTATTATACTTTTATCTATTCGTACTTAAAAATTTATTGAAAAAAAATATATTTTTTGAAATAGACGGTATTTTTCGATGAGGTCGCGCAACAACGCCATTGGTCTTATGCGGTAGAACTTTGACGTCGATTTATTTTCTTTAATGAAAAAACACGTTCGTAATTATTTTATATTGTGTTTATTATACTTTTTATCTATTCGTACTTAAAAAATTTATTGAAAAAAAAATATATTTTTGAAATAGACGGTATTTTCGATGAGGTCGCGCAACAACGCCATTGGTCTTATGCGGTAGAACTTTGACGTCGATTTATTTTCTTTAATGAAAAAACACGTTCGTAATTATTTTATATTGTGTTTATTATACTTTTATCTATTCGTACCTTTAAAAATTTATTGAAAAAAAATATATTTTTTGAAATAGACGGTATTTTCGATGAGGTCGCGCAACAACGCCATTGGTCTTATGCGGTAGAACTTTGACGTCGATTTATTTTCTTTAATGAAAAAACACGTTCGTAATTATTTTATATTGTGTTTATTATACTTTTATCTATTCGTACTTAAAAATTTATTGAAAAAAAAATATATTTTTGAAATAGACGGTATTTTCGATGAGGTCGCGCAACAACGCCATTGGTCTTATGCGGTAGAACTTTGACGTCGATTTATTTTCTTTAATGAAAAACACGTTCGTAATTATTTTATATTGTGTTTATTATACTTTTATCTATTCGTACTTAAAAATTTATTGAAAAAAAAATATATTTTTTGAAATAGACGGTATTTTTCGATGAGGTCGCGCAACAACGCCATTGGTCTTATGCGGTAGAACTTTGACGTCGATTTATTTTCTTTAATGAAAAAACACGTTCGTAATTATTTTTATATTGTGTTTATTATACTTTTATCTATTCGTACTTAAAAATTTATTGAAAAAAAATAATATTTTTGAAATAGACGGTATTTTCGATGAGGTCGCGCAACAACGCCATTGGTCTTATGCGGTAGAACTTTGACGTCGATTTATTTTCTTTAATGAAAAACACGTTCGTAATTATTTTTATATTGTGTTTATTATACTTTTATCTATTCGTACTTAAAAATTTATTGAAAAAAAATATAGTTTTTGAAATAGACGGTATTTTCGATGAGGTCGCGCAACAACGCCATTGGTCTTATGCGGTAGAACTTTGACGTCGATTTATTTTCTTTAATGAAAAACACGTTCGTAATTATTTTATATTGTGTTTATTATGCTTTTATCTATTCGTACTTAAAAATTTATTGAAAAAAAAAATATATTTTTGAAATAGACGGTATTTTCGATGAGGTCGCGCAACAACGCCATTGGTCTTATGCGGTAGAACTTTGACGTCGATTTATTTTCTCTGATGAAAAAACACGTTCGTAATTATTTTATATTGTGTTTATTATACTTTTATCTATTCGTACTTAAAAATTTATTGAAAAAAAATATATTTTTTGAAATAGACGGTATTTTCGATGAGGTCGCGCAACAACGCCATTGGTCTTATGCGGTAGAACTTTGACGTCGATTTATTTTCTTTAATGAAAAACACGTTCGTAATTATTTTATATTGTGTTTATTATACTTTTATCTATTCGTACTTAAAAATTTATTGAAAAAAAATATATATTTTTTGAAATAGACGGTATTTTCGATGAGGTCGCGCAACAACGCCATTGGTCTTATGCGGTAGAACTTTGACGTCGATTTATTTTCTCTGATGAAAAACACGTTCGTAATTATTTTTATATTGTGTTTATTATACTTTTTATCTATTCGTACTTAAAAATTTATTGAAAAAAAAATATATTTTTTGAAATAGACGGTATTTTCGATGAGGTCGCGCAACAACGCCATTGGTCTTATGCGGTAGAACTTTGACGTCGATTTATTTTCTCTGATGAAAAAACACGTTCGTAATTATTTTATATTGTGTTTATTATACTTTTATCTATTCGTACTTAAAAATTTATTGAAAAAAATATATTTTTTGAAATAGACGGTATTTTCGATGAGGTCGCGCAACAACGCCATTGGTCTTATGCGGTAGAACTTTGACGTCGATTTATTTTCTCTGATGAAAAAACACGTTCGTAATTATTTTATATTGTGTTTATTATACTTTTATCTATTCGTACTTAAAAATTTATTGAAAAAAATATATATTTTGAAATAGACGGTATTTTCGATGAGGTCGCGCAACAACGCCATTGGTCTTATGCGGTAGAACTTTGACGTCGATTTATTTTCTCTGATGAAAAAACACGTTCGTAATTATTTTATATTGTGTTTATTATACTTTTATCTATTCGTACTTAAAAATTTATTGAAAAAAATATATTTTTTGAAATAGACGGTATTTTCGATGAGGTCGCGCAACAACGCCATTGGTCTTATGCGGTAGAACTTTGACGTCGATTTATTTTCTTTAATGAAAAACACGTTCGTAATTATTTTATATTGTGTTTATTATACTTTTATCTATTCGTACTTAAAAATTTATTGAAAAAAAAATATATTTTTTGAAATAGACGGTATTTTCGATGAGGTCGCGCAACAACGCCATTGGTCTTATGCGGTAGAACTTTGACGTCGATTTATTTTCTCTGATGAAAAAACACGTTCGTAATTATTTTATATTGTGTTTATTATACTTTTATCTATTCGTACCTTAAAAATTTATTGAAAAAAATTATATTTTTTGAAATAGACGGTATTTTCGATGAGGTCGCGCAACAACGCCATTGGTCTTATGCGGTAGAACTTTGACGTCGATTTATTTTCTCTGATGAAAAACACGTTCGTAATTATTTTATATTGTGTTTATTATACTTTTATCTATTCGTACCTTTAAAAATTTATTGAAAAAAATATTTTTTTGAAATAGACGGTATTTTCGATGAGGTCGCGCAACAACGCCATTGGTCTTATGCGGTAGAACTTTGACGTCGATTTATTTTCTTTAATGAAAAAACACGTTCGTAATTATTTTATATTGTGTTTATTATACTTTTATCTATTCGTACTTAAAATTTATTGAAAAAAATAATATATTTTTGAAATAGAAGGTTTTTTGAGGGGGTCCGCCAACAACGCCATTGGTCTTATGCGGTAGAACTTTGACGTCGATTTATTTTCTTTAATGAAAACACGTTCGTAATTATTTTTATATTGTGTTTATTATACTTTTATCTATTCGTACTTAAAATTTATTGAAAAAAAATATATTTTTTTGAAATAGACGGTATTTTCGATGAGGTCGCGCAACAACGCCATTGGTCTTATTGCGGTGAACTTTGACGTCGATTTATTTTCTTTAATGAAAAACAGTACGCAATAAATTAATTGCATATACAAGACAGTGGCGTAGCAGTGGTAAATATTTGGGTAATTTCTTTACGTTATCTTTGTAATTCCGTGTAGTTCTAGTCATTTTCGTGTTACCTGAATCTTTAATACTGTGGCAAGCTACCCCCTTTAGCATCAGCAAAAGCCTGTTTATTCAAAAACATATCAAAGCCGTCTCTATCGAGTGTTAGTTCACGCTACCGACAATACATTGGTGTATTGGGGCGAATAATTTATGTGAGTTTATGTCAAATTCTTTTGTGATTTTTTTCTTTACTGTATATTCTGCTGCGGACAGTTAGCTGCTGACCTTTGGTTCTGGGTCAGTTTCTTCTCTACAACTTTACTCGAACCTGGCGCCCTACCTTTTTATTTTTTTTTTCTATAGGTTCTAGGAATAACGTTTATCTTCCTAACTCACACCCTACTCTCCGCTGAGGTGCATACTTTACTAACAACTGACCGTAACAGGTACCATAATAGATAGGACTAATACTATTAAGGATTTGGGTATTATACTATATTCTAAGTTAACTTTTGTGCCACATGTTTAATATTTCCAGGGAATTATGTACTATAATTTTTTTGCACTCAAAAATAAATACATTTATAAAAACGGAATATTTCAATGAACTCCAACTCTACATTGAATAAATTCGACCCTGATTCTACAGTCAAACCTGCATATTTGCATATTTTACATTTTGGTTAAACGGTAGGACATTAAGTTTTAAGCAATCAGACATGAATCATATAATAGTAATTAACTTCACAAGTTACACAGAGCAGGGGTGTGTCGAAAACCCTAAGATATGGCCATTTAAGGCAATTTACTTTTATACTAAGTTGGGTCTTTCAGAAGTTATAGAGATCTTCAAAGTTAAAATTTAAATTTCGAAAAAATGAATATTTCGCAAATGTTTCGATTTCAGTAAACCAAAAGACCACGCACACCTAACATGAGAAATTGAAAACTGGTCAATACAAACAAAATCCTTTTCGGTCCTTATGTCCAGGGACCAATAGTTTCAGCGCCATTAGACGTCGCTAAGATATTTTAAAATATATTTGAGCTTCAAGATTACATATCTATTCACCAGATTATTAGACAATTCTGAGATGTTTTTGGAAGCTTTAAATATATTAAACCCGTCTTTATAAATATAATGTTAATAAAATTCACTACTTACAGGTTTTTAATGATTTTTTGGTTTAAATAAGATTAAATATTAATTAGGCAATCCAAACCACGTGATAAGAAAATGGCGGCTAGTGGCCTACAATTCAACTGTCAAACATAATTACAACGAAAGATCACCCAAAGTCCAATTATAATCGATCTAGACTCAAAAGCTGAACAGCTGATCCATGACGTCACGCACACCCTAGTTTGATTAAGATCAAAACCGCAAAAACGCACCGATTAAGATCAATCCACAACTGACATTTTAAGCCGCCATATTGAATTTTGCGTTTGACAGGTCGTTGGATTGACTAATTGTATTTGGGAAATACTCAAGCATATCTCTTTTAGGTTTACTTATGACGTCAGTGTTAATTATTAATGTCACGAAACTCAATGTCAAATGTTATCCGTCACTGGTTCTGTCATAGTGCTCCTGTCGTGTTCAGAGTAGTGGTTCTAACTTTCATTGCGATTTATTCGATTTTTTGTAGTTTTCTGTTAGTGTGATTTATTACTGTTAATCTGAGTTTTTTCTATTTTTGGTTTGTAAGTTATTTAATATTGCTATTTATTGCGTTATTTTTGGTTTAGATTTGGCTTAGTTTACATTTGAACCCCAATTCGCTCCTGAAATGGGCTAGTTAGGTCAAAAACGTGTAAGAGAAGAGCAAGAGGATTTCTGTATATTGCAACTGGAGAATATTCCCGCAAATATTCTGCATGCGGATTGAAGCTAATTGCAAACAAAATGGTCTGGCGTCACTTTGTGGCTGCAATTCGAGAAGCTAGGGTTCCACCAAAATTGTTATCGCAAATGTTTTGCAAGGTGTCGGACAAGAAGATGACGGCGAGGATGAAGAAGGATCCATTTTCAGTTAGCATAACCCAGCGCAGAGATGTCTGCTTTATATGCCAACGTAAACGAAACCATAGGGTTGTTGTGCCCAAAGAAATTTGATGGCTTTCCTGGATGGAAATTAGCCCAAGACTTATCGGATGAATTTATCAAAACCATACTTGTTTTTCCGTTAAGACCGGCGGTGAGTTTAGCTATTACCAAAGTAATATCTTGACTGTCCGAGATTTGTTGCCGAAAATCTTGGCCCAGCGTCAATAAACAGGGATGAATTTATCCGACAGCATGTTTCCAACTTTGCTAACGTTTTGTACGTGGCCAACCCGAATCCTGATGACAGAATTGCAATATTGTATGTAGATGGGACCTACTTAAAGGTTGAGAAGAGCTCGAATGCTTTAAGGCAATCTTACTGCATACATAAAGGTTATCACCTAATCAAACCGGCACTAGTTGTCGCTCCCAATGGTTACATCCTAGATGTTCACGGACCGTACTTTTCTGACACTAGAAATAACGACGCGTCTATGTTAGTTCATCAAATAGAAAAACGATCAACGTGCAGATAACGAAAAATTGCGAACATGGCTTCAGCCTCATGATTTATTTATCTTTGACAGATGTTAAAGAGATGCTGTTGATTTTCTTAACTATCTGAATGTGGTTACTCTGACTTCCCCTTATTTACGAAGAGCTAAACGGCAGTTATCAACTGAAGACGCAAGATGGATTATCGAGGCGCGTAATGGTCACTTAAAAAAATATTTTCAAGTATTTCAAAGTAAATGTTCTGTACCACCACATCCCACATCTAGGGAGGAGCACTGCGTAATTGGTTGCACTATGATTAACAGGTTCTTCCCTACCATACAAATGGAGGGGACCAATGCTGAACTTGCTCAGCGATTATTGGCACTGTCAAACACAGAAAATGTGGTACGGGCAAGAGTCGAAGAAGAAGGATTATTGAGGTCACGAAGACTGATAATGACATATGTATTGACATAGACCAACCTCAACTTATCCGATTTTCCAGTGCTATCTCTCGAATACTTACGCGACCTCACTGCAGAGATTTATCAAGTTGAATTGGCACATCGTATATCGTCGTCTTGGAGGAGGAGAAAGCTAAGCCACACAATCACTATTTAGAGAAAAACGAGATTTAGGTTTCTGCTCTTTACTTACAGAAGTTAATTTACATCTCCATTGTTTATTTACTGAATGTGATGAAATTTGACCGAGATGTTCACAGTCACTTTATGTTGACACTCAATTGATACTATTGATAATGATAATGTTGATAATTGGGTAATTAGTACTTAGATCTATTTAGCATCATAATAATTGCAACCATAAGTCAATTGTAATATGCAAATGTGAAAAGAGCTAAGTGCGTGAGAATAAAGATTATTGGTACTTTGAGCGCTGTCAAGGCTTTGGTAAAACTGATGATAATTATGCGGTATTCAGCAAGATTTTTCCAAATCCATGATGTATGACCTACAACTAGACTCCTTATGGGCTTGTTCTTTGTCTTGGTTTTTGTGTTTCTCGAGCTTCTCTCTTTTTTTTAGAAATAGTAAATCATATTGATCTTGACACTTCAATTTTCCTCTTCTGATTTATTCTTAAACTGAGCACAATTGTCGCACTGGTTTTTTTTCAGTCTGTGGAAACCATAGTGAAGATATGCTTGTAAAATGAAGAAGTGACAGGGACCACCTGGTGTTCTTCGCAAAATTTCAAGTAACCTTAATACAGACAATTTTTGGATAAACCTGTTGGGAGGTACGACCTCTTTGAGGAACTCCTACAATAATGGAATTCAATAACGGAAATTGAATTTATATGGTTTCGAACAATATCCTTATACTCTTCTGGGATTTTATTGGGAGCCGGATTGGAATTCTTTCTATCGCCTTCTACTATTCCACTATCTAAAGTTTTCTTCATGGCAGTTTCGACTTTTTTCCCAGAAATATCTAAAGTACTCAAAAAAGTGTTAGCAAACTTGTTTGCTTTCCATTACCAGATGTCAAGGAGTAATTTAGTGTAAATTGTCTTCTTGAAGCAGTGTTTCCTTGATCACCATTGCGTTGGTTACACATTTGATAATGAAGCTCCATCTAGATCTCTTATCTATAGATACATAAATAGTCCTTTGCTTCCTTTCTTGTGAGCTGAATTTCTGATTGCAGTTATAGTGACATTTACAAAACACCGTCTTCACGGCTTTCGCTCTCACAGTATTTCCTTTTTGAGATGAATGTTCTTTGCCTGCAAGTCTGAGCTGTTTTTGATTATTCCTTTTTCAAGTGTCTGGCAAACGTTTTCGTTTTCTTGTTAGCTGTTTCTGCGGATGACATGCAACTTCTTCATCATTGTCTATCGTTCCATCTACAATATCTTGTTCAGTGATTTCTGTTATGACTTTTTTCTTTCGTCTCTGATGTTCTGATTCTTTACTTCCAAAAGAATCCGACAGAGAATTTTCATCTAAATAATTGAGATCTTCATGTGAGTTTGATTCAGCAAACGGATTTTCTTCACTTGAATTTAGAAATTGAAACTATTGTGGAACTATTTTCGTATGTAATCACTTTATCCAGTAATTATTGTGCTCATTTCTCGAGACTTAATGAGAATGCAAACATGCAGAAAAACAATAATTCTCACAAAGTTCTATAAAATCATAATTATGTCCACATAACCTAATTTTATACTATGAGACATTCTCATTCTACATGGTCTCTCTTCAAGAATTTACAAGAGATGCATAATATCATTAATCTTACCTTTAACATTTTCTTCATTAACAACACTCTTCAAACGAACTTCCCGCAAGAATTATGTGGCATTGTTCAACAAACATCAAGTTTACCACAGAATCTGGGAGAAGTGACATAGCACATCTGGGATTAATCACTATAATATTATGGATAAAAATATTAGTGAAATAATCTATGCCGCTGAAGCATACTACACCATTAGAAAAAACATACATATTTCTATTTAGTTGAACGAAAATCACGGTTATGACTGGAGAATCACTTGGCTCACTTGCATTCTTTACAGTTTTTCAAGTAGTATGATGCATTTAACTCATTTCACCTGAAAATGTGGCTTACCTCTGTTCACCACCAAGACGACGATATACAAGACAAGCTACAACGAGAAAACGTAGAACATTTTACTTTCCAATTTACATTGATCATACGCGTATTTCTGCGATCCAGGATGTATTCTCGTTTTACTCCGGCAGTAAAACACCAGATTTTTATTACATACACGTCAAATGAAGGGTGCCCCCTTCGATGAGGATGAATATAATGCAATAATCGGATATTATTGCACATGCAAAGAGGACCGAGAACAGTTGGATGTTGCGCTCATGTAGCAAGCATCCTTTGGTATCTTGGATATAGTCCGCTACTGACTATGCGTTGATGCGTCGATTTGATGCAATGATGCACAAATCTTTGCATAGTGAGATAATGCGATTCGTCGATACGATGCGCTGTGCGGCGATTCGAGAGAAGTCGGTTTTGGGCGAATCATCAAAGGAAATATCACGAACTGACGAATCGGTTTTCGTAACTCATTCGTAGTTGATGGATGATTTGACGGTGCGTAGATATGCGTGTTGATTCTTGTTGTATAAAGTATTGAATACATTTGTAGAGATTATTTGAAGTCAGTAGAAAGTAACTGCCACAGAACACAACTTGAAGATGCAGTGGAACGAAGACACGGTTTTCACATTTGTGAAAAATACAGTTACACCCTTGTTTGGGAATCCAAGTGACAAAAACAAAAAAATCGAAATAAGGTGCATGATGCATTCAAAAGTATTGCTGAAGAAATGGCTGTTGATAACATCGAAGAATTAAAAAAAGAAAAAAGAAAATCTGTTTCAAACATATCGAAACTACAGAAGAAAGGTTTTCTGTAGTCAAAAATCTGGAGCAGGGTTTGACGACATATATAAACCTACATAGCCGCCATACTCAGTTTTAGATGATTTTTTACACAGAATATACAGTCCTAAGGGAACATTTGATACACTTAGTAAGTAAAAACAACTTGTGAAATTTGTTTCGGTTTATTTGGATATGTACTTATAAGTATACATAATTATAGTTAATGATCAAAAGTTCTACATAAGGCAATGTGATTTAAATGTAGTAGAAAATGGAAACTATTGTTCATTCTGCCATGAAACTTGTCCTGCTGTCGAAAAATAGTTTGCAAATTCTACACGAATTTTTCTGCATCAGTGCGAGATCGTCAGGAATCTGTTTCAATGATTTAAATGACGTCAACCCTTTATTATCGCTTCTCCATGATCCAGCAACAACATTACCGTCCACCTCTCCATCAAATGTCCCAATTGGTGTGTAACTTTTCGTGAGGTCTTACTCCTGCGCAAAAATTATGCAAAGTACAAAGTTTTCACAATTAGACTTGCTCTTTCTGGACTGAGCATAATGGGTGTTCTGAAAACGCGAAATACGGATGCCATAATTCCGAAAACATTTTCAATTACCCTACGTGCTCTGGACAGTCTATAGTTAAATACTCGTTTTGAGGATCCTTTATCATGAATTCCCGGGTAAGGCACCATTATGTTACCTGTCAAAGGAAACGCATTGTCACCTACTATTACATATGGTAGTACTTTATCAGTATTTGTTACAACATCATCAGAGGGAAAATTGATTGTTCCCATTTCCATATGCTGGGACAGCTTGCAATTGGAAAATACTCCTCCATCAGACATTCTACCGGTGATCCAATGTTGGCATATGTTACACAGTAATCGGCGTCACATAAGGCCATTAAATTTATGCTAAATGTCGATTTATAGTTGAAGTATTCACTGCCACTATTTACGGGTGCTTGTAGAATCACATGTTTTCCGTCAATAGCACCGCAACAGTGGGGAAAAGTTCCAACGTTCCTCAAATGTTTCTGCTATTTTTCTCCATTCTTCAGGTGATTGTGGAGTCTGAAACAATACTAGTTACATTTATTTCAGGATAATTTAGATACCAATGAAGAGGAAAAACAGTGAAGATGAAGCAGACAATGACGCATTACAAACAGATTTGAATGAAAATGAAGATGCTGATAAACGTTCTAATCTTCATGAAAGTAAGATTTCTTCCGTATGGTTTTAGGCGAATGTATCTATTAATTTTATCTATTAGAAAGCGCTGCATCAACGAGACAACCACTCCAACAAACTACTGTGAAACGACCGCGGAAAGAGCAAGATCGTGCGCAGATATGGCATTTAAAGAGCTCATCGCAATAAAGGACCAAATCGCTAAAAGAAATGCCGCCAGTATGGGAAAGAGATGAGTGGTACCGTTTCATAGTGAACTCCTTGCTATAAAATTACGAAAGCTGGATGAACGAACTCAACGGTTGGCTATGCACCGAATTGACACCGTCATGTTTAATCTGAGTTTCGATTCACTACCGTTACCAACACCCAGATCTCACTCTTCCAACACTACTCCAACACATCTTCCTTCTCCTAGTTCACCATCTCAATATTCTCTCAACCGTCGCAGACATCCACTGTTTATGAACAATCGTATAGTAATTATACTCCTCTATTACCTAATTCCCCAGTATCTAATGAAGTTCCCCAGCCGCAGTTTTTTAATCTGTAAATGTGATCACTTTAATTTTTCCGTACTATTTTTTTTTCATTTGTGAGCATATAAATGAAGTTTTATTCTATGTTTTTTTACTTTTCATTTTTTAATTGTAAACACATTTTGTTTAAACCGTTCTTGCGTATTTACTTACATACTAACAATAAATAACAAACTAACATTATACTTGCCTTTAAATATTGAGATAGTGCAATATCAAGTGCCTGGCACACTTCTGGCACTATCACAGATATTCTTTGGGGGAGAAATTTTTAAAGAGAAAAACTTAAGCTTTGGTAAGAGTCGCCCGATGCTAAATATCTTAACGCAATAGCTAGTCTTTTCTTTGGCTGGTATTGCAAATCTAAAGGATGTGTCCTTTTCTGTATTTAAACTAATTTTATTCAACAGCAACTTCAAAGTCTCTTATAACTGATCCTCAGAAGTTATGAAATTTTCCAGTGGGTTCTCTGGGATGTCCACGATCATGTTTACACAGTTATACCTACAAATAACAACATAATCGAGTGGGACGGAATTTGACTAATTCTGATTGCATTGTGAGTCAATAATGTTACTTACCGGAGATCTGCTCTCAGTAAAGAGTCTGGTGTCCACCACCTTTTTTTCTTTCTTATTTTTTTATTTGAAAGTAAAATGAACACATAACATGCATAAAAGGCAGCAAGCAAAAAGCAGATCTTCCTCAAATCCATTTGAGCACTGGATTGAAGTTTTTACCGTCGCACAATAGTCGAATTTCTTTCAAACGCACTATCAAAATTCATCAACGCATTATGAGTACGATGCACGTATCGGTTCGTCGTTGCTCTCGGTAGCTCGAGAATGCACTCACCGAAACCAACACCGAATCGCATCAACGCATAGTCAGTAGCGGGCTTATGCCCGTCATGAACCTAACGTGAAATGATTCTACAACAAACGTTTTGGTATGTAGTGCCGGATACATCTAGCAGGACTTTGCAACCCCGATAAATATTTAAGTACAAAATAATGAACAAAAACCTCATTTTGTTGTAAAAATAACGAACTATTTGCCTGTAATTGTGAGAGTTTTTATAAATATTATATTTATAAAACGGGACTTTAATATGTTTTAAAGCTTCCAAAACATGTTAGAATTGTCTAATAATTGAGGAATAGATATGTAACTTGTGAAGCTTTCCAAATATATTTTCCAAATATCTTAAGGACAAGGTTAGTCTCGCAAATAGTATAGTAGCGCTAGAAACTATTGGTCCATGGACTCTTGGACTACAAAGAATTTTTTTTTTTTGTATGGCCTTAAGTGACTTGTATATTTATGTAATTTAAAAAAATTGACCGAGTCTTTAATTTTTCATGTTAGGTGTCCGTTGTTCTTTGGTGTCAAGTTTCCGCGTACCAAGAGTATTAAAAGATGCGTAAGGTAGTAATTAAAGCAATTTTATGCTAAACCGTAATTGCCAGATGCTCTCGCGTAATTCCTGCAAAAAAAATTTTACAAGAAAGGATATGACGCAGATGCTAAAAGCGTTTATAGTTTTAGGGACTTCCTGTGCCTGCTAGTAAGCGCGGGCGCTTAGAATGTTAAGCCATTATTGATGCAGGATCACAATAACTGTATTAATTTCAATAAAGGAAACAGGTCGAAGACAAAGGTGTTCAGAACACAAAAACCATAGTTTAAATAATTGCAGAGAAAGTTGTAACTTTTTGTAAAACTATTGGAAGTTTTAAACAACTGCTAAGGCGTGCCAATTTTCGCAAATTGGCAATTACAACCATAACTACTTCTGTCTTTGTAATATCTGATTGTGGCGCTGTTTCTCCAGAAAGAATTAAATTATGAAAATCGACGACCAGTCATAATTGAAGAAAGTACTTAGTAACTGGTGTTGTAATGTTGCTAAGAACTAGTGTGTTCCATGAATTATTTTCTTGTGGTTTTCTTTAACATGTATAAAAATTGTATCTGATTTTGATCAATAAAATATCAGTGTTGTTAAGAATTGTTCTATCAGCACCGTGTTGTTAAACTTATTTAACGTCAATTCGTTGATAAGCAGTTACTTGTAACATTATGGAATAAAATAAAAATCAAATGACAGAAATTTAAAATTTTAATATTAATTATTTCGCAATATACCATAGGTAATAATTTTCATAGTGATCGTCATCATATTTAATTTGGTTTGAGTTCGATATATTTATTTGAATTCTAAATTTACTAAACATTTTCTTAAATGGAACACTTTTATATTTTATTACAATTCCAGATTCTATGAAGAATTGTAAGACTTTTTTGTTATTACATGTTTTTTTTGAAAAATACTATATTTTTTTAGTTATTGCCATTTAAAGAAAAAACATGAAAAAATATAGATTTTAAATTTATTGAAAAGTAACTTGTCATTAATTAAATTTCTTGAAAATTTCGGAGGTTATTAATAGTAACCTACTCTATTTCGATGCAGCTTCGTTTTTTGGAAATTTTATAAAGGGTGCGAAAACAAATGTCCAAAATTTCCACATTTTAATCGCATTAAACTCGTTAATTCCTAATGACACACCCAGTATTTCTTTTTATGGTCGGATTCTCCATTTGATTCTCTATCGTCAAATATTATATGCATGTTATATACCTAAACTAACAGATATTGCGTAATCACAACATTTCACTGGTATTTCTTTATAATACCGTATCCATGTATTGTTTAATCTAGTAGGCCTTTTTAGTTTTTTTTTTTTCTTTGAATGGTAATAACTAAAAAATTTAGTTTTTTTCGAAAAACATGTAATAACAAAAGAGTCTTACATTTCATCGTAGAATCTGGAATTGCAATAAAATATAAGGTGTTCCATTTAAAAAAATGTTATTTATCCACACGTTTTTGTAGAGCACCCTGTATGGGGAAACTAGAATATTTAAAAAAAAAAATTACGTGATCCACGACAACTTTTGTATTAAAAACTTTTTCTAAACCCTGGGGTTTTCGAGATAAGGTAGTTCGTACAAATATGTAGGAAGTGTAACTACGATTAACTGAAGAACTGAATCAAAAAATAAGATATGGATTGGTACGACAGTTTAACAACATTGATTCTTTTAATACTTTGTCAAAAACCCAAAAAAAATATGTGAAACGTATCAACCGAAATTGATGTTAATATAAAGAATATTAATTAACGTAGACGAAAATAAACCATACTTCTTATTAGTTTATGAAAATTACCATTGTGTTAAATCATCCAAAATTACTGACAACTGTTAATGTTTAATTGGAAATAGGTCATTTGTAAATTGGATAGAATTAAAAACTCATTTACTAGAAATACATTGTGATAAACGTATTATGAGGCAATAGCAATTAGAACAAACTCATTAATTCAGAATTACATTGGTTAGTCTTCACATACATATAAAATAATTAAAAGCTGTTATCTCAAATAATTCATTACGTACCTACATGTAATTACGTGTCGGGGTCCCGCAAGTAATACGGAATGTGGACATAAAATTTTATTATCTTATACTTAAAGTATTTATGTCGATATTGATGACATAGTTTTCTATTTTGTGTACTTTACTTTAATTAAGGAGTTACAAAAAGTATATGACCCATTATTTACATATTATTCATGCATATACATGGTGGCTTTATTAATAAAGCTGGTGTAAAAATATACGTAATCGTTGTTGAAGGTACTTTTAAAAAATTTTTTAGTTGTATTAAATCCTGGACCTAAATTTTTATTGCATTAGAGAAATGCTGTTTGTGTATAAGAATTAAAGACGGATGCTTTAACCACTTGCTCCAACAAATTGATGCATAAGAATACTGATTTTGTCATAATTATTGCGTATTTTTTCATTAATTTACAAATGTCATTTTTATGTTAGAGGTATCCAAAGCAGCACCAAATATCTCAATAACATTATATGAATATACTTCTAATGTTTGTCTGTTAGAAATCTGTGTTAAATATTTCTATGTGCAGATTTATGTTTAAGAAATATTTGGTGCACTGTTAATTATTATATTTTTACACGAATTGTGAAATAAATACTTATGTATGGTTATTTAAATGGTTTATTTCTACAGAATTTAAGAAATATTATATTTTATTTTAAAAACTAGTGAAAAACAAATATGTTGACAAAATATTCAAAAAAAATTAAAAAAAAAAGAAAAATTTTTTTTATAAAAATGTTTTTAAAAAATTTTTATGTGTTTTTTTTAAAAAAAAAAAAAAAAAATTTTTATTTAAAAATTATTAAATTGTTTTAGAAAATAAAAAAAAAATAAAAAAAAAAGTTTAATAAAAAGGAGTATATTTAATTAGTTTATAATTGTTTTGTTAATTTTTTTTTTTTTTTTTTTTTTTTTATTTTTAAAAAATTTTAATTAATTTTTTTTTTTTTTAAAATTATAATATAAATAATAAATTAAAAATTTAAAATAATAAAAAAATAAAAAATTAAATAAAATATTTTAATTTTTTTTTTTTTTTATAAATTTTTTAATTTAATTTTAATTTTTAATTTTTTTTTTTGTACACTCATGAAATTTAAAACTTGGACACCACAATTTCTGTAAACAAAAGTTTGCACATTGTGAAGCGGCTTAAGGGTATCATTTACAATTCTAACAGCAGGTAGTCTCAGCAGGGGGTTATCTTATAGAAGGACTGTAGAATGAATCATTACACTAAGCACGTTTTAGAAAATAGGTAATTTACGTTGCTTACTTAATTTTTTCTTTAAAGAATATATTTGAAGGTATCGCTAATTAAACACCATAGCTCGATTAATTATCGAATCAAAATTTTGTTTAGGAAATGTTTACAAAATAAAATTAGAAATAATTTTGATTTAAAAACGTCTACAAGCAATAACTTTTAAATTAAATCAAAAAACTAAACATGGTTATTTGGGTTGACTGATTATTACTTATTTTTAAATAAATCTAACCTACTAATTATTGTAAGTTATTAAAAAAATCATTAAACTCTCTATTCATAATATTTAGTCCTTACAAAATGTATATTTTATGACGTTTCATTTTTTCTGTAGTTAATATAAAAGTGAAAATAAAAACTAAGGCAATTCTTATTGTCAACGTATATATTTAGTTTTTTGACAAGAATTTATTACATAATTATAATTAAGATACCAAGTTATAGTTTAAAATTAAATGAAAACTTTTTTTTAAATAAAGGTATTACTATATAAATAAATATAAGAAATCAATAATGGGTGTGACCTCCATTATTATTGATACATTCTTGGAGGCGTCTGCTCATTGACGCTATCAAGGTATCAATATAATTAATATTAATCGTTTCCCATGCGGTATCAATGGCTGCAATTAGTGCATTACGGTTTACTGGTATAAAATTTGGCCCTTGTTGTCTTCGGATAACAGCAAGTATTCGAGCCCAAACATTTTCGATAATGTTAAAATCTGGGCTTTTTGCTGGCCAGGGTAACAACTCCAAGTTATTTGCTTGTATCCAGTTGCGCACAACCTGCGAAGTATAGGGTCATCATATCCCGATAGTTAATTATCGAATGTTCCAAGAAAATATGTGTAAATAGTAAATGGAATCTACTAACGTAACGTTAAGTCGTTAATTATAGTTACATAACTCTCCTTTCATAAGATATAGTTCATATTAATATGCTTATTGTAAAGCTTCGTACACACCTGAACAACAAACCGAGGAACAAACAGAACAACGAACCGAACGGCAATCGGAACATTAATTTGGACGGTGCTACGTACGAATTTTAGAACAGATTCGCAAGTCCTGATTGTTCCACGAACGGTTTGCGGCGTTCCCGCAACTTGTCGGTACATCAAAGAAAATGCGCGCGAATGCGTTTGCAGGTTTGGACGAATCTAAACAAAACGGCGAACAAACTTATGCGGGAGAATTAAATTATTTATTTTTGTCCTCCCTTTTGTGGGTTTGTTGTGTTTTAGGTAATATTATGGAGTTGACAGAAGAAAAATGTTTTAAATTAATCAGTGTTTAAGAATGCAAGAAAAAAATGATGTCCCTATTAGCATCATTTGGGCGGGAAATTTCCAAAATAAAAAAAAAGAAGTAAATTATAATTTTTACTCTTCTTTGTGCGTAAAAATTTGGTTGGCACTATCTTCTTGTTTTCCGCAATTTTCTCTTCTCAATAATAAATATATATGAACTGAAAACTACTGAAAATAATTATGGGAACAGCACAAACGTTCCGTTTGTTGTTCGGATTGTGGAAATCATAAAAGATCGTTTGTCGTTCTGTTTGACTTTCGGTTCGTTGTTATGTTTGTTGCTCGGTTTGTTGTTCAGGTGTGTACGAAGCTTTACAACTTAAGCAACAATTTTTGGCGAATAAAGATTAGTTTGTGATGTAATATTAGAAACACAAATTTATATCATATCAAATTTATGACAACTTAAAAACCAAGAACGTGTATGTTATTGCTAAGAAATTATTAAGGAAAAAGCGCAATTGCAGTGTAAATATTTATAATTAGATATTTTCGAAAGTTTATAAGTCCTCTATTGTAATCTTAATACTTAAAAGAAAATCCTGTCCATTAGCATTATAAGGAAATGGCTTTTACTTTATGAATAAGTTTCAATAACAATAGAATATCCTTGCTTGTTTAATTTACTTCCTTTGAGTCATATTGCTCTAAGGGTTGTTACATTGGTCATTAGAAGTATGTAATAAATAAACAATTACCTACTGTTTGAGAAGGGGTAGTGTGAACCAATAAATAAAGTAAGAAATGTAAATTCCATTTTAGTTTAAAATTTCAAGTGTTGTGAAAATGCCACCTCATCTCGGTGCTGATTTGAAAGCGCGGATTGTTTCGGAATTAGCGGCGGGCCGTAGCGTGCGTGAAATTTCACGTATGTTAGATATACCAAAAAGCACCGTAGGGCATTACCGAGTAAAATGGAATCTTGAACACACTTTGGAAAGAGCCATCGGAAGTGGTAGACCTAAAGTATCTACACGTGCTCAAGATCTCGAGTTGTTTCATTACGTAACAGAACAACCATTTGCTACATACTCCAGGGCTATAGCAGATACACATTTTCCCGGATGCCGTATAACTGCACAAAAAGATTAAAGGAGATGGGAATAAAGAAGTATAATGCTGCTGCGAAAGAAGTTCTCAGTGACGAAAATATGAGACGTCGTCTGGAATTTGCAAGGCGATATGTGAACGAACCTTTGGAATTTTGGAATCGAGTGATTTTTAGCGACGAAAAAACGTTCAATAGCCGCAACGATGGACCACTAAAAGTTTTTAGAATGGAAGGAACTCGTTACGAAAATAATCACATATGTCCTAAAAACGAAGTGGTTATTTTTCTGTGAATGTGTGGGGTTGGGTTAGCGCGCGGGGTCCAGGAGTTTGTTGGGCTATCGATGGACGTCTTGATTCTGCTGCGTATTTAGATATTTTGGAAACTATTATGAAACCTTCAGTCGAAGTGTTTTATCCAGACGAAGATTATATTTTCCAACAAGTAAGTATTCTTATTTCACTATACTTTCTCCAAAAATAGTTCGGGATCTGTTGAATTAACATTTTCATAATGTATTTTTGTTGTTAAAGGACAACGCCCCTATTCATACTTCGCGGGTTGTGCGCAATTGGATACGAGAAAATAACTTGGAGCTGTTACCCTGGCCAGCAAAAAGCCCAGATTTTAACATTATCGAAAATGTTTGGGCTCGAATACTTGCTGTTATCCGAAGACAACAAGGGCCAAATTTTATACCAGTAAACCGTAATGCACTAATTGCAGCCATTGATACCGCATGGGAAACGATTAATATTAATTATATTGATACCTTGATAGCGTCAATGAGCAGACGCCTCCAAGAATGTATCAATAATAATGGAGGTCACACCCATTATTGATTTCTTATATTTATTTATATAGTAATACCTTTATTTAAAAAAAAACTTTTCATTTAATTTTAAACTATAACTTGGTATCTTAATTATAATTATGTAATAAATTCTTGTCAAAAACTAAATATATACGTTGACAATAAGAATTGCCTTAGTTTTTATTTTCACTTTTTATATTAACTACAGAAAAAATGAAACGTCATAAAATATACATTTTGTAAGGACTAAATATTATGAATAGAGAGTTTAATGATTTTTTTTTAATAACTTACAATAATTAGTAGGTTAGATTTATTTAAAAATAAGTAATAATCAGTCAACCCAAATAACCATGTTTAGTTTTTGATTTAATTTAAAAGTTATTGCTTGTAGACGTTTTTTAAATCAAAATTATTTCTAATTTTATTTTGTAAACATTTCCTAAACAAAATTTTGATTCGATAATTAATCGAGCTATGGTGTTTAATTAGCGATACCTTCAAATATATTCTTTAAAGAAAAAATTAAGTAAGCAACGTAAATTACCTATTTTCTAAAACGTGCTTAGTGTAATGATTCATTCTACAGTCCTTCTATAAGATAACCCCTGCTGAGACTACCTGCTGTTAGAATTGTAAATGATACCCTTAAGCCCGCTTCACAATGTGCAAACTTTTGTTTACAGAAATTGTGGTGTCCAAGTTTTAAATTTCATAAGTGTACATACTCTTAAGGTTAGAAAGAAGTAAGGTTTGAATTTGGAACCGTAAAATAATAATGTTTGTTTTACTGCGTATTAGGCAATATTAGGTTGGGATTGGGTAAATGGATTTTTAAAAAGAAACCCTTCTATAAGTTTGAGGTTACCAGAAAAAACTTGATTGGCAAGAGCGCTAGCATTTAATAAACCAAAAATTGTGGAATTTTTCATAGCATTGACAAAGCTTATTGACAGCAATAATTTGTTACCGAACCAAATCTGGAATGTGGATGAGGTGACTTCTCTACTGTACCTCCAAGTCTGCAAAATATTTGCAACAAAAGGAAGTAAGCAGGTTGGGATATTGTCCAGCGGAGAGAGAGGTAATTCTTTCACAGTCATATGTGCAATAAATGCGAGAGGAACGTTTGTTCCCCAACTATTACACAGGGTAATTATAATAGGTGTACAACATTCTGCTTTCAAGCATCTAGAGAGTATCGTCGAAAATTTTCTAATAGACCGTAACCGAGTGCTAGAGTTTTTGGTCGTACTTTCCAACGACTTAAAAGAACTGGTTCCATTGTTGTTCCATGTAATGATTGAGGTAATCTCTCTAGAGAAGATATTGTCAATAACGAAGAAAATGTAATTGATTCAGTGTTGGACAACCCCTCACTGAGCACTAGACGCATCGCAGCGCATTTTCGTCTATCTCAAAACTTTGTATGGCGAACACTACATCGTGAACAATTACACCCTTATCACACTCAACGTGTTTTGTACACTTGGCTGTTACAAAAAATTGCCAAAGATCCAATATTTTTAACTAGAGTAGTATAGACAGATGAGGCCTAATTTACCAGAGAGGGTATTAATAGCACTCATAACTACCATTTATGGGATCTCCAGAATCCACATGCTGTTAGACAATTGCGATTTTAACACCGTTTTAGTGTAAATACTTGGGCTGGTATATTTAACAAAGAACTGCTTGAATTAGAAGTTTTACCAGACAGGCTAAATGCAGAACACTATTTAAGTAAAATGTGGTGAATCTTGCGACATTCAGTTAAACATTGACATTGTCGAATAGTATAAACCAAGAAAAATGCCAAAGTTAACTGTAATGGCATGTGTGTTTAGAAGTGCAAAGCGCTATCTAAGCAATAGCTTTTTAATGCTTGTTACACACGTTGCCGATAAAGCCAAGATAACTTGTAGAGTTAACTGTTGGCATTTTTCTTCAGTTGGCACTACTATTCATGCGCGTCAATATTACACGAGATGTCGTAGTACCCAAATGCACTATATTATGTTCATGCTCCACGATAGCTTAAAACACTCAAACCGCCGTCTTGTACAGTCGTATACCGCACTTAAGTATACGACTCTGATGAGCTCACAATAAGAGCGAAATGCTGCATCAGGTATTTCTTTGTTGCGTGTACTTCTTGCACAAGTTATCTTACAGCTTTATTACGGCAACGTGTGGTACAAGCATTAACGCTATTGCTTAAATAGCGCTTTGCACTTCAACACATACCACATGCCGTCATGCAGTTAATCTGTTGCATTTTTCTTAGTTAATCACCTATTTAACTTTTCTTGATGAAACGCTTTTTCGAGAAGATTAAATATCAATCCTCTTCTTGTTGAGCAAGAAATGTTTCAACAAGTACGTGAATGGTTAAATGAAAACATTATCCTGAACGATGGATTGGTCGGAGAGGTTTTATTTGTTTGGCCGCCAAGACCTCCCCTGACCTGAACCCTTTGAATTCTTTTTTTTTGGTCATTTGAAGCAATTGGTTTCATAGTGTCAAATTTTGAACAACTATTATAGATAATTTTTTTTCATAGTCATTTATTTTCTTGTTATCCATTTTTGTTGTACTTTTACTTTCTAATGAAATAAAATTTTAAATCTGATACAGTTCAATTCTTCATACAACATTTTTTTCTTAAAATGGCTTCCCCGAACACGATGTCAAATTTTTTGTACACCTATTATAAATCACCCTGTATACTCAACAAAAAAATTAAACTGTAACTATTAGATCACGCTTTACTAGGTTTTTAGAATTGTGTCAGGAAAATGATCTCTTTTAAAGCTGGCTCAAACATTATTCAAATTTAGTAAAACCATCGGTGTCTTCAAAAGTGCTTTTAATAGTAGATGGGCATGCAAGTCATAATAACTTAGCTGTATTAAAATTTGTCTTTCGCCTCACACCACACATCGTCTACAGTCATTAGACGTTAGCGTGTATGGACCTTTGACCACTTATTATGATCAGGAAATTCAAATATGGTTGCGATCAAATCCAGGACGTGCTGTAACTCACACTCAAGTAGGAGACTTATTTGGTAATGCCTACAAAAAGGCATTAAGTGGATTTTCTCAAACGGGAATACAACTACTAAACAAGGATATATTCCCTGATTATGCTTTTGCCGCAATCACTGAAGCGGAAGCAGTTGTATCTTCTTCAAAAGTGGATTCAAAAGTTTCAATAAAAAAGAAAGCTTTAGTATTCCAAGAATGTCTTGTTCAATTATCGCCGATGCCTATTGGTCCTGTACTACAGGATAGCGTAAGACGGAAACGAAAAAGAGGAGTAACAGAACACCAGATATTGAAGCAGCACAACACGTTGAGGCAGAAAAAAGGGAGAAAGATCGACGAAAGACGTTTAGAACTAAGAAAGAATAGTTAGGAAAATAATTGATTAAAGTGAAGAAGAGGAAGGAATAAAAATGCAATGAATTAGATGCGGCATGTTTGCATTGGAATGGGTTATATTTGAAATCAATAAGGGTTTTGGATTCGTTGTCAAAAGTTTAGCAGTTGGTGCCATACAGAATGTGCAGGTGTGAATAGAAGTATTAAAGCATTTACTTGTGAATTGTGTACGTATACGCTCTTTGTGTTCTGTCAAATATTGATTTTGAAATAAATTTTTAAGTTGCTTCATATTTTATGTTTTCTTTGTATATTTATATGCCATCATTACCCGAATAGTCTGTATATGATGGCATACCTACATTTTTTTTAAATTTTCTTTTGCCGCTTTCTCAATATTGTTTTTTTTAAGTAAAAACTAATTTGTTTTCAAGAAAGGCTTCAAATCAATTAGTTTTTCATAAAAACAAAAATGTTGAATTGTACTTTTAATGATACGAGGCATGTTTCTTAAGTAAGTACCGTTTTGCGATTCCGCCGCCGCAGCGCTACGGTCTACGCACTGACGCCATTACAGTCTGATTCTTTATTGTATACGTTGTTTACTGAGTGTTTAAGATGCCTCCGACAATCGTGAGTCCCGCCGATTGTGAAGTACGGGCTGTTATACGATTTCTTAGTGCTAAAGGCGTAAAACCGATCGATATTCATCGTGAGATCTGTGAAGTTTACGGACAAAACATTATGAGTGATGGAATGGTATGGAAATGGGTGAGAGCATTTAAAGATGGCCGCACAAATGTGCATGATGAAGAACGGAGTGGGCGTCCTTCGGTCTTTAATGAAGATTTGGTTCAGAAAGTGGAGGAAAAGGTAAGAGAGAAAACAAACGCTTTACAATTTCATCAATGTGCGACTGCTTTCCTCAATATTCTCGTAGTGTTTTGTATCGCATTGTGACCGAGAACTTGAATTACCGGAAATTGTGTTCACGTTGGGTTCCAAAAATCATCTCATCAAATCTTTTAAATGGGAAACTCTAGATCATCCTCCATACAGTCCTAATCTGGCGCCCAGCGACTACCATTTCTTCCTGCACTTGAAGAAACACCTGGGTGGTAAGCGTCTTCAAGACGATAACGAAGTCAAAACATTTGTGATACAGTGGTTAACAAGTCAGGCGGCAGAATTTTATGAGGAGGGTATTCAAAAACTAGTGCCACGTTATGACAAGTGCCTCAATATTCACGGAAGTTATGTAGAAAAGTAGATTAAGGTACAAGCTTTCATGTAAAAATAAAATTATTACGATATCTTTGCACGTTTTTTTTAACGATACTTACTTAAAACATGCCGCGTATTATAGGCAATTAATATTAAGGTTGCCAACACAGACTGGTTTCCCCAGTGGCGGCTTGTCCTTATGGTCAATTGGTCAATGACCTCCCAAAATGTTGACAATATATAAAAATATTAATTATTACGTGTTTTATTAAAATAGGTAATTTACTCGCAAAAGTCGCAAGTATAATAACTTAAAATTTATCGGCCGTCGTTCGTAATTCATCCTCTTCAACCTTGGGCTGGCGGTGCGAATTGTCCTCATTGAATTAGATCTACCCGGAAAAACTCGAAAAACGTGCAGCGCCCGAATAAACGCGAACGTCCGAAACAATAATCAACTTTGGGTCATGAGCCGGATCCCGCAGTTTACGTCGATTTCGTATAGGGTGTACAACTACGCTCGATTTTTGATTCGATTTTCGCGTGTTTTAAATCAATTTAAGAATTTATATTGATATGTTTTACTGTTGTTGTGTTGTTTTGTAAAAATACTATTTTTGATTCGCGTGTGCATGCGCTATAATAGAAAATGTCGGTAGTGCAGAAAATTAAACAACTAAAAGTGCTAACAAACTTAATTTTACAAAATTAGTTGAGTTCAAGGTAAATGGTCGTCCTTTGCCAGAACTAAGTTTACGACAGACTAGCAAAGACAAAATAAAGATGTTCATCGAAACTTTCGCAAGGTAATGTACGATTTAGCTAACTGGATATGTGGTTGTGAAGTATCAAATGTATTTTATTGTTTTGTTTGTTTATTATTTTTTAAAGACTCGTCAGACTCGCTATAGTCCAAATCTGGTGTCAGAGATTTAAAACATTTAAAAGAGGAAATAAAAAAACATGTTTCGTCTGCAGAACACATGAAATGCTTGGTAAATTTTGCAACCGTAGGAAATGTTGATATTCGTACACAGCTAGACAATGCTTACAGAAAATCCCTTAGAGATTTTAATGAGAATGTTTCGAAAAAATCGCTATATTTTGAACAAAATTGTAGATTGTATAAAATTTTGGGGTGCATTTGAGTTATTTATATTTTTAAGTATGCCTATTTTTTTAAATTAATTTTGACTTCCCAGTATGATTGACCACGAGCCGCCACTGGTTTCCCATATTAAACTTGATCATTTTGATTACTAAATATCTTGTTTATTTTTCATTTCATTACAATATAAAATATGTTAGTACTAAGCTGAAAACTGAAGACTTTGATTGCCAATTTTTACTTTTCTACTTTGTAGCGTCTTCAAGATATACTAGAATTAAAAAGTGTCAATTTCCTATTAACTTTCTTATGACAAAACGACAGCCTTAATGCTCTGGATTATAACTGTGTATTTTCAAAACATGAAAGGATTATTACTCACATTTAGACGACATTAATGTTACAAGAAATAAATTAAAGGTTAGCTTCAGTTTTACTACACCACAAAACCGTATTCTGGCTATGCCTCAATACCAAATCTTATAAATTAAATCTCAAACTCTCTGAGGAAGATAGATATCTACAGTAGATTGAGTGAGGGACATTTGAAAAATAGCCATCATTATGGTATTTGGGTTCCCCTCGACATCTTATAAGGTTTTGTTTCCATAACTTATTCATAACTTGTATACCGATTGAAGAGTACAAAATTTGATTACACATTAAACCAGTAAAATGCCACATTAGTGTTACCGGCACGTTTTTTTTCCCAAATATGTTTCCAACTAAAGTACAATAGATACCGCTATCCTACAGAATTTCCTAGTGAATTAATAATAAAGTGCTTCTAAACTACATATTAAAAAGCAAAATAAGAGGTGCAAGGTACAATTGGTAAAAAAAAAAACTTTTGGCTCCTGCAAACAGAGATTTACACAATCAACCCCCACTGCGGATCCAAGAACATCCCATAATTAGCACCTTCGGCTATCGAAGCCACATTCTAATAAAAATCAAGATCGATTTGAAATAATTCGTTTCCTTTTCAAAAAAAGATCCGATACCGAAACCGTCGTTGTGGGATTGTGAAATCACTTTCCCGAAAGCAATAAATTTCAAGAAACTTTCAGTACAAGTTAGTTATTTAGTAGGTTCCCATTTGGAAATAGAGTACTTCCGGATGCCTGTTTAGAAAAATGACATCTTTTCCAAGCAGGGCTAAGCGCACTTCATTTTACTTAAAACCTATATAATAATCCACTGAGTACAACGAAGAAAACAAGGATGTACATCCAATTTTTCTTGTTATGATAACACTAATGTTTAGACAAAAAAATGTAACGTCAGATGCAACAATATGATGACCTTAGATAAAATTAAGGTTTGAATTTTGTTGAGTAGTGTAATTGTTTCAAATAAAAACAATATTTTAAAAACGTTTTTTAATTTATACTTTTATTTCCGAAACCTGTATTTAAAATACACCTAAGTTCTTAAAATTAATTGAAGTATCAACTACTTACCTACATGTGTTTGGATGAGTAAAAAAAGTCAAATAACGTTTCGGGGACATCCAAAAATTTTTGTGTAAATTGTTAAACAATAGTGTAATCTACAACAATGCTGATGTGAAATGTATCAACTGCAACTAAGTAAAAAAAACAACTGAGTTGAATACAAGGTGAAATGAATTTCATTGAAATAGCTTTTCTCCAAAAAAACAGTTGATTCCCGTGTAAGCCAAATTTCAGACGAGCAATCTCCTCCGGGGTATCTAATTGAAGAAGATATTATTTTAAGTTCAATACATAATAATTTTACCTAATTTCATGAGGATGTAAAGGACCATTATTTTCTTCGTTAAAGTTTACAAAAAATTAGTATCTAAAGTCATTCCACCACGTTCTATGTCACAGTCAATCTTAACCAAAAATCCCGCCACGTACAAAATTATCCGGATAAAATTGACGATCCCACGATTTATAAAGGTTCGAAGAAATGTACAAACGTTTTCCATCCAACGACAATTGCATTTTATTTACGCCACCATACAAACGTTGACCTTTGATAATCACTGGGTCCGGTTGTGATTGTAGATCTTTATCATCCAAAAACTTTGATCATGGAATCGCTCAGAATCAATCCTCTATAGTAATTTGACCTGAATCTTGTGATTAGTACAAGTGCCAAATACAACATAATTTTGAACTACCTGTTAGTATTGGTTTTGATGTATTCGTGATATCATACTGCCTCACATCGCCGTGCCAATAGTTTGTATTATACATGTACTTGTCGTCTAACGACAAAATGATATCGCTGATGAAGCCTAGACATAATTAAAAAATTAGGAAACCGGAAGTTTGGGCAAGTAATACCAACCAGGCATGTATTCAGCGATCCATCCTGAGACTTTCTTAGGATTAACTCTTATCACTTTCTCTACTTTCCAATCGTCATTTTTATCTTTGAACAACCTAAATTGATTGTAAATAACAAAAATTCATGAAGTTACTTACCTAAAAATATGCGAATTTAGAGTTCCAGAAAAAAAGGCTTGACTTTGTTTGGGATCGTGTAAAAAGCGCAAAACCATACCAATAATTCCGTCATCGTCAAGATCAATACGTTTTATTAGCTTTTTTGTAACCCAAGAATATAAATTTAAGTGTCGTCCATATGAAGGTAAATGTTTTATATCGAAACCTTTTCGCATTTTATTTGGAGCTACAAACTCAGTAAACGCAAGAATGTCGTGTTCCGGTTGATACCAAAAATCGTAACAGTATTCGAAGGATTGTTTGCTCCAAGTACCTTTTGAATAAAGCTTTGAACACAGTATATTACTTTTTAAATAAGCACCTTTAACATGAAACGTTTTCGCATCTAGAAGAAGAAAATTACCACTTGAGTTATGATTGTGGTCTCCAGAAAATGACATCATTACAACTCCAGTTGGCAGGCAATGCGATGAGTGAAAATAAGAACAGTTGAATGGTAATAATTGTGAAGGCTCTATAATCTAAGACAATACGGTTAAACATTTGTTGAGTGCGACGTCAATTCTGTACTTTGAATATTTCCGGAGCTTTAAAATTGTTTCCGACGTCTAGAATGTATATATGGTTAGGACTGCAGTCCTGGTAGTAAGATCTTATCTCTGACACATGGATGTGTCGCAACTGAAATCTCCATAACAACTCGAATTAGCATTCCATCCAAATTGATGCAGCCCATCGTTAGGATGTCCGGTATAGGTTTTGTGAATTATCTAAAACAAAACAAATTCTATACATTGCTTATGACGATTTCTATGTACTTTGCAGTAATTCTTTGACTGTGGATTGACATCAATGACGCCTAAAAATCGGTTTTTCCTTCGGCAGGTTTTGGGTCATTAAACACTACATAAAGAATATCTTCGCGTGGTCCATATTTCATTGCGTGTAGAGGTGTCGGATATTTCAATTCCGTAAGAGACATTATTGAAACAGTATAGTTTGATTATACTTTTTAAAGTACGCACTATACCGTTATATCACCTACTAATAATTGACATATATTCCAAATTAAATTAAATACGTTACAAATTACACAAATTAATTTAATGTATGAGACATATTAAGTAATGCAATTACTTAGAAAAAGTAGTAATTAAGAAATAATTAATGTTTTTATCATTAATAGAGTAATTAAATTTGACGAAGGTTAATACAGCGAAGTTGATCAAATCTGTTATGATATGCATGGAATTATAAACCAATACTAATTATTGATATTTTTAAAAATAAATATCTATTACACGCTATTACGTAAATACATTCCATACAATTTAGTGACTCCTAAAATTATAAGTTTTTAAAATAATATTTCTCATGAACATGTACTATATACAGGAGTCACAAAATATGTGTTCCAAGTTTATAGGATATTTAAATAGACAACGTTTTTTAGTAAACTTTTATGGGGTTGCCGTCTCTAACCCCATCGAATCGACATCATAAATTCACATCCGCATGATGCATCGCGCGGAATGCGGAAAGCGCACTCAGCAAAACAAATGCAATTAACAAGTGCTGACACTACGGGAAGCATTCAAACGACCTTGTTTGCAAAGCTTCAACCTATATATCACAAGGATACAATAAGCAAATCCATTCGAGACAATTCGACACCACAGTGGTATCTAGGGTGTATACTAGACGCCGCTTTGATCAGAGAAGGAACTGGGGTTGTCGGTTTAGATGCGTTTATTATTTATACTTACAGTAGATGCAATGGAGTATTTACATGCATGAATGAATGTGGCGTAGGTCGTCGGATGCACCCGTAGCGTACGAGATGCAGCGTTCGCAGTGTTACGATGTCGATTTGATGGGGTTGAAAACGGCAACTCCATACTTTTATATTAGACAAATAGTTACCCAAAAATAGCACCTCACAAACAAAAATTTAAAATTGTCAAAGTTTTTTTGGGGTTCTAAAACTACAAACTGAAATGTTATCAAAAGTACCTTATGGTATGTTTTTAATTATCCCAGATGGTGGATTCAATTTTCAAGTACTTGATGTAATAATTCAATTTAAACAAAAATGGTTTTGTCGGTTTCAAAATAAATGAAAAAAGATGACACAGTTGTTTTTTACAAATTGATTTTAAAAAATCTTTTCTTGTCGAGATAACAATTATTAACTAATTTTGATATAAATTTAGAAACGTTTACTTTAAAATATCTTAAACATAACTGTCACACAGATTTTTAATAACTTTAAAATTGTATAGGACATTGAAACCGAAAAAAAAATTATGTCGTTCGAATATTATGAAATTTTGCAAAAATGGTCTCTAAGTTCTCCTAAATACAAATTAAATGTTAAACTAAAATTTATTTGTAAGCTAAACATTTAGTAATGACTAAATGATAATCAAAATAAGCAACCTTAAATAATAGGAATTAGAAAGGTAACCACGATGTAGTTGTAATTTGCACTCAATAGTTACTTATTACATAGCTTACAAAAAACTTCATATTTCGCAATTCAATTATACTAGACTATTTGAGTACATTAGCGGTAAACACCGGATGATGAAACTATTTACAAAGTCAAAGTGAGTAATTATTGTATTGATTCAATTTATTAAATTTCATTATAATTAATTTGTAAATAATTGAAATGTAATCTCGTGTAATCAGGGGCAGCGTTACAGTTATCTGTTTGTAAATAAGGTTTTTTAAAGTTACTTTTAAGAAAATGTAGTTATTTTAATGTATTATACAGAGTGCCGCATACTTCTGACATCGAAGGACAACTTAGTAGCTACCCTGTATAATTGATAACCTCAAACTTCTAAATGTAAACATGTAGATATAGTTTTTTGTAATAAATCCGTGTCTTGTTTAAACATATTGTACTGGAAAAGTTTTATTTTAAATAAAAAAAAAAAAAATTAGAAACGAAAAGTTTATCAATATAAAACTTTATACTAAGTGTTTATTTTAAATCAAACATTAATAAGATAATAAAATTTAGGTACGAATTTCTAGGAACCAATCTAATTTTATTTTAAAAAGAATTATTATCATTTTTGTAGACAAAGCCTTTTCATGTAATTAAATTAAGTAGTGAATAGAATTTGTTTGTTAGTTATAAGCGTTAAAAATAAAATTATCTGCAGTCTAAATAAAAGAACTGTTTATGTGAAACGTGCGGTTGAATTGAACACAATATCACGTATTGGGTGTATTATTACCCACATACAGGCACAACAAAGTAAGATAACTCAGTGATTTTGTGTGTAAACATTTTTGAAAATAAAATGAAAACAGGAAGACAGAGGGAGATTTATTATTGAGACGTAAAGCCATTCGATGTTAAGATGTAGAACTGTTAAGATGTTAAAATAAAAATCGCGATAATTCGATGTAGAAATGTAAAAGTGTTAACATCAAATAAAATTGAAGAGACAGTGAACGTCAAAAATTAATGTGTGGAAACTAAACGAAAAATGATTGAACATTAAAATACAAAGAAGTAGTTGTCAAATAAAGTAAACATGTAGTAATTAAAATCGGTCGAGTGAAGTTAAGTAACATCAACGAAAATCTCCAAAAATTGAATAAATTTGATTGTGAATAAACAATTAAAATCGCCGCGTTGTTGCAGCTTGCGTTTGTTATTTGTCTGGTTTGTGATAAAATTGTTATAAACAATTAAGAAACTGGTAACGAAAATGGATGGAAAGAATGAAGAACATGATGTTAAAACCGAGGAAAGAAAAGCAGTTCATGCGTCAATCGCAATATGTTTAAAGTGGTTTTTGTAAAGCTCTTGGTAAAACTTAATCTGGACACACCACCCAGGGATCTTTGCTTTGGTCAATTGTATGTAAAGTTATTTTAAAACCTAAAATTAAGCATTTCAACATTTTAGTGCAAATTACATAAAACTACATCGTGTCGTCTTTGTAATTCTTATTTAGATATTAATTGTTAAATTTTTAGCCTAAACTTTAAATTCTAATTTGTATTTAGGAAAGCTTAGAGACCGTTTCTTCAAGTTTTCATAGTATTCAAACGACTTATTAAAATCTATTCGACAGTTATGTGTAAGATATTTTAAAGTACACGTTTGAAAATTTTTATCAAAATTTGTTAAAAATTTGTATCTCGACAAGCAACGTTTCGTTTTAAATCAAATTATTACATCAAATACTTGAAAACTAAATCGTCATTTTGAATTTTGATAGATCAAAAATTATGTCAAATTTGAATCGGGCTAGTTAAAAATATACCATAAGATACTTTTGATAACATTTCAATAGATTTAGAACAGTGAAAGAGGTCATTGAAAATTATTTGTCTAAGATAAAATTTAAAAGTTGTGTATTTTAATGTCCTCTACAAACTTTTTAGGTCTGAAACACGTATTTTGTACAACCCTGTGTCAACCAGAAAATATTTATAGTGTCAAAACGAACCTATGCAACATAACTGTCGGATCGAGATGGGTATTGCATATAGCAGGTGACAGTTTCCGGTTCGCCAGTAGCGTGACGTTGTATCCATCTAGAAAAATATTATTAAATATAGTAGTACTAAACATTTTTGTTAAAATCGTGGTGATTCTCTACTATATGTTTAGTAAAGTTTGAATTATTAACTTTAGAAAGTCTATGCGCAGCCGTTCTAACATTGAAAGATCTCTTAGTAAAGCCAATATAGAACTTTGAACACGAAGAAGAATTCAACTTATACACTCCTTTTTGGTTATCCATGATGGATTTGTCTATGTTGTTTTTAATAACATTTAGAGGATTAAAAGTTCAAAGGATAGTACCATTATATTTATTGTAAAGAGGCGAAAATTTATTGCAGAAACTATCGGACAGTGATGGTTTCCATTCGACAAGAACTACATTTAATGTAAATTTTACTAACCAACTATTTTTTAATATCTGCAAACGTGTCTACGGGATCCTATAATGTTATACCGTGTGTCCTATGGAAAACTTGACAAAGGAGTTTTTTTTTTAAATTCATAATTAATGCTTGTTTTTTTCTGGCACAATTTAAGCATAATATAACAACAGATTTTATTACAAATTTATGTGGTTGAGGTCGATTCCGATTGCGGTAACTTTTCTTCATTAATAAAATTAAAATCGATGATATTTTTAATACAATTTTTATAAAATGAGTTTAATTTATTTTCAAATGTTAAATTCACTTTAAATTGATGATTCAATATCAATGATAAAGTTAATAAAAAAATACTGCAATGGGAATCGAACCCTGGTTAGGATTCGCAAAATATTACTAGGCGATAAACTAACAAATTCGTTCACAAAAGCCGCTTATTAAATAAAAATTCCTTCGGTTAATAAATAAATTTTTTTTTAAATATCGTAAAAATTAACTTTTAATACTCATTATTATTCCATCAATTTGTTCTATTTTATGTATTCAATATGATATGGTGTTATATTGTGTTTGTATTGTGTCAGAAAAAATATGATAGTAAACGCCTATGTCAACTTTTCTGTGGGACACACGATATTATGACTTTTTCTAAGTGTTCTTTGTAAATGTTTTCCACCGTTCTTCCTTTTCTAAAGCTTGCTTGCCAGTCTGGCAAAAGATTTTTTTTAAATCTTCTTATTATCTCCCCGTAAATTTTATAACCTGCGTTTGTTATGCTCACTCCCTATAACTATCTGTCCTTTTCTTTTCCCGTCTTTTGTGTGTGCGATAAACTTTTGATATGTGTCCGGTGTATTGAGACTAATTTTTACAACATAAATATTTTGCTGCTCTGTTAGTTTTATACTACTCAACCTCTGTAAAATTTCTAAAACTGTAAATCATGCTTGGATAATAAATTCGTAACTCCTTGTATGACGGTCTTGGTGCCTTTGCGTGTTTAATTTTTGTCGGTCGTGTATCATCTTTGTTGTCATTAATTTCAGGTAGCTGCAAAATTTTTTTGGATTGGCTAGTCTGACTTATAGTTTCGACTTGAAAATTTTTTGTTTGATTAAATTTTGTTATTGATTTTCTTTTTATTTCTCCTTACACCTTGCTAGTCGTTTTCAGTGGTCTGTGGGTTCTTTGTCAGTATCGGTGCAGAATTCATGTGAACCTAACTGTTTGCATATTTGGATAAGGATTTGTGTTTCTGAAGGATTTCTCTGTGTATTACTTATTTGGTAGGATTTTATTGTAGGCTAGACAGAAAGCTGGAGATAAATATTTGTGCATTGACGTTAGCCAGGTTTACTTGAATTAAATTGTTTGGTACAGGAGGGTAATTATTATAATAAGGTATAGCAGGCTGATAATTTGATGTTGTTGATCCATATCCTGCTGCTCCCACATTATCTTGTTTAACCCTTAGACTACTGAGTGGGGTCTTCAAGAGACCCCAGGATTTGTTTTTCTTGAACATCTCTTTTGGTATTTTTTATAATAAACTTTTCCTTCTGTGTAATTGTCACTTTGACAATTATACATAGCACGATATATTTATTTTTTTTGTTTTTAATATCTGCGTACCTTTGCTGAACAAAATATCGGCGCGTGGGGTCTCCAAGGACCCCATGCCGTTGTTAATGTATTCCATATATTTCTACAAACCAAAAGATAGATGTCAGTTTTTATGTATTTTACGACGATTTTTTTGCAACTAAATTTGGTGTTATAACTTGTCTATACATTTATCTGAACCCGTATGTATTATCTCAAAATACACTGTTGAATTGAGTAGTAAGAGAAAATAATGACGAGGGATGCACAGATATTGTTGTTACGTGTTTCCCCACTTCCGACGTCCGATGTCGTTTTTTCACCCCCGTCTCATTGTTTATTCTAGACTCGAGCAGAGACAACAGTTTTATGCCGTAGTTGCAAGACACAGCAACGCTTTTTTGTTTGTTTGTTTGTGAATATTGCTGTATTCTTGGTTACTTGGACTTGCACAACGATACTATATCGAGTAAGTTTTATGAGTATTTTGTACTGTAAATACTTCGAGTGTAATTTTGTATTTTGTTTGTGTTACTTCGCTCTTTCTGTAGATAACAGAGATGTCGAAGTCAAACTCCAAATATCAAAGATATCGTCCGCTCACTGAAGAAGAGATTAGATTAATAACTGAGAAAGGTGGTTTAGAAAGTGATATGTCCGATGAGAGTGACAGCATCGATGATCCCAATCATTTTGATGTTGCAGTAAATGTATCAGAGGTAGAAGACAACCTTGAATTAGTGGAAGAAGAGGCTGAAGATTATATTCAAGTTGTAGCCCAAAATGTTGACGAAATAGACGATGAAGATGCTGATGCTGAACAAAAGCAAAAACCTAAGAGTGGCCAATATAAAGCAAAGTCAGGGAAATTATGGCAAACAAATAATTTCACCCACGGCCGCCGACGAATCCGCAATATTGTGACTGAAGTTCCCGGACTAACCCAATATGCAGCTGCTGCAACAACTATTTTCGATACCTTCAACCTCTTTGTAACGAAAAAATGAAAGAAAATATATGTTTGTATACCAACGAAGAAGCCTGTCGAGTTTACAACGCGTATAATAAAGAACATCCCAATAATAAAAAAATATGGGAGCAGCTGACTGAGAAAGAATTGAATGCTTTTGTCGGTATATTGATTTCCGCGGGTGCTTTGCGTTGTAGTAAAGAAAATACTACTGAAATGTGGACAACGGATGAATCGATTCGAAGAGCAATTTTTACTGCTTCAATGTCGCGTGACAGATTCGTTGCAATTCGCACATTTTTGCGTTTTGATGATAAAATAACTAGGGAAGAGAGAAGGGCAACAGATAAATTAGCCGCTATTCGTGAATTATGGGATGATTTTGTCAAAACTTGCAGAAATTCTTATATTCCCCATGACACAATAACTGTCGATGAACAACTGGTAGGATTTCGTGGTAAATGTCCTTTCCGTCAATATATAGAAATCCAAGCCAGCAAAATACGGCATAAAAATTTGGGCAGCAGCTGACGTAAAACAAGTTACTTATATAATTTGCAAATTTATACAGGAAAACTTGCTGGTAATCGACCAGAGAAGGATCAAGGAATGCGTGTGGTGAAAGATCTCATTGAACCACTTTACAACACTGGACGTGGGGTAACTACGGATAATTTTTTAGGTCAGTGCCTTTAGCGGGTTTTTATTAACAAAAATATAACTTTGTTGGGAACACTTAGGAAAAATAAACCGGACACGCCAGAAGAATTGAAGAAAATTACGGGACGATCAGAGTACTCGTCAAAATTTGCATTTTCGAAAAACTTTACTATAGTATCATATATACCCAAAAGGCAAATGGTTCATGTGCTATCCTCTCAACATGATAATCCCGAAATAACTGAAGGAGAACAACAAAACCAACCATGATAGTGGATTATAATAATACCAAAGGTGGTGTAGATAACGCTGATAAGCTTATTTGCGAATATAGTTGTGCACGCCGAACTGCAAGATGGCCATTTAGGGTTTTTATGCAGATTTTGGATGCAGCAGCTCTAAATGCTTTTGTGATATTTACAATCAAAAATCCCCATTGGCAATCAGGAAATACATTCAGAAGGCGGGTTTTTCTCAAAACTTTGGGAAAAGATTTAGCTATCGAAAATATGAAATTCCGCGCAGCACAATTACGTAAGCATCCATATATTCTCAAAGCTATTGAAGCTTGTGGAGTGGATACCAATCCTATTCAACCCGCTCAAGAGAAACTAGCTGCACCGGCATCGCAACAAGCAAAACGGGGACGATGCAGACTTTGTACACGAGCATCCGATAAAAAAGTAAATATAAGATGTTCACAATGTCAGTTCTTCGTTTGCAAAGACCACCGAAAAGAAAATATTGTCTCCACAGCGAGTTGTATTGATCACGTCAACAATTGACAAAATATTATACTTTTTTTGTAATTTGTAAGAATTCTGTTATTAGTTTGTTTTGTATTTGTAGTATGTATTAATTTTCAATATAATTTGCAATTATAAACACTTACTCAAATGTTACCATACGTTTTTAGGTGGGGTCTTTCGAGGACCCCACTCCGTAGTTACCATTGGTATAAGGAACGCAGTAGTCTAAGGGTTAAGGTTGGTGTTTAAGTGCTGAAACTGGCAACGTGAATTAGAAAATCTCAAATAGGTTTTAAACTTAAAGTCGTTGACCCCTCAAATTATTTTTTATTGAAAATTTAATTAAATTGTAACTAGTTTCGGCCGAAACTTGGCAATTATCAAACGTTTTTATACTTACAAACTAAAAAACTACAAGAAACGGATTTAACATTAAAAATCATTTTTCTTACCTAAAAATTCACATTATGAGTGGTTATAAAGAAATGGATAAAATTTCTTTACATTTTAAATATACATTTATACATATTAAATTATTTTAATTTTAATTTATGTTTGTCTTTATAAATAAAATTTAATTCAGAACGTGAACGTTCTCGAGGTGACACTATTACCTTAAAAATGGCAAATGTAAAAGTGTAACAGGAATGAACTTTGAACTTTAAAGGTAATTATAAAAACCTAAGGTGCCATCTATGAGTGTGAATAATAATATTTAACAAAATAATCTGTAATGATGTGTAACTAAGCTAATAGAACAAAATTGAAAAACATTTTTGATTATACATATAAATTTTTAATATAAACTAGTACTTAAAATTGAATAATAAAAGTTAAATATTAACCCATCTCCAACCACAACAAATTAATCGTATAAAATGTGTAAAACTTATAATTATTTAAATCGTAAGTGATCTCATTTAAAGATAAATCAGGTCATTTTTTGTAAGATTTTTGGATTTCTAAAATTTCGAAAAAAAATGAGTATTTATCCTTTAGGAAGGAAATGTAAAAATATTAGGTCTGTAGTTGGATCAAAGTTATGGTTTTGCGTAACTATGTGGTTGCAAAAGCTCATTTGTGTGCAGAATTAGGTTTTTAATATGGTATTAAAGGTCATATAGACGTGACCTAAAAAGATCTAGCAGTTTGTCCTATATGTTTTTTGGTGCAAGAGTTACATTCTAACGAATATTCACCTGATTTATCTATGTTCTCTATGTTCTCTATGTTCTCTATGTTGTCTTTATTTTTTACTAGAATAGTAGATAAATTGTAATTGTTAGAGAAAGCAATTTGAATATTTAGTTTTTTTTAAGGGATCTAGCTATATTGTAAGCGATTTTTAGTATAAAAAGAATTGAGAAAAATCTTGTATCAGTTGTGGTTTGTGGTGAAATTAATTTCATTTATTGGATAAGTGAAGAGTCTATGGAAGTAAAAATGAAAAGGTGCTAATTTATGTTGAATAGGGTGGTTTGAATGCCAAGAAATTATATTATCTGTAGTTGTTAGTTTTGTATAGATGTTGAAAGTTCAAGTTTGTGAATTTGTATGTTTAGTAATTAAAATATCTAAAAAAGGAATGCTGTTATTCTGTTCATGTTCGACCGTAAAACTAATATTGGGTTGTATAGAGTTTACCTATGGTAAAAAGAAATTGAATTTGGAAGTGGTTCCATTAAAAATTAATGAAAATATTATTCACATACCTATTGCAAAATAGAATTTGTTTTGAAAAATTATGGTTAGTTAAAATATGGTTTTGTTCGAGGTTTGACATGAATCATTCTGCTAGTAATGGAGAAATATTTGATCCCATAGATAAATCTTTGTTCTGGGTGTAAAATTTATTATTAAATATAAAAACTGTTGGCAGTAAACTAAATTTGTTAATTTTAATAAAAGTTGTACTAGTGAAGAGTTTAAATTTGAGTTATTCAGATGATTCTCAAGTAATTTAACAGCTTCCACATTAGGTATACTTGGTAACAAGTTAGAAACATCTAGAGATAAAATGATGACATGTTTTGGTAGTATTATGTTTTGTAGATTATTGAAAATTGTTTGATGTTGGTTATAGAAAAATTTAGATTGAAATTTATATTATATCATTAAGCCATTTGGCTTATTTTGTTTGTTGGTGTTTTGGTGTAAGAACAAACTGGTCTGATCGGAATACCTTGTTTATGAATTTTTGGAAAACTATATAACCTGGGAATATTAGGGTTCATATGTAATAATTTATAGTAATTGATATCGAATTGGAATAAAATGTGTCTAGAATCAAAGATCATCCACTCTTTTTTTCTCTACTTCTTCTGAGTTAACTTGCTGATGTTTTGATTTTTTGTAATTTTAGTGGCAGTCGATTGAAATGTCATCACTACAAATTGAATTGGTTTTTCTTCTTCAATTTCAATTTAATAAACTCCATCAGTAAATCTAGACGAGTTTTCTTTTGCATATAGTTTCTCTCCATATCTTCAAATTTACTATCGTTGGTTTGTCCACCGGGAATCAAACCAGAAGTGCCTGCTTAGTAGCAGTTGAGTGCGTTAATTACAAAGATACGGCCGCACTTGTATGTATGTGCGAATCTTCTAAAATTGGGACCACCATTCAATACGCTCTTTCAGACACTAATAGAAAGTTTTTGAAAAACATCCCAAGATAAATAAAGCTCGTCAAGCAGATGTGGTCAGAAATTTCTTAAATTTTTGTATAAAACTCAAGTGGGTACAATTAAACATTTGGTTCAATACAACATGCCTAAAGAACAACATCATACCTAAATACATCCAGATTAAATGAAGCATCCAAAACAACTCATCAAAGATTTGTTTAAAGTAAGAAATTAAAAATTGGTATAAAACTAGAGATAGACTAAATTCTAACCTTTATTTAATAAGATCTGACCTTACTAACATCCTACATTATATTGAATTTGATTGTTTAGAGAATCAAATATTAGAGAGGGTAACTGACTTTGGATCAATCCTTTTTAACAAACTTTACAAACAATTCACCAACTTAAGAATAAAAAATTAGATTTCAGTAACCATAACAGATTAAATATTCCATATAATCAAAACCTTCAATTTCATCCTAGAGCACTTAATCTATCTAATGTTAACTTCTCAAAAACAGAAATGAATCCAAACACAGCAAAAAAATTAGTCATTAAAACAGAATCCATTTTAAATGAAATTCCTAGAGAACATCCAAATTTAAACCTAACCACTACCGAATGCATAGAATTCTAACATAAAGTCCTCCTTAATTCGAATCCTTTCAAAATTTTCTCTTCGAAAGTAAGAAATATGATCTTCAATTCTAGAGACATTTTATCCCAATTCAATATCAATTACTATAAATTATTACATATAAACCCTAATATTTTGCAGGTTTTCCAAAAATTCATAAACAAGGTATTCCGATCAGACTAGTTTGTTCTTTTTACCAACACACCAACACACCAACACACAAAATAGTTAAATGGTTTAATGATTTTCTTAGATCCAATACAAAATTTCAATCTAAATCTTTCTATAAACAACATCAAACAATTTTTCAATAATCTACAAAACATAATACTACCAAAGCATTTCATCATTTTATCTCTAGATCTTTCTAACTTGTTCCCAAGTACCTATACCTAATGTGGAAGCTATTAAACTACTTGAGAATCATCTAAATAACTCAAATTTAAACCCTTCACTAGTACAACTTTTATTAAAGTTAACAAATTTAGTTTACAGCCAACATTTTTTATATTAAATAATTAATTTTACACCCAGAACTAAGGTTTATCTATAGGATCAAATATTTCTCCATTACTAGCAGATCTATTTATGTCAAACCTCGAACAAAACCATATTTTGAATAACCATAATTTTTCAAAACAAATTCTATTTTAGGGATAGGTATGTCGATGATATTTTCATTATTTTTAATGGAATCACTTTTGAATTCAATTCCTTTTTGCCATGGTTAAACTCTATACACCCCAATATTAGTTTTACGTTCAAACATGAACAGAATAACGACATTCCTTTTTAGATATTTTAATTACTAAACATACAGATTGACAAACTTTCAACATCTATAGAAAACCAACAACTACAGATAATATAATTCCTTGGCATTCAAACCACCCTATTCAACATAAATTAGCACTTTTTCATTTTTACTTCTATAGATTTCTTACTTATCAATAAATGAAATGAATGTTATTAAAAGAATTTAACATCTTACAAGAAATTGCCGAAAACAATAATTTTACTTATAATATATTTATTAATCTTTTTCAAAAAACCAAATCAAAATTCTTAACTTAACAACTTTTCTCATTTACTCATACACCACAAACCACAACTGATACAAGATTTTCTCAATTCCTTTTATACCAAAAATCTCTTAGAATATAACTAGATCCCTTAAAAAAAAACTAAATATTCAAATTGCTTTCTCTAACAATTACAATTTATCTACTATTCTAGTAAAAGTAAAGACAACATAGAGAACATAGATAAATCAGGTGTATGAATGTAACACTTCCAACAAAAATATATAGGACAAACTGGTAGATCTTACAAAAAAGACATGATTTACCTTTAAATGAGATCAATTACGATTTAAATAATTATAAGTTTTACACATTTTATACAATTAATTTGTTGTGGTTGGAGACGGGTTAATGTTTAAGTAAAATTTGTGTCTTGCGACATCTCGTGTAAACATTGACACGTATGAATAGTATAAACTAAGAAAAATGCCTACAGTTAACACATGCCGTTACAGTTAACTGTTGGCATTTTTCTTAGTTAATATTAACTTTTATTATTCAATTTTAAGTAGTAGTTTATATAAAAAATAGTTCAATCATACGTTACAAAAAAGTTGTATAACAAAAAATGTTTTTCAATTTTGTTCTATTAGCTTAGTTGAACACCAACATTACAGATTATTTTGTTAAAAATTATGATTCACGCTCATAGATGGCCCCATAGGTTTTTATAATTTACAGTGACTAAATATTAGACAGTGGCGACAATGGCATCCCCTCCACTGCCTGACCGCCATGTTCCATCAAAATTTTAAATCTTGCCAAAACATAATACAAAATAATTAACACTGATAAAGTAATGTTTTCAATTTATTGAGTTCAAACAACATTGCACATAAAAAATAATGATTTTCGCTAAATAATTACAATAAAATGTTATGTACACTCATATAACTATTAAAAGAGACTGATTTTAATTTTTTTATTTTCTCAATGCTTTTGTTTGAAATCGATTTGCTAATTTTATTTGTCTTTTACTACTGATTTTTAGTCTATACGTTACAAACTTTTTTATAATTTTAGATTTAAGGTTATGACAATTTGCAATATTTTCAAAAAGGTTCTTATCATTAATTTTATTTACATAAAATGCTTTTAAATCAATGTTTTGCGTACATACAACGCTGTAATAGTTTCTAAAAATATTTTCCATTTCTAAAAACATAGAAAACGATTCGTCGTTACAAAAAAATAAAAGCATTTCTTTGAATCGTTTTTAGTTCTGTAAATTTTGTATAAATGGTTCCGATTTGAAATTTTGATCCAACTGATTTTATGCAAGTGTTCATGTGTTGGAAGTTTTTCTTAAGCTACTAATAATATAACCACCTACATTATAAAATAAATTTATTTCAGTGTAATTTAAATTTAGTGTTTCATCAGTGGGTATTTTTACAGCATCATAATTTTTTTCAAAATGCTTATCAAAAGTCCCCAAGAATCCAGATAAAAATTCTCTATCATCAATGTCGTAACTACCTTTATAACGTTTTGTAAATAATGTGAAAAACTTATTAATTTTAAATTGTTTTTACTTTGACCGCCTACTTCGAAGAACACCAAATAAGTTTTCTAAGCAATCTTGTGAAAATCTTCCTACCATCAAATATTGATAATTCTTTTCCAATAATTCTTGCTGTAGATTTATTATTGCTGTAGTATAAATTAATACACCTGTTTGAGAAGGCTTCCATATATTTTTAGGCCCTACTTCCATTATTTCAAAAAATTTAATGAAACCATTTAAAAATGACATTGTCTCATTTTTTGGTTTCTATTTTAAAATTACTTAAAGCACTACCGGGATGTCTAGAAGTCATAATATAAAACCATTTTTCAACCATACTGATGAACCATGCGGTTGTTTTATAACAAGGATCTATAGTTTCAGATAAAAGATACAATGCACTACTTACAGTATGTGAAATAACATTCGTATATGTTGCTACTTTCATTTCATTGTAATGTGTGGGTAAAAATCATCTTCTGTTAATTTCGGTGTTAGTTTATATTTCTTGTTGTTTAGTAGTTGCACAATATGCTCATACAAAACTTTGTTTGATAGTAAATTATATTTATGTGTAATTTCAAATGGTAGAAATATAACTTTGTTTGCTACTACCATATTTTAATCTTTTTAAATAAATGGTGGACATCTGTTATAAAGTAAACAGATTTATCTTCTTTTATGGGATGTTGGATTTTACATTTAACATCTCCATATTTTCCTGCAGAAATATTAAAGGATTTCCATAGTGCTTGATTACAAGCTCCCATGTCAGAAACAATTGCAATTATATTTAATTCGAGGCTATTTATTTTGTTAAATATCTCCATAATGATTTCGTGTAGAACATTTCTAGTTATGGAATTTCCTGTGAAATAATATGCGATTACTTGTTTCCATTTAGTATTGACCCCTGCTAACATAAATACTAGAACATGAGTAGCTGCACCTTCATGATTAGGAAGTGTAATGTCGCCCAAATATTTATTTAAACTTGAGTCAAATATTCTACCAAGTGTTATGGTCATCTCATTTAATACTAAAATGCAATCTTTATCCACATTTTTGAAAGTATTTAGTTTTATTTGCAAAAAAATCTATAACTTCATGTAAAATTGCTGGAGAAAATTTCATATATTGCAATGTCCTCTGCAGTGTTCTTATAGAAGGCAGTGACAAATTTTCTTTAATTAAATTTTCATAGCCAGTTGATCCACAAACAAATCTAAACCGCAAAGATTTAATTATAGTTTCCTTTGACCACTTCATAAATTTTATTGATTTTTTTCTGATTTGTTTTTAAAGCTAATATTTGATCGTCATTGAACATCATCTTTAACAGAATATTATTCTCATTTTTTAATCAGTTTTTGTAGTTTTTTGTTATTCTTACGAGCAATTGCTAACATTTTTTTCAATTTTATTGATTTTCTTGTAGCTGCCAGATATATTTTTCATATTAATTAATTTTATCTTGAACGTTTGGATATTCATTGTTGTGTGAATATTCAAATGATGAACAAAGTAGATGTTCCCTCACTTACTGAATTAGATGAAATATTACTTACATCTACTAAGCTTTTATTGTTGATTGGCATGGGAGCATTAGTCAACTTATTTTTAAAAAATTGACGAGGATTTTCCTTCATCGGCTTCGACTTCAGATGTAATGTCTACAATGTTACCAATTGTTGCAGATTTTCCACACGCATTTTTATGCGATACACTTCTTCTTAAAGCTGGTGGTTTTCTCTTAACAGTCGGCTTCGTGAAAACAAATACTGTGGGCACTGCATCAAACTTCAATTTTTTGGTGCCGTCCTCTCTAGTTTTCTCCCACATATTTTCTTCAGAAATGAACCTATAAGATTATTATGCAGTGATTAATGTGTTGGGATTAAATTAATAGCAATTATTATTTTAAATCTTTACAGGTGAAAACAAGCACTATTTACCTACCTATTTAATTATGCATTACTTACCTCGCATAGATAAGAATTATCAGTTGGTTGCCAGTTAATCCTTTTAACTTTTATAGTCCATTGTTTTCGCCTTTTAGGGTCTTTTGGAACAGTGGCGGCTTGTCCATAGGGTCATTTGGTCAATGACCTCCCAAAAATTTTGACAATATATAAAAAATATTAATTATTACGTGTTTTATTAAAATAGGTAATTTAGTCGTAAAGTCGCAAGTATAATAACTTAAAATTTATCGGCCGTCGTTTGTAATTCATCCTCTTCAACCTTGGGCTGGCGGTTGCGAATTGTCCTCATTGAATTAGATCTACCGGAAAAACTCGAAAAACGTGCAGCGCCCGAATAAACGCGAACGTCCGAAGCAATAATCAACTTTGGGTCATAAGCCGGGCTCGCAGTTTACGTTGGCTTCGAATAGGGTGTACATCTACACTCGATTTTTAATTCGATTTTTACGTGTTTTAAATCAATTTAAGAATTTATATTGATATTTTTACTGTTGATGTGTTGTTTTGTAAAAATACTATTTTTGGTTCGCGTGTGCATGTGCTATTATAGAAAATGTCGGTAGTGCAGAAAATTAAACAACTAAAAAGTGCTAACGAACTTAATTTTACAAAATTAGTTGAGTTCAAGGCAAATGGTCGTCCTTTGCCAGAACTAAGTTTACGACAAACTAGCAAAGACAAAAATAAAGATGTTCATCGAAACTTTCGCAAGGTAATGTACGATTTAGCTGACTGGATATGTGTTTGTGAAGTATCAAACGTATTTTACTGTTTTGTTTGTTTATTATTTTCCAAAGACTCGTCAGACTCGCTATGGTGCAAATCCGGTGTAAGCGATTTAAAACATTTAAAAGAGAAAATAAAAAAACATGCTTCGTCTGCAGAACACATAAAATGCTCGGTAAATTTTGCAACCGTAGAAAATGTTGATATTCGTACACAGCTAGACAATGCTTATAGAAAATCCCTTAGAGATTTTAATGAAAATGTTTCAAAAATCGCTATATTTTGAACAAAATTGTAGATTGTATAAAATTTTGCGGTACATTTGAGTTATTTAAATTTTTTTAAGTATGCCTATTTTTTTAAATTAATTTTTTTACCTCCCACTATGATTGACCACAAGCCGCCACTGTTTGGAAATCTATTTATAAGATATCCCTTCGCAGATGAATTTGTACACCCAAAAGCACAACAGCCTGTCATTTTGAGAACTAATTTTAACAATAAAATAAGCAAATCCTTTACAAAATGACATTCATGTCGTATATAAAATTTGTAATTTTGATGCAACATGGCGGATTTTGCTACGACCAATCAGAAATGATGACTCGCTTGTCGCCACTGTCTCATATGTAGTCACTGTATTATAATTAACTTTGAAGTTCAAAGTTCATTCCTGTTACAGTTATACATTCACCATTTTTATAATGTCACCTCGAGAACGTTCACGTTCTGAATTAAAGTTTATTTATAAAGACAAACATAAATTAAAATTAAAATAATTTAATATGTATAAATGTATATTTAAAATCTAAAGAAATTTCATCCATTTCTTTATAAACACTCACAATGTGAATTTTTAGATAATAAAAAATTTTACAATGATTTTTAATGTTAAATCCGTTTCTTGTAGTTTTTTAGTTTGTAAGTTTAAAAACGTTTGATAATGGCCTAGTTCGGCCCGAAACTAGTTACAATTTAATTAAATTTTCAATAAAAAATAATTTGATAGGTCAACGACATTAAGTTTAAAACCTATTTGAGATTTTTGATTATGGATCCCATCTTCAAGCATCCTGACACTCATCCCAAGATAACGTAAATTAGATTATTGTAACGTGCTGTCACAAAATCTGGAGCGGCATACAATAGAATTATTGTTTTAAATTAACGAGTAGATCCCTATACACCGAATTGCATACGTGCATGATTATATTATCGTGTTTTTGGAAGAAATCAGTTTTATATTTTCTAATTTGTCGGCGTTTTAGCTACTACAAGGTGTAGTCTTTATCAAGACATTCTGTCTTATTGATAACAATTAGGTAAGATTACAAAGTAATTATTAATAGTTACAAATTAAAAAGAACTTTAGTGCCGAGGTGCATATTATATTTTTCCGAAATTCTAAAATTTGAACAAAATCTGACAATTTTATATCGTTCATTAAGTAGCAAAGGTAATCAGGTGTTTTCTTTTTACTTTAAATGTTTCCACCGCGCATGCGCGTTTTTAAAATTACATACATTTTACACATCTCTACCGGCGAAAATGTGAACTTAAAAATCGTCGTAAAATGAAATATTTTTTTAGTGCCGATTTTTTTGTACCTTACTGACAATTTTGGAGAAAAAAAGTTTTTTCTAACATTTTTTAATCTTAACTACATTTATTACAATAGATAATTATTAACATACATTATTTATGCATATTTATATTTTAGAGATACATTAACTTCGATATAAACTAGGTAAAAGGCAAGCATCTTATCTAGAACACATAGATCTATTACATATTTCTTAAAATGACAGTTTTTAAAAATTTTCTATTACAAATGTTTGCCTTCCATCGAGAAACATGTTAGTCAATTGAAAAACATGTTTGTGAATTCTCAATAAACAGGATAACAAAACTGTCAAGATTTTGTAAACATCCCATAAGGCAAAAGATGAGAAAAAATTATGAAAAAATAACATAATGGTAACCATTACGTATTTTTACTCCATCCTTCTAAATATAATGGAAATCGATAATTTTAATATCCCTTTTTTTCTAATTTTATCCGACCAATTTAAAGTTAGCCTTCCGTCCTTACATAAACACGATAGAAAGATAGAAACCACTGATCAAAAATTCATAAATATTCATTTTGTCAAAAAGAATGAAATATGCAATATGCAATACTCTAATCGGTGATATTTGCCCACATTATTGATGTTTATATATAAAAAGTAAAATATATGCTCTTGTTTACCATATAATCCACCCTCAAACTGAATTAAACGCACACTTGTGTATGACTATCCTTTTTTACAGATTGAATACAACTTATTACACTAGTAAACAGTGGTTTTGTTGCATGAAGTTTTATACCTGATTCTAAAAGTACTTACCTCACTGATTTCAAATTTGAAGTCCCTTTTCCCGTAGCAGATCTTGTTATTCAGTAATGAAGGGGAGAAATTTTTCCAATAAATACTCAAGTTTTCAAGCAAACATTTTTTATGATCAAAACTACTAAGAACAGAACTTTCTTTTTGTACGATTTGCTTGCCTGAGCTGATTCAGGAGTACTACTCTAAATGCTTCAACAGTAATCGGCCATCATCATTTCCATTCCCGTGACCCTGGTATCGGTCTTCCATAGTGCGAATATCGTGATGGAAGCGTTCTCCCTGTTCCCGACTCAGATCACCCAGATTGTCAGGAAATCGGTCTAAATGGCTGAAAAAGACATTTGATTTCCCCAAGAAATTTGTAACAGTTAAAACTGATATTTATTTCTAGTTTCCGATTTTAGCGACACCTAGGGGAATAATAATGTATCCCGATGTAAACAAAACATTTTGGCACCAAAATTCAAATTTATTATCATTTCCGTTTTTTTTATAATTATTCAAATTTGATCCCGGCCCCTTTTCCCCACTATTCATTGTTATCTTCTATTTCCTGGTCAGGCCACGATAGCCATTTTTACATTTAATTTTCGCCTGAGCCTGCAACTAAAATTATTTGTGAAATCGAATGCGGTTCAGTATTTCTTTATTCAATTCTCACATGATTTGTGTACGTGTATCTATAATATATAGTATTTTTAATGTCCTTCTCAAGCCGCCCTCCATCACAGGTATGTGTTAATACACCCAGAAGTGGCCGACCACATGTTTATATTTTAGGCTTTATTTTTTTTATCTTCTTTACCTTATTCTTGATTCTAACGAAAAGGAAAACCTATGGGCCGTTCAGTTACCTGCAGTTAGAAAAGAATCTAAATTAGTTCACTGGCTGTCCCCGGAATTGGGAGAGTTCGTACCTTTGGCCCTAACGACGGCAAAGCAATCCGAGGTCCATCTCGGCGAGGTGGTGCCTGGAGCCTTTCTTTATCGCTCTGGCCGGTGCACTACACATCAGGTCCAGGTCCCGAGAAAAGGGAATCCCTCCGTTGATTGTCAACTAAAGGTCATATTTACTTTTATTACATTTATTTTAATTAATTGTGCGAGGTTAGCAAAGATATCAAATTTTGATTATAACTACTTACTGTTACAAAACTGTGAGGTAAGGCAACGATCGTAGCTGAGCTGATTCTAACGTGTAAATTGCTTTTATCAATCGCTACCACGCAAATAATATGCACCTACCGTAATTTTTTTGTATGTTTTTTTTCTCCCGCACAAATAAACATTCTGGCGTCCATTTTTATTTAGTTTCTTTTGACAATTATTGTATCGCTACCAACCTCACCAAAATTATTACCGCATGCCACCGACCCTGGGAGCTGCTGCTGGAGCAAATTCCTTTTAGTACTTATGCGCGGTTTTTCTTTTTAAATATCAAGAAAACTGTTACATAATTGGCGCCCAACGTTTTTTGGTTAGAGGGGGTTTTATAATTATTATTTAAATAATTATTAAAGTAACAACACTATACGTTCATTTAAAAGCAAAGTAAATGGTTTAACCAAGTTTTAAAGTGTAATTTGAGTGCGTATAATTAAACGTCCCTTTTGTAGTTGTCACGTTATCACTAATTGTCAGTTTTGAAAATTATTCCTTTTGTGTATGTACATATATGTATATTTTAAATTTCTTCATATTAATTATTGCAATTGATAATGGATTTGAGAGCAAATCATCTTAAGAAAGATGAATTACAATATGAACTAAAAATTCGCGGCGTTGACCCAGGTGACTCCAATGTACAGGACTTACGGTCCATGTTTTCCTCCCTTCAGCGTCTGCAAAGGATGGTTCAGTATCTGTGGTCCCTGTTGAGGATGTAAATAGTGAACTGTTAACGATACATACTAAACTTACCGAAATTCAAGGCATTATTTCTAGTAGTACTGATACTCTTAAGGAATCAAAATTTCGACCTTTAAAACTAGGATTCTGCATTATTTATATAGATCTCAGCGTATTGCAACTGATGCTGTGTTAGTTATCACCCCTGTTGACGTTGATGCAAACACACAGTCTTCTTCATCGCAAATTCCACCGACTGTCACTCGTAATGAGTTGGTTTCAAAAACTTTGATTTTGTTAGATGTTTTGAATAGTAAATCCCCAGTAGATGCGATTAATTCGAGTTCCCTTTTAAGTGGTAAGGTGTTTGAAGAGGAATATCAATCGGATATAGGTTCTGATGAAGATCAAGTTACTGGTGCTCCTACAGCAAATTCTACTGTATTTACTACGATTGGCCCAAATCAGAAGGTGTCATCGATTACACGTTCCACTCCAGTACATCAATGGAAATTAAAATTTTCAGGTGATGGTAATTTGTCAATTAACAGTTTTTTAGAACGCGTAGAAGAATTACGGGTAGCCAGACATATAACCGAGCAGGAATTATTTTCAAGCGCTCTGGACTTATTCGAAGGAAAGGCTCTTAGTTGGTTCCGTGCTATAAAACATCGTGCAACCAATTGGAAAGAACTATCAGATTTATTAAGGGAATATTACCTTGATCCAGATTACAGTAAAGAGTTGTTTAAACAAATATTAAGCCGTACTCAGGACCGAACTGAATGTTTCAGGGACTATTATTCTTGTATGACAGGGATGTTTCGCAGGCATGGGAATATTCCTCCTGACGTTCAATTAGATATCTCAAGTAACTGTTGCTGATGGGGGAATTTGTGAGTGTGTTGGTGTCGTGCATGTCCCCATCAGACTATTAGACAGACAACGTCTTCTCAGAGTGATGGTAGTTCCCGATTTACCTCATAAACTGATTTTAGGTACTGATTTCTGGATTGCGATGGACATTGTACCAGATTTACGTCGTAATGTTTGGCATTTTGGTCGTGACGAAGTTTCTTGTCTCAGTAGTGTTCCACAGGTAGTTTCTGAAACACATTTATCAACTGAACAGCAGACAAGACTTGATGCTGTATTAGATAAAGGATTTCGTTTATTGGGCAGTACACTTGGTGTTGCAAAGGTTGCTGAACATACGATCGAAACTACTGGAACTCCAATAAAACAGCGGTATTATCGAGTCTCCCCTGCAAAACAAAACTCATCGACGAAGAGATTAAAAAGATGTTAACTGAAGATATTATTGAACCTTCCAAGAGTCCGTGGGCTTTCCCTGTTCTACTAGTACCAAAGAAAGATGGGACGCATAGGTTTGTAGTTGATTACCGCAAATTAAACCTTATTACAAGGAAAGATTCGTATCCATTGCCTATTATCGCAGACATTTTGGACCGGCTCAGAGACGCGAGATACCTAAGTTCTCTGGACATCAAATCTGCTTTCTGGCAAGTTCCTGTTGCTCCTTCCAGTCGCGAGTATACTGCTTTTACTGTTCCCGGAGGACTTTACCAATTTAAACGGATGCCATTTGGACTTACTAACGCACCTGCGACCTGGCAACGTTTGATAGACGTCGCACTTGGTCCTAGATTAAAAGAGAAGGTCCTTGTTTACTTAGATGATATTGTTGTTGTTTCATCTACCTTTGAGGAACATCTTCAGACCTTAACGGAAGTGTTTGAAGCCCTGGCTACAGCAGGGTTGACCTTAAATAAAGAAAATGTAAATTTTGTCGTCCTCAATTACGTTACTTAGGCTACATTGTCGATAAAGATGGGTTGCGCGTGGATCCTGATAAAGTCCAGTCTATCTTGAATACTCCGATACCAACAAGTGTGGGTGAAGTACGGCGATTTTTGGGTATGGCGTCGTGGTATCGGCGTTTCGTAAACAATTTCTCATCTTTAGTAGCCCCACTTGTAAATTTGACGAGAAAATCTGTTACTTGGCTTTGGACAGATGAGTGCGATAAAGCATTCATGGAATTAAAAGAATCTCTTGTTACAGCTCCTTTGCTAACGTGTCCGGATTTCAACAAAACATTCACGCTGCAATGTGATGCTTCAGGTTACGGGTTAGGCGCTGTACTCACTCAGCAAACTGATGAAGGGGAGAAAGTTATTTGTTTCCTGTCTCGATCGCTGTCTAGAGCCGAACGGAATTATTTCAGCCACGGAGAGAGAGTGTCTTGCAGTGGTCTGGAGTGTAGAAAAGTTGAGGCATTACTTGGATGGAACGAGATTTGAGGTAATTACTGACCATCACTCGTTATTATGGTTGAATCGCCTAAAGGACCCCCAGGGACGTTTGGCAAGGTGGGCTATCCGTCTCCAGCCGTTTAATTACACCATTACTCATCGTAAAGGAAAAGATCATGCAGTCCCTGATTTTCTATCGCGCTCCGTTCCTGTTGTAGATGCTTATGTTTGTGACCCTATACCCAATACTACTGACCCATGGTTGGATAAGATGCGTGCTAAAATCATAAATGCACCCCGTCGTTTCCCTAAATGGAGAGTAGATGGTAATGACTTGTATAAATACGTGCCATCTAAAATTCCCGAACTCAATGGTGTACAGAATACCTGGAAATTAGTAGTGCCCAAAGACAAACGAAAGGACATTCTTGAGCGTTGTCATGATCACCCTACGTCCGGTCACCCTGGTATTTTAAAACCTATTGGCGTCTCCATGAAGGTTATTATTGGCCTAAAATGAAGAGTGACGTTACGCGTTATGTTAAGAGCTGTAAAACGTGTCAAGAAATTAAGGTTGAACAACTCCCACCTGCAGGTCTAATGGGAAACAAACCCATCCCCTCGTCTCCTTGGGAAATTATTAGTTTGGATTTCATGGGACCATTACCACGCTCATCAAAAGGTCATACCATGATATTGACCGTAACAGATTATTTTTCTAAATTTGTCGTGTTAATTCCCTGAGAAGTGCAACTGCAAAAGCGCTTACTCAGCATGTTGAAGAAGGTATCTTTCTGGTCTATGGAGTGCCTAAATACTTACATTGCGACAATGGTGTGCAAATGAAAAGTCATATATTTCAAGCCCTGCTGGACAAATATTCAGTCAAGGTTATCTTTACCCCTTTGTATTGTCCTCGTGCTGATCATACGGAAAGAATTAATAGAATTGTGAAGACTATGTTGTCGGCCTACGTACGGGATAATCACAACAAATGGGCAAACTATCTTCCATCAGTGGCTTGTGCGATAAGAACGTCCAGGCATGAGACTACTGGTTTCACACCATACTTCCTCAATTTCGGTCGTGAATACATTGGTCGAGGTTGCGATCACCAGGTTAAAGAGGTCGAAACAGAGTCAACGCTTTCTGATGCCAAAGTAAACCAGAGACTAGTAGCTTTCCAGGAGCTGTTCACCAAAGTCCAGCAACGTCTACAACAACAACAAGAGCGTAGTAGGCATCACTACAATCTGCGAAGAAGACCCGTCCAATATCAAGTAGGTCAGGAAGTTTACCGCAGAAACAAAGCGTTGTCCAATGCTGCTGCCAATTTCACAGCCAAACTTGCACCAAAATTTATTGGGCCTTACACTATAAGCAAGAAAACTGGCTTATGGACCTATGAACTGGAGGATCAGCAGGGAAATAAAACGAATTGGCATGTCCAAGACCTGAAATTGAGGGAGGACAATTATCTTGAATAAGACTACCGACATAGACAATTATTTTAATATTACTAGATTTAGGTGTTATTAGTCATTTAGCTGTACATAAATTTATACGTTTTGTTAGGGCGTTATGCATTCTACAGAATCGAGTTGGTTGGAACATGATTTAATATGGCATTTCTGTTTTGTAAAGAATCTTCGTTCTCTTTCTATTAAGGTTAGTAACTACGTTTGTTTCGGATTAAGGAAAGACAACATTAATTAGTTAGTTGGTGCCTACCGTTAAGTTGTGACTCTCGATGTCCAACCCCTATCTTCACCCACTAACTATCTTCGCTTGCGGATTTATTTGATTCTCTTCTTAAACAGGACTATGAATTATTTCCTTCACCTGCTCCCTGTGGTTGGTTTTAGCGCCAAAAATTTCCTTGTAAATAATTATAATTGTTGCGTTTTATTATTTTCAGTTATTTCTACAAGTCAGTACAACTGGTTAAATATATTTATTGTAGCAGTTGTTTCGACTAAATAATTATCATTATTTCTTACCGTTAGTTAATTGGGAATTTTGATATGTACGCACTTGCGGATCAGATAGAATTAACGTTTTAGTTGAGGTAATTTGGAAAAGTTTTTTTCCTTAATTACCTATTTTGTAAATTATTCTTAGAGTTAAGTTTTATAATTAGTTATTACTCACGTTTTCACCATTCTTAAAAGAATGGTTGGTTAAACAATTGATTATGAATTATTTCTTTGCGAACGTATGCATGTGTTACTTTGATGTGTAAATATAACTTATCTTTAAAATTTTGGGAATTTTCGCTTTGGAAGTAAAAGGGAGATTGTAACAGTTAAAACTGATATTTATTTCTAGTTTCCGATTTTAGCGACACCTAGGGGAATAATAATGTATCCCCGATGTAAACAAAACATTTTGGCACCAAAATTCAAATTTATTATCATTTCCGTTTTTTTATAATTATTCAAATTTGATCCCGGCCCCTTTTCCCCACTATTCATTGTTATCTTCTATTTCCTGGTCAGGCCACGATAGCCATTTTACATTTAATTTTCGCCTGAGCCTGCAACTAAAATTATTTGTGAAATCGAATGCGGTTCAGTATTTCTTTATTCAATTCTCACATGATTTGTGTACGTGTATCTATAATATATAGTATTTTTAATGTCCTTCTCGAGCCGCCCTCCATCACAGGCTTTATTTTTTTATCTTCTTTACCTTATTCTTGATTCTAACGAAAAGGAAAACCTATGGGCCGTTCAGTTACCTGCAGTTAGAAAAGAATCTAAATTAGTTCACTGGCTGTCCCCGGAATTGGGAGAGTTCGTACCTTTGGCCCTAACGACGGCAAAGCAATCCGAGGTCCATCTCGGCGAGGTGGTGCCTGGAGCCTTTCTTTATCGCTCTGGCCGGTGCACTACACATCAGGTCCAGGTCCCGAGAAAAGGAATCCCTCCGTTGATTGTCAACTAAAGGTCATATTTACTTTTATTACATTTATTTTAATTAATTGTGCGAGGTTAGCAAAGATATCAAATTTTGATTATAACTACTTACTGTTACAAAACTGTGAGGTAAAGCAACGATCGTAGCTGAGCTGATTCTAACGTGTAAATTGCTTTTATCAATCGCTACCACGCAAATAATATGCACCTACCGTAATTTTTTGTATGTTTTTTCTCCCGCACAATTCTTTTGACAATTATTGTATCGCTACCAACCTCACCAAAATTATTACCGCATGCCACCGACCCTGGGAGCTGCTGCTGGAGCAAATTCCTTTTAGTACTTATGCGCGGTTTTCTTTTTTTAAATATCAAGAAAACTGTTACAAATTTTTTCTCAAATAGAGATACGGTTACTTTTCCTTTTGTTATACCGTACTCTATTGCTTCTGACTAAAACTGTCTTGGTGACAAACAAATTTTTGACCAACGTATGGCAAGGTGTATGTGCTCTGCGTTCAATCGGTGCTGTCGTTCTGTTTAGAAGACTTTATTTGCAAATTGTTCTACAGTTTTGTTTTGTATGTCGTCGTTTTCTTTTTCAGTAGCCTAAAAAATATTTCTTTGTAAATTAAATGTATGTGTCTGTAGACAATTCTACCACCTTTAGTCTTAACATAATATTTTTTGACCTCGTTTTCTAACATGTCTGAATCTTCTGTTTCATCTACATACGGTCCATAATCTGTATTACAGTGACGCGCTTTTGGTTGTAATTTCGGTTTTTTGCACGGTTATTGTCGCAGAAGTTTTCCTCAAAAAGTCTTTTGCGGGCCCTCGAAATGCTGATCTCCATTCGATTCTTTATGAATTTTGTAAAATAAATTCCTGGGCTTGTACCAGTTATTCTCTTGTACGGACTGTAGTGCCAAGAAACTTTTTTTATTGTATCTCAAGACAGACAGACACACTCTTCGCTGATATAAACCTGTCTGTATCAGATTTAGTCGTTTCCCCTCACAGAAACGAGCTACAATGTTCATAAGCCTTTCCGCTTGGTTATTGTTTTTGTTTAATATGAGGAACCAATAGGTCTAAGTCTTCTAAAATAACGAAACAATTAATCTTTTCAGCATTGCGTTAGTAAATTTTAATTGTTCTCATGAATAAAGTCATATACACAGGGTGTCTGAAAAACCTCTTTACAGACGCCTATAGTCCTAGCCCAAAATAAGCCGAGTTAAATTTAGTCCAAAGTCGCTTAGTTTAAATGCTATGCTGTCTTAAAGTTAAAATTTTGAAATCGTTTTTATTATAAATTTTGAACGATTTATGCAGTTTTAATAAGATTTGGCATGGTCAGCTAGTATTATTAGACGAATGTTTTGATAAAATTTCTATAAAATACTAATACCGTAAGTGAATGAAACAAGCATAACGAAAATTAAGAATATTTTTGCTGTCTGTAGTAGGGACACAAATTTTTATTCGATAGAGAATTTAAAAGCGATCAAATTACGTCTCTTGTAAAATATTTTAATTTTTATTCTTTTTTGAGAAAAATGAGATTCTGGGTAACTAAGATTTGTACGACGAAAAAAATTGACTGTATTCTTTATAGTAAATAAGTTACCGAGAATATCTGAAACAGAAAAAGTCTGTTCTTTTACCTCTAATCTTTATTTGAACAGTAGATTTAGCCATATGAAATTCATTTGTTTATGATAGAAATCATAGGCGACTAGATTACCTTATGCTTTTTTCAAACGCACCACCATCACAAGTTATTTTTTAGTTTTTCTTGAAAACGATTAAAAATAAGAAAATTTTAAGAGACATAGTTTGATCATTTTTGAATTCTCTAAATATTATAAATAAAAATTATTTTGTGTACTACTACAGACAGCAAAAAATGTATGTTAATTTTCATAATGGTCATACGGGTTATTCTCACCAAACTCACTGAACTCACTGAAAGCAGGTTACGTCATTATTATTGTAAAATACAAAAATTAATAAAATCTGTTTTTGTAAGAAGTAAAAGGAATACATTAAAATGTATTGCCTCAGTATATAAAAAAGTTAAAAAATTATTGAATTTCTGCCTGACATTATAAGAAAATTTATCTCCGTTCGATGTTACTCTTCAGTATGTTTACAATTACTTCTATTTTTATTGTTCATCTTAGACATAAATCATAAAACGAAATTGCCCAACTTTTGCAAAAAACTCTAAATTTTTAAATTCCGAATGTTATAAAATTGAATATTTAAGAAAAAGCAACTGAAAATATAAAATGGTTTGTTACTAGTCAACCATTCACCTCCGTACTAAGTTGCATGGTTAAAAAAACATGTCAGATGGCGCCATCGCACTAACTTATTAGATTCTGTTTCATATATGATGCTCCAGTAAAATATGCAGCTAGTTTCAGTCTGCTTTCAACTTTAATGGGTAAGGGTTGCGATTTTTTTGTGAATAAAACAAGTTAGAACCTGGTGACCAGACTATTGTTTCACCTCCATTTAATTTTTTTTTTTGGTAAGTTAATTAAAAAATATACATGGAAATTAGTTAATAATAATTAAATGCCAGATCTCTTTTGACTTTTTATATTTGTTTAGTATTAATAATGAATGTTTTGTCAATCTTAGGGCATTTTCAATAAAATATTCACCTCCGTTCATAGTTGCTAGGAACGGAGGTGACCAAACGGAGGTGAACTTTTAAGGTATTTGTGGCATTATATAAGGTGTTTATTTATGTTTATTGCATGATAATAAAATTGACATATAATTTTAGTTGAAAAAAATATGCCGTTAAAAGGCAGATGGAAAAATTGAAAGTGTGAAAGATATGACAACAAGGAGCCAGAAGGCATTAAGAAAAAATGGGAAAGAGAGGGCGGCAAGACACAAAAATAAAATGAAACAATTAAAAGAATTAGAAGATTACTTTCCTCCTCCAACTCCGCCTCCCGTTCCTCTTGCCGGACCGTCCAACAAAAATTTAAAAAGTAGTGCGAAGAAAAGGAGAAGGAAGCACTTAAAAAATTAAATAAAATAATTGAGAAAATGAAGACAGAATTACACAAAAGAAGAATTTAGAAGAAAACAAATTTTTAATAATGGTGCAAGAAAAGAACATCACCAAATACTCAGACTGATTTATTAATTAAATCTGGAAATATGGAAGAAGTAAGAAGAAAATTAGTTTTTGGTGAAGTGATGAAAGAGCAGTTGTCAATTAACTTTAAACATATTAGAAAAAATAAAGAAAAAAGAGTATTTTAGAAGAACCTTTAGGTTCAATCATTAAAAATATAAAAAAATAAAATAGCTTCAATACGTAACCTCGTCAAATCTGGCAACAAAAAGAAAATGACTGACATGAAAGAAGTATTCAATTTTCTTCAGTTAGACAGCAGTAGCACACTTTGTCCTGGAAAAAGAAATACCATCTCTTTTCTAAAGCAAAAGAAACAAAAGCGTTATCTGAATGATTCACTTCTTAATTTGTGGACAGATTTTACGAAACCAGTTAGCTATAAATTGAGTTACTCAACATTTTGCCGTTTTAAATGGTTTTTTGTTATAGAAAGGAATGTAAATAAGAGAGACACATGCATGTGTAAACTTTGTGCAAATATAACCCTAATAATCCAGAAGTTGAAAATTAATAAAATAATAAGAAAACAACCTGAAGCAATTTATCACAAGCATGTGCTGTCTCTAAGAGGGGAAAAGAAAACTAATGAATTGTGTTTATCAAGAAAATGCTATAAATGCAAGGAAAAATTTGTGGAATTAGTTGAAGATCGAAGACTCTGTGATATATTAGAAATGAAACACAAAGCAAGAAAAAGTAAAAATTCAAGGTGTAGAGAAATTGATTAAAAACCGTAAAAGAAAAAAATTCAAACTAGTAAGCAAGATTTATTAAATGTATTAAGAAATGATTCCAAGAAATTTTTAGAGCATACCAGGAATTTTTACCATCGTTTTTCAGCCGTAAGAAATTTAAAAGACAATTTATAAAACCATGAAATCATTATTCACATGGACTTTTCTGAGAATTATGTTTCCAAATATTCAGAAAAAGTCCAGTCAGCCCATGCTGGAGCTTCAAAAGCTCAGCTATCATTACATACAGTTGTGATTTATGGCATTGAAAATAACAAGATAAAACCAACTTCGTTCTGTACGATATCTGAAAACTTGAAGCATGATCCTCATGCAATAATTCACTTAAAACTACGGCAACCTTACAACCTACCATTTCATAAGTGACGGTCCATCAACACAATATCGGAATAAAAAAATATTTCAGATTATTGGGAATTATTTGACTAACGAACTGGAAGATAGTGTGATGACCATTAGGTGGCACTATTCCGAGAGAGGTCATGGGAAAGAAGCGGCTGATGTGATAGGAGGAAGAGTTTAACGTGCTAGAGGAAAGGACGTTACTACTGCAAACGCTTTGTTACAAATTCTAGAGAAAGAATGTCCGAACATCAAAACAAAATTAATGGATATAAACCATGAAGCCGTAGAAAGAATTTAAAACAGTTTGCCAAAGGTCATACTGCTATTCAAAGGGACCTTGAAAGTCCATGAAGTCGTTTGGATAAAAGGAAATAAATTTTTAGAACTTCGAAGTTTAACATGCACCTACTGTTATGAAGACTGTTCTTATTTCTTATTAGGCAAGTTGAAAATACAAGATCAGACAGTTGGTATCCCTTTTTTTAAATTTAAATTTCATATTTCAATTCTTATTTTACGTTTGTTTAAAACTTTCCTTAACAGTTTATTCAGAGCGTCTACGGTATATTGATGTATACAGTGACTCAGAAGGCGAAAATGGAGATAACACTAGCAACGTTCAGGATGACAACGCGGAGAATCAGGAAAATGTAATGCCGAAGAATCAATCTCATAAAATTAATGGTTTTGTTTTAGTCAAGTTTCTGACAAAAAATCTGTCAACAACTTTTAACGGTTGTAGTTCACAAATAATAATAAAAAAAAGCGACGGCTCTAGCGGTACAACCTAGAGAGAAGAACTATACTATTTGGCTCAAAGTAGTGCACTAAATTTGTGGAGGATCCAGTATTTGTAGTAGTTAGCACAGCAGTTTCCGCTTAGTCGGTGAGTTGGGGAGGTCCTTGAGGAACTGTAAAGAAATAGACTGCTGCTTAACAAGGCGCCACCTGTTGCGTAATAGAAAGAAATAAAACCGACCAACAGGAATTCAATAAGTTTTACTAAAGGTCTAATACGCTAAAACGAACACAAATCAGTGAGACAAATAGACAATTAAATATAACAAATAACACTTAAAATACTAGGAGCACGTGACACAAATAAGAGAGAGGCTGTCACATAGAATTACGGGCGTTAGCAACAACAATTTAATTAAAGCTCGCAATTAATATGTGGAAATTCAGTTACGCTACTGTTTGTTCCCGCTCAAATTAAAGTTAGCGTTCTAATTGAGGATTGGTTACTAAGGAAAGTTGACGTACACACGTACCGTTTAATGTCGCATGTACGTGAGCTTCATACGCCTGAATAATGAATAGGTTTCTTAAACAGTAAACTTAGCTGTATTCTGTAGTATGCAGTTCCGAGAAGAAAGGTTCTTGCTAGCAACAGTATTTGGCAGCTTTAGAAAATAGGTAGCCCCAGATTTCTCTTACGAGAAATATAAAAGTATACAAGTATACAGCGTGAACGACTCATCAGCCTGTTGAGTTCATTGGCCGTTGGCAGCTTAATTGTAGGCAAAATCGTGGTAGTCGTCAAGTTATATTGCGAAGGATTATTAAATAGCATTCTAGCACTCCCAGGAATTATCCAGATTATAATACACGAGTAGAGTATGAGGTCAATACACGTGCTAAGGCATACGTCGTAATTAAAATTAACACAACCACGGGACAACAAAAGAAATGGAAAAGAAGTACTTACGGCGAATGCGGTCTGATTTACATTTACACACCAATTTAACTTGGAATTATTAAAGCACATATTAACAATCTACGTGTAAAATTTTTGCTTCACGAATAACCCGAAAACACCTAATAGAAGAAAGTAGCAAAATGTCCGTTCGTAATCTTAGAAACTTTTCGTGAATTAAATATTCCACCAATGGAAAAACGCAACATGCGCGGCAAATTCAACTTTCGTCGTAAAAGTGCTACACACAACACACGTTTCTAAGAAGGCTCCCGATGTACGTTTTACTTTTGTAAATAAACCCATAACAAACTATGTTGGTCTTATTTTGTTGGCTGAAGGACGAAATGACTTCAGCATAATTTTTTTGCGAAAAATCGATGCAAACTAATTTCATTTCCGGAAAAAGACGACGTATCTCTGACAAATAAATCAGAGATAGTAACAGTTTTGCACATCCTACGTTAAATAACAGGGATCAGTATATTTTTGCTTATAAGTTTCCTCGAAATACATGTTAACTTTTCTGAGTACTTTTTTATAATTAAAAATACATTCTTCACCTCCGTTTCAACTTATTTCATCTCTGTTCTTATTTTTTTCTTAAATCCCCTTATTTCGTAAAATACTTAATAAAAGTTTTGACCATATATTGAACGGCTCTCACAGAACTTAAGGAAACACAATTTACTCATTTTTGAGATAATTACTTGTCATAAAGTTGGTTACATAATTAACGCAGTTTTAAGTGAATTTGACGAGAACGTGTTTCATTCAGTTCCGGTATTAGTATTTTCTAAAAATTTTCTCGAAACATTTGTCCAGTAATACTAGCTTACCATGTCAAATCTTATAAAAATTGCATACGCCGTTTTAAATTTATAATAAGAAAACCATTTTATCTTCAAGGCCGCGTAGCTCCTAAATTAAAGCGACTTTGGACTAAAATAAGTTTACTTAATTCGGTTAATTTTTGTCTAAGGAATATGTAGTAAGCGTGTGTAAAGACCTTTTACAGACACCCTGTACATATGCGCCAATATTACCTAATGCAATTTAAAATATGTATATAAATTTTTGTACATGAAACAAAATCATTCTTTTGAAAATTATTCTTACTTCATCAATAATTACTGGTAGATTTTTATTACCTCTGAGATGGTTGTATATCAGAGTTCTCTTCAATTCTGGAATGAGATTTGTTTGTTCTACACCTGGTGTATTACAAATGTCATCACGACAAGAAGAATGATCACCAAATACATGGTGAAGCCCATTTCTCAAATCATTTTGGAATAAGTCAATGTTTTCACTTTGCCTTTTGGAATGTTCAAATATTGTCAACAAATTAATTTTATTTACTGTTAGAAGTTTTCTGTCTTCTACGCTAATATTTGTGTCGGTTTTAGTGTTTCTTAATCTCTTATTATAATTATTGAGAGCATAATTAGTGTATTCAATCTTCTTAACATTTCTGCCATACGAAACACTATCGTGTATTTTACAAAAAACACTGGAATATCCATGCCCAATAAATTTTAAGTATCGAAGTCTATATAATTATTCACTCAATTGAAAACCTTCTACAATAATGTTGAACTCCATGGCAGGTGCTGATTCTTCCCAATTCTTGAAACACATGTGATTGTTGACAGGTGTGTTTTTTGCCTCAGCCCTGGCACAAACCGAACAAAACTTATTTCGCACTCCAATAAACAAAACTGCTCCTGTGTTTTTGCCTATTATTTCAGCCATTCCCGATAGTGAATTGTAATTCTGCTTCCATTGATTTTATCAAAGAATTATCCCATTCCTACAAAATATAAAGATTGTAAATCTAAAAGTAAGATTATTGTTATGGACTTACTTTCCCTAGTTTATTTTCCATATCATAAAATGCATTTCGATTCATGCATGGAATGTCCATGCAACTAAGGAATTCGGTCATGTGCTCATAAGATTGTCTCGATGCCAATGTACCCCAAACTGCCCCTGTTGTTATTTGAGAAGTAAGTTTATTGGGCTTTTCGGTTGGGCACTGATAAACTTGCACTGAAATATAATTAGACTTGGTAGTCCTTTTCCTCTCATAATATCTTTTTGGTCACACTAATTTACCTGTGGTGCATATTTTTGTATGTGCAAACTGCAAATCAATTACTCTATCCAGCAGGTAACCTAGTTCTACAACCGTATTACCCTGAATACTTGGTATAGGCTGGGAATCCAATTCTGAATCGATTTATAACTCTTGTTGATTAATACTGAAATAAAGGGTTCGCATATATTTGTTATGGTTATAAATATAGAAATTTATTATTCATTAACCTTAACCAATTCTTGTGGTCTATAAACTTTCCCAAATTGGATTCTATTTGAGAAACGTCAAATAAGGAGTCTGTTTAGAGTGAATTTGTGCACGTTAGAATTTTAGGTTTTCGCTCATAGGTATTCTTATTTCACTGTGTAACTCTAAAAAAATTGTTCCATTAATGTTCAAAATAAACATACAAAAGGTATTCTATAGTCACGTTGTACGATAATTTTTGGTTTCCCAATCTGAACCTTAGCTGCTACAACTTACATCTTCTGTTTTGCAAAAAACTGATTTTTTGCGGGATTATTTTTAATTTTTTCTGACCTTATTTGAAAAGCTATTTTAGAATAAATAATACTTCATCATTGCCTTGATTTCCAAAATTCCCATGTCCTCGAATTTAAGTCACCCGCATAAGACATACAGAACAATTTCGATCTGAAAAGTTGTCAGCAATATTCTCAGTTGTAATATTGTTATTTACAATAGTGCTATGTGAAATGTCATTGGAATAATCGTGAACTCTGTAAATTGAAGAAAATAGGTAAACAATTACAGATTTAGCGGTATTTAGTGTCTATAATTTATCATAAAACTCCGTCTAATAGCTAATTTGATGCCTTAAGTATTCCTATCATACATTAAAACCTTTGCAAAGCTTAAATAAGGGATAGTAAAAAAAAGTCATATTCATTTCAATGATAAAACCGTAAATAATAAAAACAGTACTTAGTGATCCTGATGGCGTTGTTTTCAACTCATTTCCATGCTCTTGGCGCGTTTGTTATTTTTTTTTCTTTTTGCAATACTTCTAGGCATGATTGCAAGCGTCACAACTCACGGGCACTTAAAGACTAGTTCAACCCACGTAACGTCCTATTCGTCTATTTTACACAAACCTAAAGACTAATGTCTACACTATTTAGATTAGATTAACAATACTACACAAAATAATAATTCAAAAACAAAATCGGTAAAGCACTTTCGAATGTTTATGTTTATAAAAATCTACTTTTTCAAACTGATACATACAAAAACGATTACAACTTTGATTCCGATAATCATATGTTATATCATTCATTGTTTCTCCATTAAAGGTATTTCACTGTCTTTTATTTTATTATCGTTATTTAATAATTCGACTGGTTCTCTTTTTAAGAAACGATGAATAATTGGGCTCAAAAGATTTAAAGGCACTTCTTCTTTATCATGTTTTGTAAACAAACTTACAATCACTCCAATAACCATAGTTGTGACAAAAGCAAGTACCGAAATATACCAGAACGATATACGATAAAGTATAAAGACGGAATCTAATGTGTTGTTTTTTCTAAAAAAAAAAAGTGTTCACTATAAACCAATAATTTAAAGATAAGACATACACTTCTAAGTCAACACCTAGTACCGTAGCATTACAACCATCTACTGATGTTGGTTTCTTAAACTCTTCATTCATTACTGATTGGTGTCTTTGATTTTGGACCGCAATCCACGCAATTATTATAGAACTCACAAGCGCGGCGAAAAATGTCCCCTAAAAATGGTTTTCCTATTTTGTTATTTGAATATATTAACATACGTACTTTAGAATTTGCCCTCGGTACTAACACTCCCAAAGTAAATATTCCTAAAATTGGTCCTAAAGATACAGACATTAATGCTGTATACACTGCAAAAATTCCTTGAATTCTTTCATAAACTAACACAAGCAGTGTCGATATTATTCCAGAAATTACAACAATAAGTTTTAGAATATTACTGATACATTTTTGGGATATATCTTTGGACAAAAATGGTGATATAAAGTCTTCATAAATGACGGCTGATAAAGTATTTAACATTGCAGAAAGTGAACTGTGAGTAAAGTTCGTAATAAAATTATAAATCTATTTTATTTATGTTCAATGTTCACCTACCTTAGCCCAGCGCTAAAAACACCCGCAATAAAAATACCCGGTAAACCAGGATAACCACCAGCTACTTCCATGACGAACTGAGGCACAAGCTGTTCCAAACGAGAAATTTCTTTTGTTGACAAGGGATCACAATTCCAATATCGACTATACAACAATAAACCAAAAAGTGTAGAAAATATGTGTATCACCACCAAACCAATTGTATAAACCGGCATAACTCTACAAAATAAATTTATCAATTTTATTATAATATAATTAAAACAATGACGAACTTTTTAACTTCTTTAAATGAAGAAACTGACAATATTTTTTGAACCGAGGCTTGGTGTATACCGGTCAAAGTCAACCATTGTAAGGTTCCTCCAATAATTAAACCTCCGAAACTATCTCTAAGTGTTGGATCAAAACTGAAACTAATAAAGTCTTAAGAATTGGTTTCAAACTCTGTTTAAACATACTCCATTATGTCTAATCTTTCACCTTCGACAGATTTTTTCCACATAAAGTTAAGTCCCCCAATTGTGGACACTCCCATAACAAATATAATAAGAAAAGTTATCACCATGATGAAAAATTGTACGGTGTCAGTCCATACTACTGCTTTTAAGCCACCTACGGTTGTATAAATTATACATATTATCGAAGTTACGCCCGCTATTAAATGCACATCCACACCACTAACTACAAAAATATTGGTAGGTATTTGAAATAAGTTCCTGTTACTGTAGCATACCTTGAGAAAAAGCTAAGGACGGTATGTATACAACAAATGGACAGTAGATAAACATACTTAGCACACTAAGTGCTGATGTAAGGATTTTCAATTTTTATCGAATCTCAGCTGTAGATACTGGAATACGCTAGTTACTTGAAGATTAAAGAAAACTGGAAAATAAATGTAATACGCAATAATGCACTCGATTACTGTGGCCAAACTTAACCATACATAATTACTTCCAAACATATAAATTTCTGCCGGCACAGCTAACAAAGTCAAAGTTGATATCTGGCTAAAAGTTTAAATTGATTTCGTAGTCAACACATAAATCAAAATACCTGGCAATTAATGAAATAGCAATTGGTATAGGTGACATTTGCTTGCCTCCTTTTAGATACTCATCAGCGGTATTTTGTTTTTTTCCAAAAAATCCAAAATAAATTCCGATTACCAAGCTGATGCCTAACATTCCACAAAAAAGTAAATAATCAAACCAAGAAAACAAATCTACTCTCTGTGACATGTTTAACTTTGTTTCCTGTAATATTCACTTTACGAGCTAGACCGTACTCAGTCTAAATCTACACTGCTTTAATAGTAAGCACTTGAGGTAATCGATTGCTACTTAATACTTATATCTAATTGTACGATAACAAAGGGCTTACCCGATTATATAAATATCATGCATTCTCAGTTTTTTCATACGAGTATAAATATTTCTTTCGCAATGGTTTGATTGAAATTCTAGGTTGCAATTCAGTACGAAACCTAATGTAGTGCCTCACACAAAACAATTCTTCGATACATCTTATATAAAGTTTAGTTTTTAATGGTGCATGTTATTTGATTTTATTGTAATAAGAACTGGAGCTCCCGCAGGCAAGAATTATTGTACAAACATTAAATGTCTTTATTTCAGGGTTGGTTGGATAGGATGCACTTTGAAGAAAATTTTATTTAATATGTTTTATATTATATTTCAATCATTTCATTTTATTTATATCTTGATCACTTCAATAAATTTCCAATCTTTAAAATAATTTTTTGTATGACGATTAGGACAGGTATGTGTACATACTTTAATGCTAATCGAACGGATTGATGCAGGTGATATCTGAGACAAGTAAAAGAAAACATCAAAAACTGTGTGTTTCAATAGCTAAGCTTACAATATCAGCAAACGCAGTAATTCTAAGATGAGCTTGAATAATACTGAAAAACAAATGATCATAGTCATCAATCCTTATAATTCCGCAACGTTTTGTTTTAAAAATTTTCTAGCAATCAAGTTCGTTTTCATTATTTACTTTTTAAATAATCATCATCTGTATGATGACACTTTTCAAGCATGTCCATTATTATCTTTTTAAATTAGATTTCAGAACTTTTTTAATTGATTTTTTTGATGATACGTGATTTCTGAAATAACCTAATCATCGAAAGAATCAAACGATGAGAGAAGTTCTAACAAAACTGATATTTTTTTAAGTTCATAATGAGTTACATTTTATTTATGTAAAAGTTATGTTTGGAGATTGATCTTTATTTATCAATTTTTCAGGGCAGATCAATAGAGAGCAACCTCTAGGCTCCTTAGTTCAGTAGGTACCGCAGTCGAACGTGTAAATCTATAGTAGAGCAATAGTAAAACTACAATTAAAACATAAATTAACATTAGAAAATTTCTAAACATTACTAAAGGTTGCGAATTTTAGTATTGATCATCATCATAAAAAATGTCACCGACGTAGATATATGAACAACACAATAGGAAACTAATCTAAGTTCTGTTTCAAATCAATTTTGAATAGCTTAGTTACAAGAGAAGATAAGTTACTACTCATTTTTGTTGCTAGACGTTATCATTAATTTGAAAGTAGTTGGCGTCGTTGTTGATTGGTGTACCCCTGTTCTGGTCGCAGAGTTGGAATAGAAGGTGTACGTTTGGGACAGTTTGTGACTGGTTTATTATATGCCAAAATTTTTTCAGTTTGTGACTGAAAAAGCAAATACTCTTACATTATAATATGTGCATTTGTAACGGTTCAGGTTTACAAATGACGACGGTTCTAGAGAAACAAACAAAAAAAGAACGAAAGGATATACGGATCAATGTAGTGTATTAGGTTCGTGGAGAATAAATTATTTATAATAGTTAGAGCAGCAGCTTCCGGCTTTGTCGGAGAGTGGGAGGTCCTTTAGGAGTTCTAAGAAATTAAACTGCTGTCTAACAAGGCGCCACCTGCTGGGTAAAATAAAGAAATAAAACCGACCAACAGGAGATCAACACGTTTTACTTAAAGCCTAATACGCTAGATCAAACACAACAATTAGTCTTAAGAAAAAGACAGACAATTTAATAAAACAACAAACAAATCTTATAGTAATAAGTGAATGAGACATGAAGAGAGACTGTCGGATGTATTCACGTATGTTAGCAATAGCCTTGCTTAATAATAAAGTAATGTATACAAATAATGTACCGAATTCACAGGTAAGCTTTAGTCACACCAAACGTAGTGTTAATATTCCAATTGAGGATTGGCTAATAGAAATACTCTGTGTACATACATCACTTACACACGGCGATTTATCTAGTCAAACATACAACGACATTGACTTAAACTAAGATTGAAAAGAGTAAGTACCTCTTGCTAACCCAAAAGGCCTTTTATTTTCGCGTCAACCGCTGTAAGTGAAGCGCACGAGCCTGCATTGAGCTGGTTATAAACGTTCGGTTCTGGAGAGTACCATAAGGTTTTACTTAAGAACTAACGATCAAAGCCGTTTCATGTCGTATGTACATGAGCTTCACACGCATTAACAATAAATAAGTTACTTAAATAATAAAACCTTATCTGTAATTTGATGAACGAAGTCCCGAGATAAGAGTGCTGTGCTAGCGACGACGGGAAGTTAGGTTACCCCAGCATTCCTCTTAGGGAAGGTGTGCGAAAAAAAAACGGAAAGCGTTAGGCTCCCTCGTCGGAGTTATAAAGCATAACCAATTTTTGCTCAACGTGGTAGCTACCGGTTGCCTACAGCTTTTCTAATGCAAAACCGCAGTGTGGTCTTTAATTGACAAGGAAGGTCTTAATCAGCCATTCCAGCACCCCCAGGAGTTATCTAGACATAACACACAGCAAAATCATAAGGTCAAGACACGTGCTAAAAGGAATTCTACGTGACAGTTAAAATTGATACAAAGAGAAAAGGAAAAGAATGTATACTTACGGCGAAGAAGAAGAAAATGTCCACTTTTTGTCTAGGAAACGAACTCGAATTTTATTTTCAACCAACCAAAAATTAGCAAAATGCGCGCCAAATACGACTTTCGTCGTAACATATTATTCGCGACATGCCTGTAACATATTGCTCTCAACACACGTTTTATATACAGAAAATAAAACCGTAACACATTATTTACAAGAAACCCGTACGGAAGGATACGTTCTGATGCCCTCGGAACTTGATGGCTTGAGTTGACAGATTCACTTGTTGATCCATTAACTTGACTTGTCTTGACTCTTGACTACACTAATTACTACTTACCGTACCCATTTATTTATATATCGCAAATTCCTGTTTTGAATTCACAAACTGCTTATGTGTGCGTCTATATTATTATTATCCGCATTTTTGGAAATTGTCTCTCCTTAGACGGATTTAATTAGTTTGCTGTTAACCGTTGTACGTAACAGTAGACTACTATGTCATTTACTGCAAATTCCACCTTTCATTAGTATCACCATTGATTATAAAGTTACTTAAGATCTGCAACGCAGATGGGGAAAATGTGACGTACAATTTTACCGATTTGTAGATGGCTCCACCGTCGATTTTAAACAAAATATTTTAGTTGCTTTCTTGCGTGCGTTGAAGTACCGTCACCGTTGAACTGCTCCGAGGTTGTGCGTGTGTCTGGAAGTTATTGTGATTTGTTGTGACAATGGCTATGTGCGAATACGTGAATTGCAAAAACAATACGACGACGAACAGACAAAAATGTTTTTAAATTTCCAATAAAAGATGTACAGCGTTAACCGATTTCGATAGGATTGCAGTTTATTGCTGTAACTATTACTGGTAGAGCAGAACTGTTCACGTAGCATTAGGCCATCTTTTTTGAGACAAATTAAACAGCAAAAACAAAAATTTGCAATGTTTAAATTATTGCATCGCCTACTTACAGAAGTGTAAACTAACAAAATCGCTTGTAATTCCGTAATTTTCTAAAAGAACTTCTATAAACTATATATTGTTGAAAAGCTTACAAAATAAGGATTTTAATGAATTAAAAGTCAATTATGGTTTCCATTAAAAAACTAAGTTTATGTGGCATCTCGACTATTTTTTCGCTGTTTAATTTGTCTCAAAACGTTGGCCTAATGCTACGTGAACAGTTTTGCTCCAACAGTAATAGTTACCGAAATACTTTACTTAAAAAACAAAATCCCATCGAAATCGGTTCGAGAAAGAAGAGACTTATAAAGCAAATTAATATTATTTTTATTTCCTACTGAAGTAGTTTTGTGTATTAACTTATCTTTCTATAATTTTTTTTAATTTTAATTGATAGGGTAAAGAATTATGCACTCGTTTGAAGTGATTCACATAAATTCGTCGCTGTTTTATTAACTTCATTCCGTTTAAAAATTGATCGCATATCATTTATGATTTTTAATTTATCCAACTGTACGTTTTGGCGCAAAAACAAAAATACAAAACAAATTAAATAACCCATTAACAACTTATTTGTGGTTTGATTACAATGTACTGAAAGTTGCGTGTAATTAATAAGAACTAAAATTTTAAAAAGATTATTTAAAAATAAATACATTTGACCCAGCATATCTTTTATCAGTGAATTTATGTTATTTTTTTCTTCTTAGAATCAACTTGTGAAGCAAATTACAACCGAGTACGTCATTCTCGATTCAACAGAAAACTCAACAGATTCATCTTTTCCAACTGGGTCCGAAGCCAATAAATTGTTTATGTAAATAATAACCACAATTACATAAAAATACATAAAAATGATGTTTTTATCATAAGTTGTATTTAATTTAATTTAATTTTCTGACTGTGTTTAACCGATTAACCTCAACTTGGTCGTGTTTTACTTAAATTTCTTATTTTTGAAAAAAAATTAATTTATACCTATTTTCAATGTGCTGCAGATTTAACAAATTTTGAAATAAATTTGTTTTATAAATTTTTTGTTTAGTTTTGTTAAAGTAATGAATTATTACTAAGTTTTGTATTTTAGCGCGCAGCATGCAGCAAAGCATGCGTGTGAAAAGTGGCAGTCGACTCAAGAATGTAATTGCTGTCGCATGTAAATCTTGTGTTCTTGTTTATGCTTTTATTAAACTTATCTTAAACATTATAATTACTATTTTAAATCCACCAACCTCTAACAAGTTTGATGCACATTTTTCTTTGAACTTCGATTTACTTAAAAAACAAAATCGTCGTTTTTATGATAACGTATCATATGATGTAATAACTTGTGTTGAATCAAATAAATTTTATTTCTTACAAATTAAATTGTGGTTTTATTTATAATCAACGATTTTATTAAAATTTAAAACAAAATTTAAAAACAATTTGCAAATCTAACTATTATGATGCACTCGGATAAATTCGTAGCAAGTTAAATTAGTTGAGTGCACATTTTTTATTGTGCACGTGCAAGTTACTTATTTATCGATAAGAACGAACGCCTTTGGAAACTGCTGAGTTGGATTCTTGAATCATTCACAAATTTAGACGCCCATGTTGCATTTATGTGATGCACTAACAGAATGAATGGTTACAATATATTCGTTCGTGGCAGCAGTTTACAAATCAACAGTTTGGCGATCGAGGGTGAAGGGGCATCCGTTGCTTGTGAGATATGTAGTTACCAAACAATATTAAGGCTTATGTATTTTTTTGAAGTTTATAATCAATAGTACCACAGAACAATTAGAGCGGTGTCGCATCGCATGCACAAGAGTTGATTTGGTTTTGATGGTTTCTTATTGAAAATATTGTTAATGTACAAAGTTTCTGTCTATATTTAAACACATCAAAATAAGAAAAATATTCCTTTCGACATTCTTATGAGAAACATTTATCTCTCCTTCGGGTACTCATTTTAATTACTTACTTATTGTTGATGTATAAACTGTCAAGATAGAATGTTTGGATGACCTTAAGAAATTAAAAGCAGACGACCATAACTAACAATTTTGGCAAATCGGCGACTTGATTATTGGCCAACGGAATGTTACTTAATGATCTGATTCAAATAGACCATCTATAATGTTGTGATTTTATTATGGCACATGCTAACTTTTCTTATTTTCTATATTCAAGTGAGATAATATTATAGATATAACTAAATACAGTAGTAAATAAAAAATTAGATTAAAGCATCAAATTTTATTACAGAATTATAAGACTTGTCCCGGCAAAAGTTTAACCATATTTCAATAGACTTTGTGTTATCTAATAAATTTGGGTAGATATGAATAATATTTTCCAAAAGAAATGTGCATCTATGGCGATGACGTCCCAATTTTTGCGATATAAATTTAATCAACAACGAGTTCTCATTGGATACAACGGCTGGAACAAACATTGCTAAAAGCGCACGTTCATCATTAAAAACTACAAACCTTAATCAATCGTCATTTGACGTAATACAGCAAAGCTATATCCTGTAAAACCCTACGGAATCACTTCACCACCACCACTGAGAAAAACGATTTTTGGTTAAACGACAAATTTGTATTCTATCTGCAATACTCCCGCTACAAAGACATCACGGGAAAGAAGGTTAAGTGGTATAGATATGCGCAATCCCATTTTTGAATCATGAAACAATTATGTGTGTTAAGAATGCGCGTAACCACAAAATCACGTAATAAAGTTATATAAAACAGCATAAGCGAAAATACCCTAAAGCGAATTTTGGGCTATCTATAAGAAAACAAATGTAATAATGATGATGACACACTCCTCAGTGTTATATATTCATAATGCTTACCGAATGTTAATTTACAATCAAACAAAACGCCAAGATCCTTTACAACACATCGATTTACTGTACTGTTAGATATCTGGTAATTATAAATAATAATTTCTTTTGCACCTTGAATAACCCGTTATACACAAGGCAAGAATGATAGTTACTAACAGTAAAGTCTCGGATGCATGAGAGGGTAAGGCAACCTCTAATGTGGATTGTCAGCCCAACGCTGATGACCGCGGCCAGACAATGGGCGTGGATGTGAGTTCACCAAAAACTCACAGAACATGGCGAATGAAGGTTTTTGATCGTACAGAAGAGAGAGGGGGACTTCTATAAAGAAAGTCCTCTTTTCATTCAAAAAGTTTTGTTTGGACTAGTTGGTGAGTTAAAGAATATTAGAAAGGTTAGGAAAGGTTTGATTGTTAAAACAATTTTGCAGCACAGTCAATAAGCTGTTAAACACAACTAAAATAGAAAATTATGACGTAGAAATAAGTGCATATAAAACACTAAACATATCTAGGAGTGTCATATATTGCAGAGATCTGCTAAATTGTACGGTTAACAAAATTTTTGATGAGCTCAAAGACCAAGGAGTATTAAAGTTCGGCGTATAAAAACTAAAATCAATGATGAACTTTGCGATTCTGCCAACCATGTATTAACTTTCAATAGACCTAAGCTACTATCTAAAACTAAAGCTGCATTTTATCAGTTGCCTTCTCCAATGCGTTGCTATCGTTAGCCATACGTCAAAGAGATGTGAAGGTCAACTACTTTGTGGATATGGTAAGATTCCTCATGAAGGGCAACCGTGTGATAAACCGGTAAGGTGTATAAACTGTGATGAAGAGCACTATTTTGAGACAAAGAAAAAATGGCCACTGTCACACCGTCACCAAATATGTCGATGCCAAAGTGGCGCCTACACTAGTAAAAGTTGATGCGCAATCCTTAATGAAAGAATTAATCCCATCATTAGTTGAAGCTCTTAAGTCGTGTTTTGCTGTTAAGGAACCAGCTAGATCATGTCAGCCTCTAAGTGCAAACATTACTGTCCCCAACACTTGCGTTTCTGATACTGATGCGGAAGAAGAAGCTCGACAAATAATTAATAACAGGTGCAAGACGAACGGAGACATCTCCATTTCCTAGCATTGCTTCTGTTTTTTCATTAACGATGAACCATTGGTAAATGCCAAATTACAGGGGAACGAATAAAAAGTTGTGTTAATGGAAAACCAAGAGACTACTCTACATATCTGTGATATTTTTTAAACATATTTATTTATTTACTTGCCTTGTGTTTGTAATTTTACATATATGTATATTTTTTATTCATATATCTATATTTATTTACCTATTTATTTATTTACTTATTTCACACACATCTTATAACCAAAACACTCGTCATCTAATAAAATTCTACAATTGAATTGTAAACAAACATTGTTATCTGAAAATGCTTTTGTAAAAACATCAACCTATGTGCATCTGCTTACAAAAACTCATTTGAGTCCGAGACAGCCTTACTCCCTTAAAGGGTAGGCGGGATTGTGAACATAATGAACGAGCTAGTGGATGAGTTGCTATTCTTCTAAGAAATGGCATTAACTGTCGTGAGTTAACAATACAAACTGCACTTCAAGTAATTGTCGTCGAAGTGATTTTGCCAGTTAAGATGACGGTGTGTAATATATACGTACACTCATGAAATTTAAAACTTGGACACCACAATTTCTGTAAACAAAAGTTTGCACATTGTGAAGCGGGCTTAAGGGTATCATTTACAATTCTAACAGCAGGTAGTCTCAGCAGGGGTTATCTTATAGAAGGACTGTAGAATGAATCATTACACTAAGCACGTTTTAGAAAATAGGTAATTTACGTTGCTTACTTAATTTTTTTCTTTAAAGAATATATTTGAAGGTATCGCTAATTAAACACCATAGCTCGATTAATTATCGAATCAAAATTTTGTTTAGGAAATGTTTACAAAATAAAATTAGAAATAATTTTGATTTAAAAAACGTCTACAAGCAATAACTTTTAAATTAAATCAAAAACTAAACATGGTTATTTGGGTTGACTGATTATTACTTATTTTTAAATAAATCTAACCTACTAATTATTGTAAGTTATTAAAAAAAATCATTAAACTCTCTATTCATAATATTTAGTCCTTACAAAATGTATATTTTATGACGTTTCATTTTTTTCTGTAGTTAATATAAAAAGTGAAAATAAAAACTAAGGCAATTCTTATTGTCAACGTATATATTTAGTTTTTTGACAAGAATTTATTACATAATTATAATTAAGATACCAAGTTATAGTTTAAAATTAAATGAAAACGTTTTTTTTTAAATAAAGGTATTACTATATAAATAAATATAAGAAATCAATAATGGGTGTGACCTCCATTATTATTGATACATTCTTGGAGGCGTCTGCTCATTGACGCTATCAAGGTATCAATATAATTAATATTAATCGTTTCCCATGCGGTATCAATGGCTGCAATTAGTGCATTACGGTTTACTGGTATAAAATTTGGCCCTTGTTGTCTTCGGATAACAGCAAGTATTTGAGCCCAAACATTTTCGATAATGTTAAAATCTGGGCTTTTTGCTGGCCAGGGTAACAGCTCCAAGTTATTTGCTTGTATCCAGTTGCGTCGTAAGATATGTAAATCAAAGATGAAAAACTGAAAGGGCAGACTGGAATAAATTTCGAAAATAATCATTTGTTATGGAATCAACAAGTGTTATAGATATGACACATGCAATTATAAAAAAGCTGTTGATAAAAGTATACCCAAATACAGCATACAAATGGTGGTCCTTTCAAACAAGCTGTACTCTAGTGGTGCCCACAAGTTGAGTTGGTATTTTGGAGAAAAAAAGGCATTTAAACGTTTTAGGAGAAAACCTATCTCGCACACTTAAGCATTTTAAAAAAAACTAGAGCGGAATCGATTAAAGTTGTTTTACAATGTAAAAGAGATAGCTGGAATCTGTACACGTCGTCAAAACAATAGACGCGAACGTGAGGGATGTATAGAGAAAGGTTAAGGCTGTGATTGGTAAACCAGAAATAAATGCACCTATTTGCATAGAGATAGAGAATCATCGACAGAGAGGAGAAACTGGTGAAGCTCTAGAGACACATTTTAAAAGAGTCAGTTCGTCGGACAATTATCATTCTACATTCCGCAAAGCAAAACAGGACAGAAAAAGTGAATTATATGCTCATTTAAACAAATTATGTAATTACAACTTAGCTTTCACCACTCAGTAACTCGATGTGGCATTAAGTGTCTTGAAGTCAACATCTCCTGGTCCAGATACTATCACCAATAAAATGTTAAAACATATCTCACCTAAAATGAAAGAAAAGCAATTTGAATTCTAAAATAAGCTCTGCGATAAGGGTACTTACCCGATGGAATGGAAGTAAGCGGTTGTAGTTCCTATAGTCAAAGAATCTAAAAATCCTACACTTTTAGCAAGCTACCGACCTATCAGCCTTACGTATTGCATGGGCAAACTGCTGGAAAAGATGGTAAATAGTCGACTTCAATGGTTTCTGGAAAAGAACCTTGTTTTAATAAATTATCAAACGGGTTTTCGCAAAAGCAGGTCGACCATAGATAATTTAGTATTATTTCCAAACCACATCCAGGACGCCTTTAAAAATCGAGAATATCTGGTGGCGGTGTTGTTTGATATAAAGAGGGCATATGATATGACTTGGCAATACGGTATTTTGCAAAATCTGGACAGCTATGGAATCAGGAATAACATGTTAAAATTTGTTGGCTCGTTCTTTACACACCTCCGATTTTGAATAAGATTGGAAAACCACCTCTCTACTTCTCGGATCCGGACCACAAGGATTTACTCTTAGCTGCACGTTGTTTGCTGTTGCTGTAAATGATTTGGCTGCAGATGTGGATCCCTGTGTCATTAAGTGTTTATACGTAGATGACCTGGTTATCATGCTATCGGGTAAAACAGTAGGAGGAATAACACGAAAGATTCTGGAATCTATAAATAAAATAATTAAAAACGGAGAAAATGTAGGTTTCACATTTTCTGGAAAAAAAACTAGCTGCGTACATTTCTGCAGGCTTAGAACCCCACATTATGACCCGGTATTGTTTATTAAAAATCGTATCATTAGGTGCCAACCTCATGTTAAGTTTCTGGGTATGTTGTTTGTTAACCTGGGCTTTGCACGTATCCTCATTGGTCGAAAAATGTCGTAAAGCCATAAATGTAATTAAAGTTCTTTTTCACATGAAATGGGGAGCAGAGCCAATCTGTCTGATACGCATCTATAGAGCCATTGTATTATCAAAACTAGATTACGGATGTGTTGTATACATGCGTCGGCACCTAGCAGTCTATTGCGTAAATTGGACACTGTACATCACCAACGATTGCGCTACTGTATCGGAGCTTTTCCTACCAGTCCGGTTGAAAGTCTATACTGCGAGACGGGTCTACTGTCATTGCTCTAGAGAAGGACCATTTTAACTGCCCGTTACATGACTGGTATACGGGCACATCCTAAACATTAAAATTATACTTATATTTTCCCTCCTCAAAACGTATATGTGGTTTGACCGACCATAACTAGACCTAGTGGTGTTTGTTTTCAAGAATATATGAGCTCAATTAACGCGCGTATCCCTAAATTAATTACCTAGGGTCCAAATGAAATACCAACGTGGACAGTCCCCGATTAAAACTAAGACTGGAGTTACAACATCTGGATCACACTATGTCACAAACTCACCAAATGTTTAATGAACTTTGTTTTGAATACAACGGGGCAATTTTGCGATTTAGCGCTTCTATACTGCCTAATTCATGTGTAATGTAGGTGTATGCGTCATAGTCACCGACTCGTTAAGTGTTCTGTTGAGATTGAAAGAACTGTATTCAATGGATCCAATGACCTAAAAGATACAAGCTTAAATTGAACATTTGCAAGAGTCCTGTCAACTTACGTTTATATGGACATTAAGTCTCACCGGGATAACAAGTAATAAACAGGCCGACAAAGCTACTACTACACAATTAGTGGGAGATGTGGAACTTGTGATTTCAAACACACAATCAAGAAAAAAATTCTTGACAGATGGCAGGAACACTGGTGTAGGAGTGGTATAAAACTTACTATGGTGAAATCGGACGTGAGATCTCCATGTCTTGTTTTTAAGCTGCGCAGGCAAGATGCGGTGGTTATGCACAGACTACGCACTACCTGTTGAAAGAAGAGATGCTGTTTCAATGCCAAATGTGTACTATGAATATTACCGTTACACATATTTTGTTTGAATGTCCAACGACAACTGTATGACTTGAAACAAGATCTTAAGGACAATCTCTCTGGCCTCAGGACACTCTTTCATTCTTTAAAACATAAATATATATAAAAACATATAGCATATACTTAACTTGTGAGGAAGATAGAAGCTAATGACCTCTGCAGTTGATACTTCCTAAAATTATAAATAATACCTTCTATAATGCTTACACACTTAATTATTATATGAATACTAAAGTGGGTAAGGGTTGACATGTTTAGGTTTTAATGGTTTTCCTAAAACTTAAAGCAAATGCTTTGCCAAGAGGAACCAATCCTCAATTTCACACGGTTTCGTCACCACACTATACAGGTTTACACTGATCTTCTGGAGTATCATACATAACAAATACATCGCAATACAATATTTAAAAAATGTACCATACGAATAAATAAATAAATAAATAAATGGTTACAAATATAAATATAAACCATAAACATTCAATCGATCAACGTTTCATACACATTGAAATTGGCCCTACGTTAAAACGTTGACATTGATGTTAAACATAAAAGAAAAACAGGTTTAGCAATTTTATTAAAATCTATTTATTATTTTCTATTAAAGGTATTTTGGTTTCGATATTTTCACCGGTTTGGTTGCAATTGTTTCGCGTTTCAACGGTTCCTTTTTCTTTGATAAGAGAATGTATAATTGGACTCAAGAGATTTAATGGCACGTGTTGTTTGTCATGTTTTGTAAAACAACTTATTACCGTTCCAATTACTATAGTCATAACAAAACCAATTACCGTATAAAACCAAAACGATATACGGTACAAAATAAAAACTGAATTGATTTCGTTGGTTTCCCTATAAAAGTTTTAGTCAAATTAATACTTCATTAGATTAGACTTACGTTTTATTAACAACTTGAACAATTGTGATTGTAGAATTACAACCATCTACCGATGTAGGTTTTATAAACTCATTTAAAAGTATCGATTGATACTTTTGATTTTTAATCGCTGTCCATGTTAATATTAAAGCACTAATAATAGCTCCAAAAAAAGCACCCTGAAAACGTTTTCCTAATATTTGCTTTTGTTAAATTCTCGAATATACCTTAGAATTTGCTTTTGGTATTAACATTCCTAGCGAGAATATTCCTAAAGTTGGTCCCAAAGATACGGACATGAATGCAGAATATACGGAATAAATTCCTGGAACTTTTTCCAAGATTAACACAAAGAGAGTTGAAATGATGCCACAAATTAACACGATAAGCTTGAGAATATTACTAATACGTTTTTGAGAAGTACTTTTCGATAAGAATGGTGATAAAAAATCTTCGTAGATGACGGCCGACAATGTATTTAAAGTTGCGGATAGTGTACTGTAGTGAACATGCAAAATAAGTTCATTTTGTTTGAAATAAAATTTACCTTAGCCCTGCGCTGTATACACCGGCAATAAAAACTCCAGGCAGTCCGGGTAAATCATGTCCGACTTCCATAACAAAATGAGGCACAAGCTGTTCCAAACGAGAAATTGTGTTGGTTGACAAGGGGTCACAATTCCAATATTTACCGTACAACAACAAACCGAATAGCGTTGAAAATATCTGGAAGCACGCAACACCAATTGAGAACATGGGCATTACCCTACAAAATTAATTACATGAATTCTTAATTGTGCAGTTTGTATCTAATCATAATAACCTACATTTTTACTTCTTTGTAAGTAGATACCGACAATATCTTTTGCACCGATCCTTGGTATACAGCAGTAAACGTCAACCATTGTACAGTTCCTCCAATAATTAAAGCTCCGAAACTATCTCTGAGTGTAGGATCAAAACTGAAACTACCAATATGTTAATATATAGTTTTTTTAATGATAAATGAACGTACTTCAATATATCCAGTCTCTGCCCTTCAACAGATTTGCTCCACACAAACTTAAAACCACCAACTGTTGAAACACCCACAAAAAAAATAACAATAAAAGTAGTAATCATAACAAAAAATTGTAGAGTATCGGTCCATACGACTGCTTTTAAACCTCCTATAGCTGTATAAAGTATGCATATTACTGAGGTGGCTCCTGCTATCAAATGCACATTTACGCCGCTTACTGCAAAAATATTGTTAAACTACCTTGAGTTTTGGTTCATCAAGTATACCTTGCGAAAACGCCAAAGACGGTATGTAAACTACAATAGGACAAACAACAAACATGCTTAACGCCCCAAACGCCGATATCAGAATTTTTAGTTTTTTGTCAAACCTCAAATGTATGTATTGAAACACACTTGTCACTTGAAGATTAAAGAAAACTGGGAGATAAACGTAATACGCAATGACGCACTCTATTATTGTTCCCAACGCTAACCATGCGTAGTTACTTCCGAATCTATAAATTTCTGCCGGCACCGCCAACAAAGTTGTAGTTGATATAGTGCTAGAAATATAAACCAAATTTGTAAGTCGATGAATTAATGTAATACCATAATACCTGGCAATTAGTGAAATGGCAATAGGTATGGGTAACATTTGTTTACCCCCTTTAAGATACTCATCGGCGCTATTTTGCTTCTTTCCAAAACATCCGAAATATATACCGATTGCAAAGCTGACGCCAAGCATTCCCCCAAAAATTGTGTAATCCAACCATGAAAATAAATTCAGTTTGTCGTGCTCCATGGTCAAGTTCTTTGCTTCATATAGAAACCGTTTTGAATCTCTCTTATTTATTTAGATAACACAGTTCAAAAAAAAAAAAATTTGGTGTTGCGCAGAGATGAGCATGTGATTTTTGTAATCCTTGAGTCTAAAAGTGTAGGAAAAACATATTTTGGGCCAAATTTAAGGAGCCGGTTTAGCGGGGGAGCGGGGGCGGAGGCAAAGGGTGCAAAAAATCGATTTTTTCACTTTGGGCGGCAACTTTAAAAATGATCGTCTTCAAGAGAAACAAAAACAGAATTATTTAATTTTAAAAATATCTTTCTATCATTTTGGTACCTTATTTGAACAATTCTCTAGCACAGTGGGCCAAAAAGTAATTTTGGGGTAAATCCTCGATTTTTACATTTAATTGACATTTTAGAGATTTTTGTAGAAGAGCGATTTCTTTCATTTTACATTCAAAAGAAAGGTAACCAAATGAGCTTTTCATAGGATTCTGAATTTTGGAAATCGGACTATTTTTTTGAGAAAAAGTGTCCACTTTTGTAATATCACTACACACGGTTTCACGTAGACTAAAACGCTGAAAAAACATGGCATAACAATAGAGCCACCTGCAGCCTTAAAAAGGGTCGTATCTAATCCGAACAAAGACAGAAATGTTTATAAAAGATATTTTTACCTTTTTTACAGATCATTCACAAAAATGCGCCGAAAAGTAAGTCCAAATTGGCTAATTTAGCAAAAACTTGCATTTTTCTCGATTCCCGAAATTTGATAGTCTCTGAAAGGACATTGTAAAAAGTCTATCCGTTTCATCATTAAAAAAATGTTTGTAATTTGTTTTTTGGTTTGTAAAATATGGAAATCGGACTATTTTTTTTGTGATATACGGACTGACTATTGCGAAATTTAATTTTGAAGCCCCGTATTTTGTTTTTTGGCTGTCGGTTTAGTTCTGTTATCTTTTGGGCATGTCGAGTAAAACACTAGAGCGAGACTAGAGTCCTCAAGCCTTAAGAATCACACAAAAGAAAACCGCCCCAAACATCTGGCTAAGCCGGACTGAGCTTGGTATGGGGCAAGAGGTCTGGGGTTAGGGGGTAGGTGCTTACTGAGCACTGCTCAGTCAAAGCCGCACTCGACGGGACTGTTTTGTTTGGTAAAACGTCTCTGACTCATCATAATTTCGAGAACTGCTGGAAGGGATGGGATAGGGGTGGTCTAGAGACAAAGATCCGTCGCCATGCTACCACCATTCTCAGAGGGTGGGGGAAGAATGTAGCTTCAGAGTCCGAGTACAGAGAGCAAGCGAGCAGTGCCGAGTTTACTCTTGGAGTGAAACAGACATCATTGTTGTACTTACTTCGGGGTATGAGTTCAAAACCAGGACAAACCATGGGCACCACATTTTATCTGTTTCAACTGTAATCGTTCTCTGGAAGGTACGTGGGACGTACGGAGCCACAAATTAGGACACTAATAGAACAAGAGGGGTTTACTGATTTACTAAACGCAGAGCAAAAGGCAGTATGGGATAGTTAAGGAATTGGTCACCGGGGTGCTGGGAAATAACATGGCCCCAAACTATGCAGAAATACTCTCAAAAATGTTGCTTTATTTCCAAACAATTGCCTGCCGGATGTCTTTAAAGGTTCACGTCCTTTATTCCCATCTTAATGTCTTCAAAGACAAGATTTCTCAGAGGAGCAGATTCCACAAAGATCTTGAGAATTATGAAAAACGATATAAAGGGAGGAAAGTACCTCCAACATGATGGGAGACTAAATTTGGTCTTAACTTCGAGAAAGCGGGCAGACATTCCGAAAAATGCCCAAGTTAGTTCATTTTAAAAGTTAAAAAAAAATGTAAGTACAATAGGAAATATTTTAAAGATGTTCTCCGACTGTCTTTGTATTTTCTCTTTTATTTACTTTAACCCCAGTTTTACTACTAACTAAAAATGGCAAAAATACAAATAAAAAAATCTACGTTACAAAATCTGAAAAAAAGTTATGTTTTTGGTAACACTACGATACTAAAAAGGAGAACAATGGAAATACACTGGAGAAAAATGAGAGAACAGTTAAGAAGGATATACGAAAGAATATGGAAAGGAGAAGGAATACCCGAAAAATGGAAGGAGGCAATAATATGCCCAATATACAAAGGAGGGATACAAAACAAGTGAAAAATTACAGAGGGATAAACCTAACGAATGTGGGATACAAGATATATGCTGAAATTATAAGAGCAAGATTAGAAAAACAATTAGACGAGAAGAAAATTATCCCAGACTGGCAAAACGGATTTCGAAAAGGAAGAGGGACGATAGATAATATTTACATACTAAAACACCTGGTTAATCAAGAAATAGAAAAGAAAAGAGGAAAGGTATTTGCTATATTTTTGGACATTAAGGCAGCGTTCGACAACGTGGAAAGGGAACGATTATGGAAAATTATGGGAGAAGTGGGGATAGACAAGGATGTGAAAGACGCAATAGAGGAAATATATGAGGAGACAAAATGTAGAACGAGAGTGGGAATGAAATTGGGAAGAGAGTTTTGGACGGAAAGAGGGCTAAAGCAGGGATGTCCATTAAGCCCTAGCCTATTTTCAATATATATTAGAGATTTAGAAGAAGAAATGAAGAAAATCAGGTAGGAGGAATTGTAATTGGAAGAAAAAAGGTATGGGTGCTGGCGTATGCGGACGATATTGTCGCATTAGCGTCAAAGGAAGAAGAGATGAGAGGGGTGATTAAAGTTTTGAAAAGCTACCTGGAGAAAAAAAATTAGAAGCAAATGTTGAGAAAACGAAAATAATAGAATTTAAGAAGAGAAAAGGAAGACCAAAGGAAAATAAATGGTGGTGGGGAGGAAGAGATAGAGAGAGTAGATAAGTATAGATATTTAGGGTACACTATCAGATATGACAATAAGGATGGGGATCACATAAAAGTGTTGAGACAGAAAGGAAATAAAATAGTCGGGCAAGTATGGGGATAGGAGAAAAACATTTGGAAAGGATGTAAGAAAAAGAATATGGATTTTTGAGAGGCTAGTAAGAAGTGTGATGTTGTATGGGGCGGAGATTTGGGGATGGAAGGAATGGGATGAACTGGAGAAGATTCAGGAAAAATATGGTAAGTGGACGTTAGGACTTGAGAAAGAGACACCGGGTTATATAGTCGAAGAAGAACTAAAACTAGAAAAATAAGGATACAAACAGGAAAGAGAGCTTTAAGGTATGAAGAAAAAATGGTGAACAGAAAAGATAACGAGATACTCTTTGAATGCTGGAAAGAAGTGGATGGGCAGAAAAGGCGATATGGAGAAGAAGAAAGAAGAAAATATTATGAACGATGCGGGTATGCGAGAGAAGAGATCAAGAGGTTAAGACAAGAAGGAAGGCTTATGGAGGAGGAGATAATAGCAAGGGATAAGGACGTACAAATACAAGAAAGAAGAGTAAGAATAAAAGAAGGTAAATATAACGAGAAGTATAGACAAATTACAACAGAAGAAGTGCCGAAGTACATTACAGACGGTAGAAGCCTAAAAGAAAAAGAATTATAGCAAGATTTAGAGCCGGTAATGAAGAGTATGGAAACAAGTATTGGAGGGGTGAGGAGGAGAGAATGTGCAGGCTGTGTGGAGAGGAATGGGAGGATATAACACACATGAAAGACGGTGCGCAGAGCTGAGACGTGAGGAAACAGAATGGAAGACGCTGCTAGGGGAGAAGGAGAGGGGATACAATGGATGAGGGAACTGTTGGAGAGAAGGAAATGGATAGATGATAGGAAAAAGAAATTTGAAGTTAAGTTGATTTGTAAATAAAATACCGATTCTTTTGTTATTTAAAAAAACAAAATAAATATATTGATTGATTGATTGATTGATACTAAAAATATTTTTTTCTTTGAAACACAATTTTATCTCGTTATCAATTTCTTTAAGCTTAATTAAGAAGACTACGTCTACAATGTTTTTCCGAACGACACTAAGGAAACATGAAACAAGTATAAGAGTATTACAAACCAACAAAAAAGTTACAAAAATATCATTTTTTTAATGATGAAACTGATTGACTTTTTACAATGGCCTTTCAGAAAATATCAATTTTCGGGAACCGCGAAAAATTCATATTTTTGCTTAATTAGCCAATTTTTGTGAATGAGTTGTAAAAATGATAAAAATGTCTTTTATAAACATTTCTGTCTTTGTTCGGATTGGATACGACCCTTTTTAAGGCTGCAGGTGGCCCTATCGTAATGCCATGTTTCCTAAGCGTTTTCGTCTAGGTGAAACCGTGTGTAATGATATTACAAAAGTGGACACTTTCTTTCAAAAAAATTGTTTGATTTCCAAAATTCAAAAACTTATGAAAAGCTCATTTGGTTGCTTTTCTTTTAAATGTAAAATGAAAGAAATCGCTCCCTTACAAAAACCTCTAAAATGTCAATTAGATGTGAAAATCGAGAAAAAATATGCATTTTTTTACCCCAAAATTACTTTTTTGACTCACTGTGCGGCAGAATTGTTCAAATAGAGTACCAAAATGATAGAAAGATGTTTTTTAAATAATTCTGTTTTTGTTTCACTTGAATACGATCATTTTTAAAGTTGCGGTTAGCGTCTAAAGTGAAAATTTTTTGCACCCTTTGCCTCCGCCTTTTAGACCCAAGGATCACAGAAATCACATGTTCATCTCTGCGCAACACCAAAATTTTTTGTCGAACTGTGTAATAATCATATTTTATATTCAAATAAATAATTACGCACGTGTACCTGTTAAAAATAAAATTTAATTTAAATTAAATTTACTCTGATAACTTAAATTAGTATGTTTTGTTCCATTGCTATTCTTGAAAGTTTGTGGGTAGTCCTATACGATTTTTGTGGTTTTTTGATGATATTAGAAATAAACGAACTTTAATATGAACAGAACCAAATTCCATTTTTTAATGCTCTTATATTAGGTTGATATCTCCATAAATATTTATTGTTTGTTATTTGTTATTACTGACATTATAACTATCCATAAAAATGTTGTGATAAAATTTTTAACCGAACGACTAAATAAGACCTGATCTCTTGTTAGTCAACTATCAGAGTTAGGGGTAGGAAACCTAAATACCAACTGAAATCTAATTCGTTTCAGCTTCCAAGAGGCTCAGTAATACAGAATTAATTGAGTTTAATTTAATAACTCCTCAAAAATTACAATTAGAAATGAATATCCTCGTAATGATTCCTTAAGGTAGAGAAATGAAATAAAAAAAACACTACTCAAATTAGGAAATTAGAAAATTTCGAAGAAACCTTGATAAAGCTCACATATGTTCGAGCAAAACATTAGCAAATTAAAGCCAATATTGCGGTTTTTTGGTTTCAATCCTTACGTGTATATTCATTTCTAGCAATACAGTTGTTATGCGGTAGTATTTAAAACACCCTATACATTAGAATTAGAAAGTAGTGTAAAACAAAATTGCCTCTTCTTATTTATTGTGTTTTTGTATTTTTTTGGAGGATCTGCAAATCACTTAATATAAATTATAGGGTCGCTATAACATAATACTACCATTGATTATAAAATTTATCAATGATACTACCTTAAAATCTGAAATAGTACCGAAGAATTCGGGAGAAACAAGTTTTTACAAAATCGTTTTTAATTTTCTTGATCTTATTGAAAAAGATATTTAAGAATAATAAACACTTCATTATTGCCACTTTTTCTCCTCTACTGAATAGAATTATCAAGCAATGTTTTGACTCTGGCAGTCATTATCAAATTTATTTTTTAAATAAGACCCTCTATTTTCTGTTTTATTTTTAGGTCAACTTTTGACATTTGATAAGACAGTACTGTTTATTAAGAAATGGAATAGAGGAAATGGTAAAGGAAAAAGAGGAAGAGGAAGAAAAGCACATCAGATGCTGGACAACATCAAGGAAGAAGGAAGTTATACAGAAACGAAGAGATTAATTAACAATGTGTATAGAGAAGTGAACCAGTTTCACAGGCAGAATGACCCATGACGACGATGATGATTTGCTTTTGAATTACTCCTCTTTATTTTGTAAACGTGTAAACGTCATATTAACATAGATGTAGAGGTGAACAGATTATAAAAATAAATTTAAGTTAAAATTGTATCAATGACCCCAAAACATTCTTAAATAGTCGAATGAATGAAACAGTTCATAAATTATATTATTCAAACGTATCTAGGTATTATTCAAACTTATCTTAAAATTAATGAAACGTAACGATGCGTCATACAAAGTAGTAAATATAATCTCAGTTGCAATTTCAATTTTAGTATTATTTTGGTACTGATAACAGCTTGGCTATTGAAAAAAAAGAAGTGTAGTGCAGTAAAACAATGTTAAATAAAATTTTTCATTTTGAATTATTCAGTTAAAAAATATAATTGACATGAACATCACTTGCCTGTTAAAATTCGATGGACGGTCCAATGTCATCCACCCTTGTTTTATTTCAACAACCGTGGTCTCCAACAGTAATGGTTTCCATTCGATAAAAACTACATTTAATGTAAATGTTACCAACCAACGATTGTTTAATATCTGTGAACGTGTATACGAGATTCTATAATGTTATATAAAAATTTATCAACAAAAAGCTGATAACCTAAACGTGCAACAAACGACGGTGTAAGTGTTGAACCTTTTTGTTTCTAATTTAAACTATTAGATAGCAATGGTGTAAGAAATAAGTCTTAAATTTATTTGATTCAACATCAAAATAAATTCTTTGTACCCCAAATAACCTCACACGCTGTTGCCAGCGATAGTTGCAATTGTACAAGGTGTCCCATTATCGATGATTTTTGGGGGTATCTTGGAAACGGCTAATTGTAGAGCAATACGGTTTTCACGAACCTTAACTACTTTTCAAGAAACAATTGATGGTAAACTAAACTCCAAAAATCATTGAAAATGGGACACCCTGTACAGATTCATTTGTACTTCAACACACGGGTGCGGTAAATTAATTAAATTGTGTATTGCATTAATTTTAGAATCTGTCAAACTTTTGAGGCGTATAGGGAACACATCACGGCGTATTTGGGTTTTGCATACTTGAATCGAAAACAAGACAAAACTGTTAGAGTAAATGTCTCTTGCAAATTTTATTTTGCTAGCTGAATAGCAAATTACTTTTTTTCGCCAGGCCCTCTATTGGTGTAACCGTTGTACTTATCCATTTTCTACAGTTTTCTTCTTTAATTCGAATTTGTTATTGTTATTATTTTTTTTTGTGGTCTATTTGTTCTTCTCTCTGAAGCTTTTGTTGCACATTTTTTGGTCCGCAGAGTAATTCGATCTCAATTTTGCATTTGTTTGAGTTTCATAGAATTCGCGCACTCGCGGATTGATTTTATTAATTAATAATGAGGTAAGGATGCTACTTCAAATAAAAGTCCATACTCACTTCTTTTCGTTCGTGTGTATCTTACCGTTGCACTTATTTGCGTATGACCTTGACACAATTATTTATTTATACAATTTCTTTACTTAAACCTAATTATTTTTTGGGGTTGGTGATTGGATCGAGTTTCAAAGCCTGCACTGAGTTGAATATAAAAATGAAGCATACAGCTCTGAAAATATTTCCGTTTCACCATCCAACATCAATTAATGCTAGAAATGGATGAATTTCAATGATTTTGCACCTAGGATTAGGATCTTGCATGAAACGATCATAGCAGAATTCAATTTTTTTAATTGTAAATGTTGGTAGATATGGTACTACTTCGACAACTGGACAACAAAGCAGCAAACACAACATCGGGATCAAATGAAAAGAGATAACGTAATCAATCAAAAATTTGAAGAACAACCAGATATTTCAACAGCAGAGACAGAATACGAATTGACAAAGATGAAAAATAATAAAGCACCTGGAGAAGATGGCATTATTATAGAAACTATAAAGGCCGGGGGACACATATTATTGGAAGCAATAAGTAAACTATAAGTTTTGCGACATGTAGTGTTGACTCGTGTTAGCGACAAGCAGTTACATAAGTCGATCCTTCAATAATTATAACCAACATAAGTGTTAGCAAAAATAAAAATCTCGAATCGCCTGCTGTAAGTTTGCAAGAGGTTGTACCATAGCAAACAAACACTGAAAATTACTCGACAGCTGTTTCATCCTTTTAGGACTCTTCAGCAGTGAGAGAACTTGAGTGTAAGTTCACTATTGTACAAATGCGTGCTGTCAACTATATTCCCTACTGGAGGGTACATCATATTCAAACTATAAGTTTTGCGACATCTAGTGTCGACTCGTGTTACCGATCACGTACGCAAATGGTTCGCATTAAGCAACTTTATCGACAGGTATGTAAAAGCAGTTACATAAGTCGATCCTTCGATGATTATAGCTAACATAAGTGTTAACAAAAATTAAAATCTTGAATCGCCTGCTGTAAGTTTGCAAGAGGTTGTACAATAGCAAACAAACACTGAGAATCACTCGACAGCTGTTTCGTCCTTTTGGGACTCTTCAAGCGTGTAAGTTTACTATTGTACGAATAAGAAAACTATTTAACCTATGTTTACGTAAATGTATAATACCCACATTATCCAAAAGAAAGGAGATAAAAAACCTGGAGAATTATCGACCGATAAGCCTATGAAACCATATTCATGCTGTTCACTAGAACACTATACTTGAAAGAAAACTGGATTTCTACCAGCCAAAAGAACAGACCGGTTTTAGACAACGCTTTGAAACAAATGACCACCTCTAATGTATTAAAACCCTCATTCAGAACAGTCTCGAATACATAGACCACTCTTTGCAAAACTTTTGATACCATCGAAGGAGATGGCATTATGGATGCCATTAATCATAGTCACATAGACCATCGGTTGTTACTTCATAATTTTCAAATCAAAATATTCCGAAAACGGTACACAGTATCGAGGTTTAGCAATAGTACCTTTTTGATGAAAAAGTGAATGAGGTTTTTAAGGATCACTTAAAATTTTGATTAATAAATCTAACTTTAAAAAAGTTATGTTCAATACTACTTGGTAAAAAACCGTGTAACTAGCGCCTTTCATGAGAGTCAGATATAAAAACAAATTCATGCGGTGTATCAGCTTCCACAACATATTTCATTACGATCAAAGGAATTAAACTCTAAACTGCAGCGTCTATCTGTAACAAAAGGGAAAATTTTCTACTAAACAAACCCCAATTATTTTTCATTTTTCTACCTATCCTAGAGATGTGATCGCCTATTTTTGGAACATCCTGTATATCATCAAAAAGATTCCATATTACCAACAATAGAAACTGACTTTACATTTTTAAAAAATCAGCAGGAAGTCGATTTGCTTTGTACATACAACAATTGAAAAAAGACTATTTATGGAACAACTAAAGGTCCTGCCAAACTTATTGAGAAGATAAGGCACAGCGCCCGCTCTAGGGTCGGGCAATTCAGACATTTGTCCGGGGCGCCAAATTTAGGAGCGCCGTTTTGTCTGAATGTTTGAGAAAAAATATATAAAATATACGATAAATATTTTTGCTGTGACTGGTTTTTTCTGACCTAGTTGTATTTTTTTCTAAACAAACAGAGATATGCCCTTTTTGTATTTAGTATTCAAGGAAACCGTACGCAACAAGTTTATTGTACTGAAAAACTTGGTTAGGTATTAACGACAAGTACAAGTTGGTAACTTTAGACCGATCTCTTAACTTTTTTAAACGTAAAAAGTCCATTCGTTTGACTAATCCCGATGACGTCATGTGTGCATTAAATCACAAAATGACTGTCGTCTGTAATTTAAAGCATAAACATTAATACTGATACTAACCATTTGTTATTTACAAAATTTGTTGTTAATGTTGTCCTGGTTAGTTACTAGAGTTAGTTAATAAAAAACATATAAAACGACTACGACACTCTTGAAATAATACGTTAGCTAATAATGTACTAGGGCAGTTTGGAAATGATCTAGCCGTTGACAGATGGCGTTATTTGAAAACGAATTTCTCTTGGTTTTAATATTGGCTATCCAATACATGACGTCTGTCAAAATTTCAAACAAAAAAATCTATTAGTTTGGTTTTTACAGACGCCAGAAGCAAGCAACTTTTGTGTTTTCGATAAAATAGAAAAAGTCGAATATCGTTCGGTGATTAAGTTCCTTCACAAAAAGGAAAACCAATGCAGAGATCAAAGCCCAGTTGGATAAACTTTATGGCGAGTCTGCACCATCGTTAGCAACAGTAAAATTTTGTTCGTGGTCGTACGAATGTTTTCAATCAACCATCCACCGGGAGGCCAATTGAAGTCACTACGCCAGATATGATCAATAAAGTGTACGATAGGATTATGGCAGACCGTCGAATCAAGCTCCGTGAGATAGCTGAGGCTTTAAACATTTCATGTGAACGTGTTTGGAACATCGTACACCAACATTTGGTGCCGCGTTTACTGACAATCGATCAAAAGCGCCAACGTCTGATGACTTTGCAGAAGCTTTTGGAGCAGATCCAGCATGATTGGAAGGATTTTTTTGCCAATTTCTTACTGTTGATGAAACCTGGGTGCGTTACTACACACCGGAAACCAAAGAACAGTCAAAACAGTGGCGCAAGAGCGGCGAAGGGCCGCTGAAGAAGGCAAAGACCACTCGGTCGGCCAGTAAAGTGATGGCAACTGTTTTCTGGGACGCAAAAGGCATAATTCATATTGACTACTTGGAAAAAGAAAAAACAATTACTGGTCAGTACTACTCAGCATTCTTGGACCGTTTCGATGCCGAATCGCGCCAAAAACGCCCAGGTTTGACACGTAAAAAGTGCTCTTTCACCAAGACAACGCACCGGCGCACAAGTCGGCATTCGCCATTGCAAAATTACACGAATTGGGCTACGAATTGGTCGACCACCCACCGTATTCTCCAGATCTTGCAGCCAGCTACTTTTTCCTGTTTCCAAACTTAAAGAAATGGCTTGGTGGACGCCGTTTAGCATCATACGATGAAGTCATTGCTGAAACTTCGCACAATTTTGAAGAGCTCGAGAAAACGTTCTATTCGGATGGGATGAAAAAATTGGAAAATCGTCTTACTAAGTGTATTGAAGTAAAAGGAGACTATGTTGAGAAATAAATTGTTTTACACCCAAAAGATGTGTTTGTTCTACTTAAGGCCAGATCATTTCCAAACTGCCTTCGTGTATACGTTGTATTCAAACAAGTGTGCGCTTGATTCAACGATCAATCGTCATAAATCAAATGAATAAACTATATGGTTAATAATTTATTGCATCAAATATTTCTTAATTTTGTTTTATTATCAACATCAATGTCATGTGTGTTGACATGTTTTTCCGTAAATATTTATGATTTTATTAAATTTTACTTAAATAAAATGATTTCATTTTTATTCAAAATTTTTAAATTCAATGTCATAATTTCTAGCGCGTGTTCCCGATGGGAAATTATGACAAGAAATCTATGTAAAAATGTGTTCGAAAATGCCTCCTTTTGATATACAGAGCGTTGAGGATTAAAAAAAAATTTTTTGGAAAACGGTTTTTTGAAACTTTAGGAATTTTAGCAAAATGTTAAGTATAATAGACTACGGCTAATGATCTAGCATATAGCATTTCTCCATATCTGTAACAGGAGCGGTGTTGGGAAAGGGGTAGAGGGGTTCTATCTTTAAAAAAAATTGTGCGGGAAATGTCAAAAACTCGTCATTATTTTCAGAATTGCATTTGGCTAAAACGAAGCGTTTTGAGAAATGTTCAAAATATCGATACAATTTAAAAATTAACTTAAAAAAATGCTCTATGCCACATTATTAGCAGTAATCTATTATAACATTTTGCCAAAATTCGTAAAGTTTAAAAAAACCGTTAGGTATCTAAAAATAATTTTTTTTTAACTTCAACATTTTGTATATCGGACACGTTTATATAGACTTTTCGTCATAATTTCATGTCAAGAACATACACTAGAAATTATAATATCAAATTTAGAAACATCCTGTATAACATGTACCTATTATATTTAAAAATATAGTTATATTCATTAAGGACGGTAGTTTAACTTTTTGTCGGAGGCGACATCCCCGCTAGAGCGGGCGCTGCAGAGCAATGTCTGTCGGGTCGACAGTAAGAAATAAAAATTTAATCATTTATATCCAACACTAAGTAACTATTACTATCCGATATAACTAAACATCTCTAACATTCGACACTAATTAGTTTTTATTTACATTAATCTTTGTACTTAGATTTGTCCACATTCATATCAACATATTTATCTTGCATTAACACTCAAATATTAAATTTATAACTGGTACATTTTACGTCTGTTTTGGATAAAATATTTATTTGTATTAAAAATATTCATTCAAATAATTGAGATTGCATTTTTAGATAAATGAAAAATTATCAACAACAAAAACCAAAGAATCAGGCCTAGCACAGTTGGAAAAACGAATAAGTATCAGGTAAAACACATTTTTATTATTAAGTATTTAGTAATTATGACATTCATAATTATTTTTTTAGTTGTTGTCGTTTTAAAAACTTAATTTCATAAGGTGGTTGATCATCTTCCGATACCCAAACGGATCCGTTTTGTCCTTCTTTAATCATTTGAATCATGGCTTTGGATACATTATTAGCACTAAAAATGTTTTATTTTATTTTAGAATAGAAAGCAATTTAAAGAGAAACATAATACTTTTGTTTGTAGATATTTGATAAATTTTTTTCCAACATGTGTAGGTAAGGATTACTCGAGTTAAAAGCATTTAGATGTTGTAGAAGTGGTGTATCTGTAAAACCAGGACATACTGCCATTATCCTAACTTAGCTTTTTTCATAAAAAAGTTGTGTTCCAAAACTTCGAGTGAGTCCGATCACTCCACTTTTGGTGGCGCTATACGTAGGCGCCGCACTGTCATTATCCAATCCAAATACAGAGGCTATGTTTAGAACGACGGCATCAGTTTCCGATTTAAAAGTGGATAAATACTTTTCCAATGCTAAAATTGTTCCGGTTGCAGTTCCTAGCTAAAAATATTAATGAAAACAAAAATAATGTACATTTAACAGCATATTATACTAGGTTCACAGCTATTTCACGCTCCCAATCGTTACCCAGCAGTATTCCTGCATTGTTGATAACTATGTCTAAGTTTTTGAATACACTGATAGTATGTTGAAATGCATCTAGAAATGTTGATCATTATAACTGATTTCAAACTTAAAACGTACCATCAAACTGTTTTTTATCGGTAACATCGAGTTTAATAAATATGACTTTATCATCACCATATTGTGTTTTAATTGTTTGTAGTACTTTTTTCCCATTTATTTCATCGATGTCCGTTATCGCTAACCCCTAAAAATTAAGTGGTATCACAAAAAAATGTATCATCGTATTTACCGCTAATCCATTTTCTAACAACGCCTTTCCCACTGACAATCCAATTCCAGAAATGCCACCGGTTACAAGAGCAACTTTTCCAGCAACTTCAAACATGTTCTTCGGAAAACTAAACCCAGTTATCTATGTACTGAATAATCAACATGTAAATTTGTTTGGTTAGTGATAAAAATGTTTAACACAAAAGTGAATAACCTTCTGAGATTGTGTACGCCCGTCGATAAAAATAAACTAATGGATTTTGTTTCTAAATTTTTGTGTTTGGAGATCCTTTCTATAGTACTCCAGGTAGAAATTTCATGTAGGAATTATCAGCATTATTAGTATACATTAGGTAGTAAGTAAATAATTGAAATGAACTACCTTTTTTTGAGAAAATCTTGGAAGTAAATGTTAGTACACCTAAAATCAAGAATTTGAAATAAAAATCTAAAATTATATCAGAAACCAAAACGAATTGTAAATCATTTCTAAACCGCGTTTCACACCTGTCATTGTTCAAATCAAACGTCAAATTCTTGCTTCAGTCAAATTTATTGTAGTTTAGCAGTTTAGGAGAAAGCTAGATTTTTGTAGTTTTAAATAAAATCCCATAAGTCCCCATTGATCCGCGTGCCGCTAAAAATTTTACTCGGTTAATTTTATTGAAAAAATGGTAGTTATCAAATTTGTAGCTTGGAAAATTGCCAACTAAGAACATTATATTTCTTTGTTCGTAAAACTAATAGTTTTCGGAAAAATTTGATTTAAAGAGTTGTAAAATACTATATTTATTTCAATAAACAGCACTGATGAGAGAACATAAAGAAATAGTTTGACATAATTTATAAGACACTGTAAAAGATAAATAAACTAAAGGAGGTAGATTTCGTCTAAGGAGGTTTGGGAAGGTAGGGTTCCAAGGACATTTGCTGCGTTTTTTCTTTGGATAGCCAGACTGATACGTTACGTGAGGTATGACTTGGATCTTGGTTCTCCTGTGACATCCCGCAAACGGTTGCCAAGATGAGTAACAAACTGTAAACTGTAAGGCATCATCACTAAAAGATTCCAAGGTCTCTACTGCAACGGGGACGAAATGATATGCGTCATTTTCTACAATCTCCTTGTATATTTTCTTTGCTTGTTTGAGGCGGCCAAATTAGAGGCACCACGGGAGACTTTAGCAAAACGCGGATATAAAATGGGGATAAAGTGACCGTGCACGTGGCGTCCCAAATTAAAAGCTTTCAACTTGTCCAGAGAACGAGAGACATTCCATCAGCTTGTTTTCCATCGTTGCTACAGATACTTGGTTCCAAAACAGAGGGAACGTGAGCAGAACCAAGGGCTTTATGAATGATTGAGTTGAGCTCTAAATGTCTCGGAATGCGACCGGCACTAAGAGTGCAAGAAAGACCATGAGATCCTATCACGGACACTTGTTCTCCACATTTGCAAAGGTGAGGGCGGCATATATTACATCCCAGACGTAAAGCGGTGGCAATTTGAAATGTTGTATTATCCAATAGAGTACCTACTTTCGAATTAGGGACGCACCAGACTCCGGTAATTTCACCGCTTCCCATCGAGTTCTGTCGATATCAGACGTAGATTCAAACGTGAAATGGAAACAAGTGATGTTTTGTAAGTCCCATAATTTTTGAGAGGTTGCATCAACAAGCGTCAGATTTCCTAGCTTGTCCCATACCTTTAGTGTCTCATTGACCCCAGCAATCGGAGATTCGTTGTTGGACGTTAGAATAAGTAATTGAACTAAATCCAAAATTGAAATGGTAGATGAGAGGAAGGCAGGGAGGTGTATGTCCTGTATTTTTTGAATTCCTAGACCACTATGTTTCACAGGCAAGGCAGCAATCTGCAAATGTTGTTCAGAGATTTGTATATTTGTTATTGTCTGTATGGTTTGGTAAAACTCTTGATCAAATTTGTCAATAAGATGTTGAAAATTAATGAGTGAAGTTGTTCGAAGGAGATAATTCAATTTCGGGATTCTAATAGCACATTTTAGTAGAAAATAGGGCGTGTGAGAGTTCAAATCTTTGCTTTTTGAAGATAAGCGTTGTAATTCGGTGAGTGTGAGGTGCTCCCAGGAGGGTAAGTTGGTCAGTGATAATTTTGATTCCTGGACATACGGAATTAAACGACTGAATGAGTTTGGGATTTGGGTTGAATAAAAATAAGAGCTCACATTTTCCAGGGTTAAATTCTAGTCTTAAACCTCTAGCGGCACTGATGCCGTTGGTTAGCTCTGCTATGACGGATTCAGGTGATCCTCCAAGAGTACCGTCATCGAGGTACCACGCGTTAAACTCTGAGGTTAATTTCTTAATTAGGTTGTGAATAGCCAGGCAAAAAAGAAGTGGTCCACTTGGATCCCCTTGCTGGGCTCATACTGCTGATGATGTTTTGCCTTTCTCATAGAATAAGATGAACTCCGAGCTGTAGCATTGACGGAAGAAGGGAAACAGCTTAGGACAAGTTGATAAAGTCTCTAAGAGCATATTATTGCTTTCGATTGAGTTAAACGCGTTTTTACAGTTGATTTTTAAAATAACTTTGCTGGTATTAGTATTATTTTGAATGTAGGTTCTCGCGGCATGGACAATAGCCTCTCAGTCGAAGGTAATTTCCGATTTCTTTCCTAGCTCAGTTACAAGCTAATTTTGCTGCAATGCGGCGATAAACCATTCCAACAGCAATAGGTCGTATTCCCCCATCTTTTTTCGTTAAAGATGTGAGTGACGCTTCGAAAAGAATAGGATGGGTAAGGGGGTTTACTCTGCCAGACAGGATTAGATTGACAAGTTTTGTGACCCATGAGAGCAATCTGCTTCCTTCTACAGTTGAGTTTTGTGGGATGAGGTTTTTCAAATGCTGAGACCAAAGACTATCCGTTCCACCAGCGGTGCCACACGGAAAACTGAAATTTGCGTGTTGAACCATATCCATCTCCAAAGCAATCGGAACAATGAAAGCATCAAAAGGTGGTATTTCGCGATTCCTTGATGGTTTGAGATGTTTTGACTGTAGTGAAGCTAATGTGTCTTTGTTGTTCGGGGCGATAGAATCACTGGTTGAAAGCAATGTGATTGCTTCTTTGACATTACCGTCATCTACTTTGGCTTGGACAACTTTTGAAAGGTTACGTGAATGCTTCTTTTTAGAGTTTGAAATTGGAGGGTGTTAGGGGTTTGATAAGTTGAACTTGACAGCTTTTCTTAGACCTTCCTTTTGCTTCTTAATTGGTACGTGGAGTGAATAATAAGAAAATAACAGTAGCTCCTTCCAGCACCAACGTTATTGATAGAAACACATTTCTCAACATGTGAGGACAAGGTATGAGCTGCAAGTTTCCTCGCTGAATTTGGGATTCTTTTCAATACTAAAACTGATGTTTTGAAGTCCGCTAGGTATTTAATTAGCTTCTGTATAACTTCACCCTTTTTGTCTTCTGAATCACGGTCATTGTTCTTCAATTTGTGCTTTCTTGACATGTGGGTCATCAGTCCCCTACGATTAAACGGCAAGGTGCAATGAGGACAGGGTATCTTAGCTTCATTGGAAGGTTGTTGCGCACTAGACATACTGTTTCCTATTGTTGCAGTCAAGGAAACAAATTCGAAGCAGAAAATTATCGCAAAAAGAATACCCACACTTCAGGCTTTCGGATGATATATAATTCGACTTGTTTCAGCACCCAATTGTTGATCGCCGTCAAATTTGTTGTAATGTTTATGTTTCTCATGAAACGTACACTCCTTTCCACACCACCTTTAAGGTAGAGTACAAGATGCGTTTTTTTTTTTAAGTGGTGTCCCCAATAGACATAATCCACGTCTATTTGTGATTGACATTCTTAGTTTATTCAAATAAATAATGAAAAAAAAAACAAGCAAATGACGTAACAAAAAATATGAACAAATTATACATTTTTTTACTATGAAAAATGATTATTGATATACAAATTATAATAAGTTATTTTTTGTCTTTATTCGAAATTATGGTTCTTCTTCTCATTCCATTTCAATCTCCATCGCTATCTCTTCATTATCTTCTCTTTCTGTTTCCTCGATTTCCTTCGTTTCAATTAATTACACGATAGATCTACTTCTTCAGTAGGATCCTCATTAATAACGTCATTGAACCTATCGAGTAATACATTTAAACAATCCTGCCCATGACAATTACCACAAACTGGTGAACAGTATAATCCAACTTTTGTGCAACTGTAATTCAAGTTACATCCCTTAGTGCAATTACAAAAAATTGCGTTTAATAGAATATCAGGAGCAGGAGGAAGGAGTGTCTTAACTGACTCCAATATTTTATCTTGCAATGTTGTCCATTCCCAGTCTGGAGGGTTAAGCTCATTGCCAAGCCTATTTGGTAGTAGACACGATATAAATGTTGCCGTGCAGCACTAGATGTTGGCGGGAGAGTAGATAATTCTATAGGTTTTTTAAGTTGCGTTAATTTCGCAAACGTTAAATATCTGTGATTATCTATAGACACTTCTTTCACAGGTGTTTTATACATTGCCAAGAGAAAACGGATACCATTATGAGAAATTATGTTGGAAGAACATTCTTTTGTAGTAAAAACATTGGCGTAATTAATTAATTCTTTATTCTTTTCAAATAATTTGAAGGCATTAATTTTAGCCCTGCGGAAAATAGCTGGCGTAGCATTACAACCAGTCATTGCATGTAAAAATAAAATATGATTTTTACACTTAGGATATAAGCTTAAGCTTTGTGAAATAGTTATTTGTCTCACTAGGCCTGTAAAATTTTATTAAATTTTATGATCATTATGATCGCAATTTTCAATGTCATCATATGAGGCAGCTCCATTCATCACGTCGTTGATGGTAGTATTGCGTCCAAGTTATCATCAATATTAATATTTTTCAATATAATTATTGCCAAAGCCAAATGGAGTAATGAATGACCTTTCACACCTCTTGCATAAGCATGTCTACTTAACATTTTATCTAAAAAATTATGTGCATAAAAGATAGAAAGAACTTATTTGAGCCCACTTCCTTGCATAATGTAACCAATCGATCCGAGGTAAGACATAATTAAATGAAAACCTCTAAGTCGTAGAATAATTTTTGATAATGGTAATTCTTCAGAAGCTGCGGCAACTATTTCTCGTGCTTTTGCATATAAGGACTGATCAAAGGTAATAATACAAACTTTGTGGCCATATTTGTTTGCATTCTCCAAGGCGCATAATAAAGTCGAATAAACAGTATTATAGTTACTTGCTGGTTGATGAATAATTGGCAAAAACAGAATTCGAGACACAGAAAGATATCCATTCCAACCTGGTAGCTCTAAGATATCATTCCATTTTCCATACATCCATAACATATCAATCTTCCGAAGCATAGAAACAGTTATATTATTGTCCAAAACATTTTCTTGGACATTTTTACTTTATCCTATAACACCTTTATTTTCGTAAACTTGCACCGGGACTTTAGCTTTTTCCGCCATATCCTTTGCACTAAGAATAACGTTAGAACGTGCTACTGCTTTATCAGCAACAATTACTTGCACTTGGTGGTGTTAAGATTTGAATTATGCCCATTATATAAAGAGTATTATGACCAACGAGTGTATAGATATTTATATCAGTATTATAAGCATCATATTGTAGAAAAACCCCAGTTTCGGGTGGTAAAATAAACGGCTGAGGAAAGTGAACTGTAGATGCTTCATACCTGACTCTATGAGACGTTTAGATCCAAATATTCTGTGACAAAATATCGACAGACTAAGCTGCAATTGTGATATAAATAATCTGGGACAAACAGCAGTTAAATTGGCATGACTAATAGCAGTCCATTTTAGTTTGAGACAATCAAAGCACATTGTCAATTTTTTAAAATTACTTCTTCTTAAGAAAATGTCAGTGAATTTTAAATTTCTTCATTCATATTCTCGAACATTTTGCTTGAAGAAGGATAATTTCATTATTTACTACTACTGATCTTATATCTTCCCGATGATATAATAATTAACCTGTAAATTCTGAATACCCTGTAAAGAGATGTTTAATATTTAATCGTGGAATATATTCATACAATATCCGACTGTTTAGACTTAAGAGTAAGTTTGTTATGATTTGTTGGATTAGAATATACTGACTTTTTTTTAATACTCCATATTTTAAGAAAAGTCGACGTCACTCAGAACACTCTGTATTTAAGTATTTATAAAAGCATACCTTATTTTTGACCGTCAATCAAAAAACGTAATCAAATATAGGGTGTCCCATAAGAAAAAATATAACTTTGATGCTCCACCCTTTTTGGAACGTACTGTGTATTTCAAAATAATTTTAAAATGAAATCAACCTGCACGCTACCAAAATAACAATAAAATTTTTACCGCTTCGCTGTAAATCTCCGTCCTTTGGCGGTGATTCACCCTGTATATTAATATGCTTATGATAACTTATCATAAGTGTAACGTTCAGAAGTGCATCTGTGTTGTTTAATTTGATGATATCAATGTGTATTTAAAATAATCATTAAGTACAAAGACCTATCTAAGTTAAGAGTCCACTAAAACTGATAACTTCGTTATTATTAAATATACAAAATTGATTATGTAGTAAAATTATATATTTTAGTAGCTCGCCCCACAAACTTTGTTTTCTCTAAAATAAATTTTTTTATTGAATTAATTTTGAGCATTCACGATTTCACCCAAAATTTATTTAAATGATAAAGCGCTACCTGTTGAGAATTTTTCGACTTTACCAACTTGGTCCAATCGTTTTTAAGTTTTAAGCATCCAAACAAACCACGGTCCATTTTTTTATATAGTGCGTTTATGATGAAAGGAACAAATTCGGTTAAAATTAAAGTGATAAGTTTCTTTAAAAAAAACCTCGGACCCGCCGACTACAATTTTTAACTCTGCAAATTTTGTACTAAAAACTTTATATCCAGATACAAGTTGTGGTGGTAATTTTACTAACGTCATTCCCTTTGGAATTACTTTTTAGGAATTTCTATTATTTACGGTACTCGTGTCCCCTGGCAACAGGTCACCCAATGTCCTTGTCCGGATTCCTACCCGTGTTGAATTAAAATTTTCATTTCAGTTGTAAAGATTGGCAAATTCAGACGCATGTGTGCCCTTTAGGTAATTAAATTGTTGCTTCTAATTAATCCGCTAACTTGTTATTATTAGTTGTTAGATATGCCCGTATAAGTTTCTGTAACATATTTTATGGGACTCGTTTAATTCAGCAACATTTGGAAAACGCTGTAAGAAACTATTATCAACTGGTTGTTATATTGCAATTTTAGAACTTCTACCTGGAGCATTTAAAATAGCTTCCTTCTCCAAACTCTCTCGAAGCGTAAAAATATTAGTATATTACCGAGTTATGTACGCTCTATAACCACCGGGAATTAAATAAAAATTTGATTGGAATGAATGCCGTATGGGCCTTTGATCTGGTGCTTTCTTCGACACCGATACTTAGTCTGATACCACAACCAATTATTTAATCCACTCTTATGTGGTGATGATATACATCCGTTCTTGTGAAGCTGATGCCGATATACTGCAGAAACGTTATTTGAGTTACGATTTACATTTTTTTAAGATATCAAATAAACATCGGGTTTACCATTATTTGTAAACTCAAAGGTCTCAATTTGTTTATTTTTGTTGTATTAATTTAAACGTTTATTGTATACATAATACACGAAGTCAGCGGGCTCGATTTGGGGAAAATATTTCTGAATTATATGAACTTATTTGTATATCGTGTGTTGTGTGTTAGCTTTGACTCAGACGCTTAAATAAATTTGTAACGTCTGTTATCAATTTAAAATTGACCTTATCAGACGGTGGTTAATGTAGTAACTATCATGATTTTTAAACTGTTGTGCCTCTGGTAATGTTAAATTTGTTGTTGTCTCGTCCTACTTTGGCAAATCCCGTCAAAATATATTCTCTAGTCCTTCTTCTACAAGTTTGTTTGTGTTGCTTTCCTTACCGTTCTTCGTTTCCTTCAAGTGTCCCACTCTACCACACCAAGCTACGGGTAGGTTTCTAAGCAACTTTCTCGTATTAAATATTTAGTTTTTTATTTCAATACCTAAACAACATACCTGTAACAAATTGACAAAACAAAGTTTCCTTCCTAAATTCCTACTTTAATACGTTCTTTTTCAGTTAAATGCATTCTTGCACATCAAGATTTGCACGCGGCCGTTTAGACGCAAGACAGTAAGGCTCTATTAGTCGTAGGCAATTACTTTGGTTGTTTGAAGATAAGTCATTATGCTGCGGTTTAAATGGTTGAAGTTCAATGTAATGAGGGAAAAATTTAACCGATGTGTTGCTGGAATTTGATAGGGTATATGTCGTGAAGGTAAATGCGCCGAATAGTAATGGACTATTTGTTATTGAGCTTTCGTTCAAGATAAGAATGAACAGCATGGGGATCTTGAAAACGGTAGTAGATACAAGGTTGCTCAAATTTGCAAAAAAGTTGGGCAATTTAGAGTATATTTGAAATTGTTTGAAAAAGTTTAATAATATTTATTGTTTTCGAAATTTTACAAAAAAATGTTTGGATTTTCATTTTTCGTATTTTTTGCGCTTATTTTTAAAGATATTAAAAATTTAAAAACACTTTTTATTGACACTTTTAGAGCTTTAGAAAATGGTGCTTTCAAATTTTTAATCCAACACTTCGTCTCGGAGAAACCATCAACAATTTTATTTTTTTATATGGCCGCATACGAAAACACACCATTTGATAGTGTTTTTTATTACAAATTCAACAGTGTATCACACATAATTGTTTAGAACCTAATTTTGTCAGAAATAGTTTAAACTTTTTGGCAATTTAAGCGACCTTGTATATTTTACCGTTTTCAAGATCCCCATGCTGATCATTTTTATCTTAGACACAGTGTATAATCTTGAAGCGCAATTGTAAATTGTGGTACTTTTTTCATTTCGGATAGCAAAGCTAAGAGAAAGAGTCTGATTTAGTCTTTAGAATATTTTTCTTCATCTGCATTCTGTGCGGCTTTTTTTTAAGCGCAGCAATCAGTTTGTCATCATAATTTTTTGCTAGTTTTTGGCCGTACTGAGTGTTGAGAAGCATCTACGTTACTAGGCGACTGTGGATCATTTTATTGACTCTATTATAATTGTATTTAAGGTTGGTCTAATCTATATTTTTTTTAAAAAAAATTTTTGTATTAAAAAGTCAAAAAAACCCTTTTCTTCTTTTAATCAAGTTTGTATCACTTTACAGTTTACGCAGCTCGGAGAATTAACATGTACATCCTCATTTTTATTGATAAAAAAAATGGGGACTATTATTTTTTAGGTCCAACTATGAGTGACCTACACTTCCAATATGGAATAAGTAATCTTAGACATCATCCGCCAAGTAAACAAGGTTATTTGGAAACCGGTTACCAATGACAGAACGATTTTGGCTTGAAACCGCCGCTGAGTTTTTTTAAGCAAACAGACTTTCCTCGCTGCTTACCTTTAATATGTCCCCAAAGTGTTTTTAGGATATTTCCACTATCCACAATGTGAACTAGAAAATGTTTAGCGTAATAATTTCTAAAATTTAACGAAACATATTAAAAATATTTTTAAAAATGTTTAATAATATTTCACAACGTGCTAGGGTTCAAATGCCAGACTAATTTTTTTTGTCGTATTATTATTTTAAAAGAACAGCATTTAATTTCTATCGGTAAGGAGGCATAAGGGTTAATTTTTTTACTTGAACTATTAGAATATTCATATTATAAAACATTTATTTTAATAATAGAGAGTTTTTGGATTCGTAAAAATAAATACGGTAAACATATAAATCACGCGAACATAAAAGTGCTTTGTTTCGAGTGGTTGGTTCCTGCTGTTGGGCTCAATTTTAGTGAACTTCCTGGACTTAGGTATGTTTGCAAATCCGTGTCTGTGGGCTGTGCTTTTGCAAGTTCTTCGAAATCGATTGGGGCTGTTGTGATTGCTGCATTTAGTGCGTTCTCGTTGGCGCTTGTTGTGGCTGCTTTTTGTTTTGTTGCTGCTCCAGAGGCGAATTTGTGCGTTGTGTGTGCTGTATTCGACAGCCTGTGTGCGCGAGCTCGTTGCTCCACGCGTCCTGTATGTGGCAGGCGAATGGACGTCGGAACCAGACGTCCAAGCTTCGTGACGTGTGTGGGCAAACATGCGGCTCCAGCGCGAATGTACGTCGAAGACTTGGGCCTATAGGTTCTGTGACGTACGTGCGAGTGCGGTTGATCGTTGACGGCTATGTCGTCGAGACGTAGTGCGCGTCGTGATCGTATGTTCCTCTGAAACAGCGATCGTGGTGTTAGTGGTTGTTGCAGCAGTCGTTGCGTTTCATCTTGGCGGGTTTTCCTCGGGCGATGGCGTTGATGAAACGTCTTTGTTTGTGGTCCATCAGCCCAAGGTGATGTGCGTTACATCATTGGATGAGGTGGAGGGCGGTGCCGATGATGTCTATGGCGGACGCAGCGATGGCACGTGTTGTGTTGGCGGGTGCCGTCATGGCAGGCTTGATGTGCGGGCGTGTTGTCGGGCGGCGGTTGGGGCGGCGATTGGGGCGGCAGCGAGCGTAGCGGGCCCAGTGGAGGTTGTTTTCCCGTTCATGTCGTAGCGTAGGTATAAAAAAATGTTGCAATTATACCTGATGTTGTTGCCGTGTTGCTCCTCGTTGAATGTTTGTCATTCTCTAATTTAATCACGTCGGGAGTCACCACTGTGGGGTTTAGTGTGTATTTCTCTAAACACCGGTTTGAAATCAGAGAAAGGGATGCGTTTAAGTAGAATTCAGCAACGTTTATTATTGTACATAGCGTAGTCGAGCTATACTAATTCTAATGATGAATGGAAACGTTGTTGTCAGCACGTAGTAATCGGCGTACTACCTGCTATGCGATGTCACCTGATATCCCGGTGTTGTGTGTCGTGCGGAAGACGGGGGCCTGGAATGAGTTGCACCGGTGGACTCGAGCTTCGGCCAGTCTTCACTTGATGTTAAAAGTTAGAATTTAATATCATGAATGATGTTTAAGGAATGTATGAAAGTGATTACCTAAATGGTGATGAGACCACCCGAACCAACGATTAAACATGAAATGACAATTTCTTTGAAGCATGAACAACCATTTTCATTTAAACCTCGTAGGCTTTTAGTTAGAGAAAATTAAATGTTTACAAAAGATTTTAGATAGTTTGTTAGAAAGGGGAATAATAAGATCGAGTAACTCTCTTTATTGTAGCCCGATTGTTCTAGTAACTAAGAAAAATAGCATAGAGTGGCGACTTTGTGTAGATTATCGTCATCTCAATAAAATTACGATCAAGGACTATCTAATACCACTAATTGACGACCAGTTGGATTTATTAAAGGGCAGTAGGTATTATACATGTTTAGACTTAAAGAACGGGTTTCACCATGTCAATGTTGCGGAAAATTCTCAAAATTTACATCTTTTTTCACAAGTTTAGGTTAATTTGAATACTTAAAAGTACCTTTTGGCTTATGTAACTCCCCGCCGTATTCCAAAGGTTCATTAATGATGTGTTTAAGGATTTGATTAGAGAAAAAAAATTATTGTTATATTTAGATGATATTTTAATCGCGACGAAAGATGTTTCAGATCATCTAAAGATTCTTAAAGAGGTATTCGTTTTAATGGTGCAGAATTTATTAGAGCTTTGTATAGATAAATGCTCGTTTCTACAAAATGAAATAACTTACTTGGGGTATTTGATTAATGAAGATGGCATTAGACCAAACGCTCAAAATGTTCAAGCTGTCGCAAATTATCCAATCCCAAAAAATGGCAAAAATGTCCATAGGTTTTTAGGGTTGGCTAGTTATTTTCGTAGGTTTGTCCCTCAGTTCTCCCTTGTTGCAAAACCTCTTTATCAATTAGTAAGAAAACAAAGCAAATTTAAATTTGAATCAGATGAACTACATGCATTTGAAGAGTTAAAGCAAAAACTGATAGAAGCTCCAAATTTGGTAATTTATTCCCCTACTTCTGGGTATGGGGCAGTCCTCTTACAAAAACAGCCTAACATTGCATTTAAACCAATTTTTTATTATAGCAAGAGAACTACCGATGTCGAATCACGGTACTACAGTTACGAACTAGAATTATTAGCTATTATTAATGCGCTTAATCGTTTTCATGTTTATGTCCAAGGAATAAAGTTTACCATTGTAACTGACTGTAATTTGATAAAGTTAGCTCTGCAAAAGAAAGATATTAACCCTCGAATTAATCGGTGGGCATTCGTTCTCCAGAACTATGACTACCAGTTAGAGCATCAAGTAAGCGTTAGGATGAGCATGTAGACACGCTTAGTCTCATAAATCATATTTTAATATTAGAGAAGAACACTTTTATGAGAATTTAGCTGTAGCACAGAATTTAGATAGCAACATAGATAGAATTAAGAAAGAATTGGAGGATAGAGAAAATAAAACCTTTGAACTTAGGAATGGATTAGTATGTAGGAAATTTGATGGAAATTTGTTATTTTATGTACCAAGTTCTATAGAACATAATGTGATATTTAGTTGTCATAATAAGTTAGGACATGTAGGGCGAGATAAGACTATAGAGTATTTAAGAAGGACTTATGGGTTTCCAAATGTGACGGAAAAAGTGAATCGATATTTACAGAATTGTATTAAATGCTTGACATATTCCCCTAAAACTGGCAAATTGGAAGGTGTTTTGCATAACATCCCCAAAGATGACAAACCCTTCATAACTTTACACATCGATCACTATGGCCCTCTTGAAAAGACTGGTATGGGAAAAAATATATATTCGAAATTATAGACTCTTTCACAAAGTTTGTTAAATTTTATGATGTGAAAACGACGGAAAGTACAGAATCTATACATAAGTTAGAGTTATATTCTTAAAATTTTAGTAAGCCGTACAGAATCGTATCAGATAGAGGAATTTCGTTCACGTCGAAAGAGTTTGAACATTTTATTAAAAAAAATAACATTTTTTATATAAAAATAGCAACCGGAACTCCAAAAACAAACGGTCAAATCGAACGAATTAACAGGAATTTAACTCCTATGCTTACCAAATTGTGTGTATCAAACAATCGTTGGGATAAAGCTTTGCCTAAAGTAGAGTTTGCGGTTAATAACTCTTATTGTAGGTCGATTGGGACTAGCCCTTCAATGTTATTGTTTGGGATAAATCAAAGGGACCCAAACGATGACTTAAGAAATGTTATTGAATTGCAAAACTATAGTGACAGGAGTTTAGACAAGTTTAAGTCTGATGCTTCTAAAAAAATTTTAGATATCTAAAATTACAACAAGTCATACTTTGATAGAAATCACAAACCTCCTTATATTTACAAAGTGGGCGATTATGTGATAATTAGCAACTACGATACCACCGTAGGAGTTAACAAAAAATTGATCCCTAAATATAAGGGCTATTATAACGTCACTAAAGTTTTAGATAATGATAGATATGTTATATCAGACATTGAAAATGTTCAACTGACTCAGATGCCCTTTGAAGGTATTACTTCTCTCGAAAATATGAAATTATGGTCGTCTCCAGATTAGGCTATTACTATCGTTGACAGTAGTTTTAAGTATTTATTATAGTTTGTAAGGAGCACAGTATGTAAGTTATCGTATTTAATTGTACTTTATATTTGAGGCCGAACATTTTGTCAGGTTTGACCGAACTGTAGAAGTTAGCTTTTAAGAAATGCTTTAGGTGTGAATATTATAAGTATAAGAATCGTTAGGTAAAATAAGAAAAAAAACGAGCATGCGCATAGTTAGTTTTACTTCGAGAAGATGAATTACTGATTTTTTATGTAAGAAGCCATGTTGATTAATTTAAGAAAAACGTACTTCTAAGGAATAAAGCAGTTATTTTGAGTTTGTGGCGCGTTTTATTAAAAATTAAGGAAAGTGCTACTACACTTATTTATTTATCCACAATCACCATATTATAGAGCTATTATTATGCCGTTATGAAACGTATTATAACACCTATAAAATACTAGTGTTTTATATTCCATAAAACATTAGTGTTTTGTAATATATAAAATTCAAGAAAAATTTGCAGAAAATTTAGTAATTATTTATTAACATTAATATTAACATTCACGTTAACATCAAAAGTAAACTTATTTGCAATATCAGGATTTACATTTACACAAACCACGTTTGAGGAAGACTGCATCGCGGAAGATCTCTTGCATTGTGCTGGATTTTCCTTGAATTTTTCTAGCAATATCGATTTTATTTGACTCGCTTTCTTCTATATACCCCTCAACAACACTAGATGACCTCCACGCTCCGTGCCTCTTAAGAGTGAGAATATCACCACCAGCATTAGCCAACAGAGTCGCCGAAGAACGGCGCATACTATGGCCCGTGTAGGATTTAGCGTCTAGAAGTTTTAAGAAAGAAGCAATCTGTGAGGGGATTCTGGAAATAGTGTTAATTCCCACAGGTTGCACGGTGCATTTTGAATTTAAATATCGCAAAAAAATCTTCATTTCGAAATAGTACTTTTAGGACGTAGGCGTATGTATTTCTTGCATATCTCCATAACATTAACAGAGAATCCTTCGTCTAATACAGTGAAACTTCTTGACATATTGGTCTTTGTTTCTGGGATGGACACGTAGATAAAAGATCCTTTATCTTTCACATGTTCAATATCAAGTTTACCAGTTCATTGCATCGTAAACTTCCACAAACACCCATTATGACAGCAACCTAGAAATATTTAAAATAATTAAGATGCCGAAAATTGGTTGTACCTTCATCATTAAGTACTTTTCATCAGATGTTGTTTTCAAAAATTGTTCGATGTGTCCCCTCTCAAGCACTTTTGCCTTCTTTGCCTTGTTGTTTTTTGATTGGCTCTTGAGATAAGCAATTAATTTGCCATATTTTGATATGTCAATATTTCTATGCACATTCAAAGTTGCTCTTAACATTGAATATTTCTTTCACATCGACGAGGAGGCAAACTTGCTTCTTACATTTAAAAAATAAACCAACAGGACGTCCTCGTTTATGATGTTTGCGCCTCTTTTCTCTCTCCATTCATCAAAGGTAGCAAATTCTTTTGTGTATGCATCTTTAGATTTGGCCGGCGACAGTTGCAGGGTTACTTCTTCAGCTTCTGCTTTAATTTCTACCGGCAAAGAATCACTTTCTGACATTTTTCAAAAACGACGCACACAAACGATTTCTAATTTTTTCACAAATATTGTTTTAATAAACAAGCATCCTAGCAACTAATTGCTAATATTTGCTATTACATTTAAATTTTAGAACTGTCAGATCCTCAGGAGGAATAAATTCTAAATTTGTAACCTTAAGCGTCGATGACACTAGGCTAGTTTACAAGCTGCTAGTCGGCGAGTTTACAAGCTAGCGAGTCAGCGAGTAAGCGAGTAACAATGAGACACAGAAAGGTTCTACTAGCTCAGTAGCTAACTAGCTAGCAAGTTGAAATCACGTGTTTGTTGTTTTGCGTGGGCGCGTTGTTTATTTTCTGATATGTTACGCTGAACAATGAAGTGGAACACGAGTGGTATCGTAGAGTTTCTAAACATATATGAGCAGTATCCGATTCTGTGGAATATAAAAGATAAAGACTATTTCAACACCAAAATAAAGGACGACATTTTCAAGAATCTCCTAGAGAAACTTAATGAGAAACAGCTAAATGTGGGTATGGATGTCAAGCAGTTGAAGACCAAAATAAAATCAATTAAGGACGTTACAGACAAGAAATAAATAAAATAGAGAAATCTAAGAAAAGTGGCTGTGGTACTGAAGAAGTATACACGCCAAAGTTAGCATGGTTCAAAGATGCAAACTTTTTGGCAGAGGTTGTGGCCACAAGAAGCAGCCAATCAAATTACGTGAGTAAAATATATTTTTATTATATAATAATACATATTAAAACTTAGACCGTTCTCCAGTTTTTTGAGTCCAGCTTTCTCCCATTGCCAAGGCAGAGGATTTTCTTCTGTAAAGTAGGCAACATATGCTTTTCTGATCTCCTCAGCAGTTCGACTGTAATGGTTTCCTCCTAGGTGATTAATAGGCTGCATAATGCCAGCATTTTCTCTCCAAAGCCCAGGTGTGATAATCCCAGTATTCAAGTCCTCTCTATCTAGTGCTTGTTGTGGCATGTAGTTACCCGGATCAGTCTTTCGTAACCAGTTATGAAGGCTACAGGAAGCCCAAATGACTTTATCGATAGTTTCCGGTGCCAAATCAATCGGTCTTGAAAATATTCTGAATCGCCATACTAGTATGCCAAAAGCATTTTCTACGACTCTTCTGGCACGGGAAAGACGATAATTGAATATTTTTGGTCAGGACTAAGAGCTGTTTTACTGTATGGTTTCATAAGATTTTTCCTCAAAGGGAAAGCATCATCTCCTATAATAACGCCATATTCAGGCAAACCAAGAGTCTCGTTTTCCATTCCAATATTCAAAGTGCTGTCTCTAAATATAGCACTATCGCTTGCTCGACCATTTGCACCTACGTCAATATACGTAAAGCAGTAATCGGCATCAACCATAGCAAATAATATTATACTGTAGGTTTTTTATAATTGAAGAAGACTGAACCGGAACACGGAGGCCTCTTAATTATAACGTGTTTCCCGTCGATTGCACCAAAACATCTAGGAAAATTCCAACGCTGAACAAATTTATTTTCTATTTCTTTCCATTCATCAGCTTTTTAGGGACCTGAGAACAAACAAAAATTGTAGGTTTATTTTATTTTCTAGGAACTGTCACAAAGCAGTCAAGCCACACCACCAGACGAAGACAATAAAAGTGTCGAGTCTGAAAATGACGAGGACTCATCACAACAACGTTCTAAGTCGCCTGAAAAAGTGGGACCACTCCCGACACCAAGGAATAAACCTAAAAAACGATCGAGAATTCTTTGGGAAATTTGTGGCTTCTGAGCTGCGTCTCCTACCACAGCGACAGGCCATCTTGGTGCAGCAGGAAATCCAAAACTCAATTATTAATGCTAATCTGTCGTCTTTAGAGCAAGAGGCCCCCCAATCTGTCCATAGTGCGTTTTCACCTTTTTCAGATGATTCATTTGCTTTGACCTCTGCATCATCGATGCACGACGACGATGGGGATGTTTTGCAACAGGTCCTAATCAATACATTCGGAGGAAACACAACATAAATTTTTGTCAAATAAATTGTATATTTTCTAAAAACAGATGTTTAATTTTTAATTTCACTCACCTCAATAAACGGTCGAAGGGCGCAGGAAATTGATATTAGCACTTTGGGTAAAAACTTCGAAATAGTTGATTCTGGAACTCTGAACAGGTATTCCAAAGACTTCAAAGAATCGCCCGTGGCTAGATAACGTAATGTTATTTTCAATTTCGTGGTTACTGGTATTGCCGGTCTCATTTTCGTATCTTTCTTTTTGAGCATTCCATTTACCATCTGCAGTAACTCATCAAATTTGGAACTGTTCAATCTCAACATATTTCTATAAGCCAAAGGATCTTCGTCCTTCAACTCTCTCAATAAACGGCTAGAAGCACCATATTCATCGCGTTTTTCTATCCATGATCTTATCCATTTTCTTTTCTGTTTCAAGTTTTTCTTTTGTTTTCGTTGTAAATCCTTCTTGATAGCACTTGCTAAAATAATTACTCCCGCGCGAACTACTTTCGTCGACATTTTAGCTTTCAACTGCCAAAACGCAAAGATGCTCGCAACTAGTTACTAGCAGCGATGATAACACACGGCTAGTTAACTAGCTTACAAGCCAACACGCCTACGAGTGGCGAGTAAATTAGCCCGCTTTCTATATTACTAGCAGCGTTTTTACAATCGGATAGTTGACTAGCAGATTGTAAAAAGCCGATGACACGGGGCGAGTTTACAAGCTACTAGCGAACTCGCTGGCTTGTAGCTCGTAAACTAGCCAAGTGTCATCGAGCTTTTAGTGTTAATACTGTCTTGTATTGCTAGTAATGCACCACCTCCCCATGATCTATGCGGTAGTTGAAAATTGCAATCACAACTATAAACTATATAGTTGTCAGGTACTAACTATGAATTTCCTATGCTACTATCGAGAGCAGTTTCATCCAGCGAATAATGATATATTCACTATCACATAATGACCTACGCAACAAATCAGTCTTTGTATTCAATCCCCTAACATTTTGGTAGTAACATATCATGTTGGGCTTAATCAGTTTAAATTTACAATGTGTGGTATTCTTTTAACGTATTTAATTCTGATATTTTTTTCACCACTTTTGACACGTGTATCAAACTTATAAACTAAACATAATTTTTCTGGTACACTCTCACGCATTTGTTGTTAACTGCTTGAATTCGATAATTTTTTTAATTCTTGTCTTTTCAAAAACTCTAATTCATAAGGCGGTTGATCATCTTCCGACACCCAAATAGATCCGTTTTTTCCTTCTTTAATCATTTGAATCACGGCTTTGGATACATTGTTTACGCTAAAAAACAACACTCTTTACAAGAACAGTAATTGAAATAGCAACATACTTCTGTATGTAAAGATTCGGGATATCCTTCTCTAACATGTATGGATAAGTATGATTTGTAGTCACCGTCGAAAATTGAAGAAATGGTGTCTCGGTAAAACCGGGACATAATACCATTACCCTAACTTTACTTTTTTCATAATGTATTGTTGTTCCAAAACTTCGAGTGAGCCCGATGATTCCACTTTTGGCAGCGCTATATATCGGAGCCGTGCTGTAATTTTCTAACCCATAAATGGAGGCTATGTTTAGAACAACGCCCTCATTGCCTGATTTAAATGTAGATAAATACTTATCTACTGCTAAAAGGGTTCCTGTCACAGTTCCTACCTGCAAATATTCATGAAAACTATAGGAACATAGATTTAAGAACATTTTACAAAGTTGACTGCTAGTTCACGCTCCCAATTGTTAACTGAAACTGTCACGGCACTGTTGACTATTATGTCTAAGTTTTTGAATACGCTAATAGTTTGTTGAAAAGCATCTGAAAATGCTCACCAGCACAAGTGATTACTAAAACTTAAAATCTAGGTATGTATACCATTGAACTGTTCTATATCGGCAACGTCCAATTTAATAAATATGACTCTATCGTTTCCAAACTCCTCTTTAAAGGTTTGTAGTACTATTTCACCATTTACATCATCGATGTCCGCCATTGCTAAACCCTAAAAATGTAACTAGTAGTACAGTAACATTGATCAACGTATTTACTGCCAGTCCATTTTCTAACAACGCTTTTCCTACTGACAAACCAATTCCAGAAATGCCGCCAGTTACCAAAGCAACTTTTCCAGTAATTTCAAACATCATTTAATCCGTACTAATTTCCTTGTTCACTAATAGTAAACCGAGTGATTTATATTATTACTAGTTTTACTTAATTATCAGAACACAAAAACTGATAAGAAACTTACAAAATTATATAAATATACCTCCTAATCGCAAGTTTATCGAATAAAATTCAATCGTTAGTGTAATTATTGATTAGAAATGATTACTAATCATTGACGTCTATAATATTTTTTCTATTTTTGAGTCGCTTACAGAGCTATAAAAGCACCCAAATGAGTTCTTTTATAGAAATTTGAGTTCTTTTATAGAAATAGAACAATTTTTATTCCGAAAGGTGGTAACATTGATAACGTCAAGCTGTCATTACGTTCGGTATGCATTAATTTAAATCATAATTAATGCTCAGTAGATTTATTTATCTACTTATTTTTATATCCACCCATTTTTTTTTAATAAAACATGATAAATGTACTAATTAAACTTAAACTAGCATTTAAACCAAAGTTTAATGAAAATATTGCCACCTTAGCAATTACACTTCAAAATTCCCTAAATTTAAAAACTCGCAAAATTTTATTTTAAAATCAATCTGAAAAGCCCAAAATAGACAATAATAGTATAAAGAATTCGTTTCAGGGCGCATTTTAGCGACTCGTCTTATAAAATGCGTCTTCTGAAACTAGTTCTTTAATATACTATTAATTATTTCTTCTTTAGTAGTTAACCTCTTTAGACGTTACTATACTAATGTTTTTATCAGATTTTTCTCATTTAGAAAAATATGAAGAATATGTGACATTTGATGACTTGAGTTCATATTTTCATATTACGCTTGAATGACCGTCAGACTTTTTCTATTCGTATGTTTATTTCTTGTTATTCTTTATTGACAATTAAATAAGAGATTTTATCTGCCTGTTGATATTTTACATTATTAACGTAAAAGCGTGGTTTAGAGTTTTATTTATTTATTCGTGTGGTTACTTACATTTCAATTAAGATATAAGTGTAATATACAAGGTGGCACATTAGCGCGGGATTGGATTTTCACGTCTAAACTAATAAAGATAGAAATTTGAAAATTTATATTTAAAGGTTTTTTAAAGGGCTCTTTCTAACAAAAATACTTTCAACATAGTATCACTTCAGATTATACCGGCAATGACTATTAAATCCGTTATTTTAATAGCAACACTATATATTTTTACACTTTTGGATTTCTCAATTCTTGAGCATTAAAATTATGTAGGGTTGTAAGGGGTTTTAACTAACTGTTTAAGCGTTATTCGATTGTTTATTGCCAAAATCAATCTTTTTTAAAGTTACTAGTACATAGCTTACACGTGGTGTAATAGCTAAACGTTTAAAACTTTATAACTAATTTTACTATAGTATGAACTAATAATTCCATTTATCAAATCATATTCATTTTATGATTTTAAATTGTTTTTTAAACATTTTCAAATATCTTTTGTTTTTGAAAATTATAAATCTAACTTAGTAGTCAAAAAGATGTGTTTATTTTAAAACAATTTAGAGAAAATCCGTCTGCGGTAAATTTATCGAAAGCAATTTATCGAAAAACAATTGACCGAACAGCAATTTATCGAATGACAATTGAACGAATGGTAAATTTATCGAAATAAAAGCAATTCGTAAATGCTTTGAAGTTGATTTATAATTTTAACGAAAAATAGAGGAAGGAATGTCACATTCTTCAAGAATTAGAAAGCTATTATTGTGAATCTCTGCAATTGTAATAGTCATGGCTTATCGCTAATGGGGTGGCTCCTAATCTCAGAAAATCCCAAAGCTAATTGCGGTGTTGTGTATCGCTATTGGGTTACTAATCATAATTACAGATATAAAAGCCTGACTCCTTACGAATACCATTTACTTGCAATTGTTACTTTGAGTGAAGCGCAAGAAAAATATTACAAAATGCCTTTAGTGTTTATGAATAGTGAAAAGGGCAAGACAAAATTATACGTGGATGGTCATTTATATTATCAAGATCGAAAAGTTGATACCACAATTTACTGGAGATGTGAAAACTACAGAAAAACTAAATGTGGTGGTCGTGTTATCACAGTCGAAGATCAAGTGACTAAAAAGATTGATAATCATAATCATGCTGCCGATGCAGCAAATGTAGAAGCAAGTAAAGTTATGAATAACATCCGTGACAGTGCTAGAAATACTCAAGACGCACCTCACAATATTGTGTCCAATGCTACTGCAACAGTTACTCAAGCGGGTGCAGGTCAACTTCCAAAGGTAGATATTATTAAAAGGCCAATAAGAAATATTTGCCAAAAGCAGAATGCTGCTCCAGCTTTACCTACTCAACGTACCTAGTGCCATTATTTTTCCTGAAGAATTTACGAACACCAAACGTGGGGAGCCGTTTCTTTTATTTGATTCCGGGCCCGCAGAAGATCGCATTTTAATATTTAGTACCAGACGAAATCTTGGACTTCTAGCACAGTCGGAGCATTGGTATGCCGACGGTACTTTTAAAACTGTGCCACATATTTTTTACCAATTGTTTACCATTCATGGATTAAAATAAAATAATGCTATACCATTGATATATGCACTGCTACCTAACAAAATAGAAGACACATACAACAGATTATTAAGAGAAGTGAAGGAATAGCAACCCTTACTAGGACCATCAATCATTATGACCGATCTTGAACCTGCCATGATCAATGCAATGGTGAGTGCATTCCCTCAATCGACGCATCGTGGTTGTTTTTTCAATTTTTGTCAATGTGTTTATCGCCAAATCCAATCACATGGTCTGAAAGCAAGATACGAAACGGATGCAGGTTTTGCTTTGAAAGTGAGATTACTTTCTACAATAGCATTTGTTCCTACGCAATATGTGGCCGACGCTTTTGAAATGTTGTACGATGACGATATTCTTCCAGCAGAGTTACAACCAATTATTGATTATTTCGAAGATACGTGGATAGGGCGTCCACAGCGACTCCAGCGTCGTCGAGAGCCACGATTTTCACATATTTTATGGAATTGCTTTGATGTAGCAGTTCAAGGTTTGCCAAAAACCAACAATTATGTAGAAGGTTGGCACCGAGGTTTTGAACAACAAATTTCTGCAGATCATCCAAACATCTGGAAATTTATTGAAGCCATTCAGAGGGAATAAGGGCTTCACGAATTGAGAATCGAACAATATGTAAGTGGGCAAGAAGCAACAAGTAGTCGTAAAAAGTACAGAGACTGTGCTCATAGAATAAAACAACTTGCTGAAAACTTTGACAGAAATAACATGCATGACTATCTGCGTGGCATCGCACACAATATTGCTTATTAAAATAGCATACTATTAAGAACTTAAACTTAAAATATTATAATAGAATCCATAGAAGAAAAAGGTATAAATACAAAAAAAAATAAATAAGACAAAAAAGTTAAAAAAAAGGGAAACCAGTAAGCCGATCTCCACGTGGTGTTTCCTGGATAGCGCTAACAGGCTTTGAAGTAGTATTTTAATATTTTAGTAGATATGGTTTAAAAGCCAGTTTCAAAGTAGGTGCATAATAGCTTTATAATTCTTGAAGAATGTGCATTCCTTCCTCTAATATTTCGTTAAAATTATAAATCAACTTCAAAGCATTTACAAAAGAAACGAATTGCTTTTATTTCGATAAATTTACCATTTGTTCAATTGTCATTCGATAAATTGCTTATACGTTAAATTGCTGTTCGGTCAATTGTTTTTCGATAAACTGCATTCGGTCAATTGCCATTCGATAAATTGTTTTCGATAAATTCACCTAGTTTCCATGAAATGAATTATTGAAGCTGAATCAACATTATTGGTAGGTTTTGAATAACCATAGCCCATTTTTCCCCAAAAATACTTTCTTATGCCCCCGGCCGTTATTGCCAGTGCTGTAGGATTCAAAATCAGCCGGGAACATCAAATTCCCGGCAGAATTGTTTTTTTTTATTTCTCATCAAAATATGCAAGAAGAACATACTAGTTGTAAATGTTAGTGGTACTATTACTATCGCACAATTTCTTGAATTCTTCATACGCTTCCTAGCACCGAGTTACAGATTTTGCTGGTAACAAATTATTAATCACTGCTTCCGCTGTATTTTTTATGTGAGCTGGTGTTTCCATACTTCGTTTTCCATTAAATTCTTCACCACAAAGTGTCACTTTATTTAAATTTAAATTTGAAAATTAAGTAAGTATGCAGTGACAAGTGGGTACCAACCAGAAAAAAATAATTCGTTAGAAATAAATTGTTGAACTAAATAATAATTTTGTAAGTATTTTGAGATTTGTCGGCATAAAAAATTTTGTGGATTACACGTCCAGAAAATGTTTTGCGGATGTGAGTGTTGCTCCGCCTCGGCTACGGAGGAGGAAATTGAGGTAGGGGTTGATTAAATTGAGATTGAATTGGTTGATTGCTGCAAACATTCTACACGATGGGTTGCATAAAGACAAGCTGATTGTTGTTATTCATTGGCATTTGTCGGGCCACCTGATGTGGCTGAGAAATAGGCGATTGATGCACTGATAATTGGTGGTGCATTTGGGGTTGGACTTCGGAGAATATTGTTGTTAATCTAAGACTGTACAGGAGAAACATTTGAATTTTTATGTCGGTGTTGCGAAAAAGGCACGATTCTCACAATTTGATTATTTTTTTTTATTAATAATCTGACGAGCGTCCCACGGTTTGATTTTGGGCAATGCGATTACCATAATGTCCGCCTCTACCTCGATTTTTGAATTGATTCGAGTTTTTTTTAACATTATTGCGTAGGCTAGGAACTGACGCAACCACTTGTACGTTATCAAAAGAATCTGCAATGTCAAACGTTTTAGATGAAGGTACTTCTCGTTCATTTTTGATCCTACCTTCTCGTTTCCGATTGTCTACACTATCATTTAGAAATGAGTTTTCTAGGTCAGACTGGGTAATAATTGCCCACTTTTTCTTCTAAGTCCTCTTTCAACTGGACATCTTGCGCTTCAAGATTAAGTACTTCTTCAGTATCTACTTCTTCTGGTTCATGATTTAATTCTTCAACGGTGACATCATACAAATGTGAATGTCGTATTGTTAAAAATTCTGCATCGTCAGACAAAAGAGCGTCTTTGTTATTCCCGTCTCCATATATTCCGTTGATGTTCTCCAGGAGAATAGCATCTGTACCCGTATCCGTCATGCTTAATGGCTTTGTTTGATTATAAAAATATCGAATTATTTGTAACCTTAATCATCTCAATTACAATGAAATTTTCATGGCAACTTGATTAATGTGGGGCGTCATTTAACATTATTCTTGGATTACTTTTTTAATTTTATACAATCGAATATAAATAATGTATGATCCAAGTACGAAAGAAGTATTTTGGATGAAGCCACGATTTACAAAAACGGGATCGTAAACCGACACAATCTTTCTTATTATTCTGATCAGAAATAATACGCCAATATATCATTGCACCACGTTTTTTTGAAAACCATTGAAATTCTGAAGATTATTTAATTTTTTTTAAATAATGATTTATTAAGTTTTTTGGAAAATTTTACTGATGGCATTGTATGATATATATGGCTACAGCAGGACGGTGCTCCTCCACATTGTGCTAGAGAAGTTACGCAGTGGTTAAACCAAAATATCCCAGAACGTTGGAAAGAGCTTGGAGCTACAGTAAATTAGTCAGTTCGTTACCCTGATCTAATCTCGTTTGACTATTTTTTATGGGGTTAAGTAAAGCATTACGTGTATTGCGACACGATCCTGCAAAAGAAGATATGAAACAAAGAATTAGTAATGTTTTTGCATCTGGCACCCCTGACATTCTTTATAGGATAAATAGTTTTTTTGAGCGGCGAATACAAAAATGCTAAAAGGCATTTGCTGCAATAGTTTTTTATTTGTTTAAATATGAGATTTATATCTTGGCACTATTAGAACGATCACTTTTTGATAGAAAATATTTCTTTACACGCGTTTGGAAAGTTTTTTGAAATATGTAAGCTAGCAATTATTTTTCAAAGCTTGCTTTTACATTAATTCTAATTTCAATAATTCATTTCATAAAATAAAATTTGTTTTTCTCTAAGTTGTTTTAAAATAAGTGCGTACATATTTATATCAAACGATAGATTATTTTATGCTCTTTTTGACGACTAAGTTCCATTCAAAATTTTCGAGAAAAGAGATATTTAAAAACATTTAAAAAACAAATGGAAATCACAAAATAAACATGATTTGATAAATGTAATTATTGGTTCATACTGTGGTAAAATTAATTATAAAGTTTCAAACTTTTAGCTATTACACCACGTAAAACATGTAAAATTGATTTTGGCAATAAACAATTGAATAACGCTTAAACCGTTTAAGAAGCAAGAATTCCAAAGGTGTAAAATATATAGGGTGTTTTATTTAAAATAACGGTGTTACGGATTTATTTTATAAACCGAGTACAACGTGTGTCGTGAGCAATATGTCACACGGAATATAAATCTAGGAAACGTATGTCGCTATTAATACGTTACGACGAAAGTCATACTTGGCTACGCTATTTTTATTGTCTTCCTTTCTACTACCCTTTTATGTAAACTACCTGTTATTTTATTCTTAAGGAGGTTGGTTGGGCGTTTAGACATAGGGATGGTCACTTTCTCCGTTGGCGAGAACATCAAGTCAACCTTTGTATTGTGTATCTGTCCTTATTTGTCTTTAGTTTGTGTTGGTTCTCGTTTGTTCTTTTTTTTACTGTAACTGGCGTTTATATTCAGGGTGGGTTGCTTTAGGGGTTAGTAGTCATTTTGGGTTTTTAGGATTCTTTGATCCTTGGCTTCGGCCTAAATTTTTGTATCCTGTGTCTTTGTTAAACCTTTCTCTATCTCTGTGGTTTTGGTTTGGTTTTCGACTGGTTGTATCTGATGGATTTGATGTCTTTCTGCCTTGTACCAGGCATTCCGCCATTTTGTGGATTTGACTCACTAAAATCCTATTTTTTTTTTTTATGTTAAGGGTTCGACTACTGTGGTCATTAGCCTTGATTTAATAAAGAACAAATCTACTTGATTACCACCAGGAGTAAATGTAGTTTACACATGTTAAATTTCTTCATACAGGTCTGCAGCTTTTAAGTATTGGAGTAAACTTCTTACTTTTTGCAAACACCGGAAAATATTTGAAATTTCTCCCTGAAGCCCGAATATTCTTCTAGTATTTGCTAAATCTTGACATTCGTTTATAATATGTGTTACAATTAGTGTATCACCACATCTGCGACAGACTGGACAATTAGTACCTTCAAGCAAGTAAGTATGTGTTAAAGCCGTGTGTCCAATTCTTATTCTAACTAGTTTTGTCAAAACTTTTTTAGGAAGATCAGGAGGTTTCCATTGCCCGATACGTGGCATGATATTACGAAGGTAAGTGTTGCATCTGTCCCACTCATTTTGCCATTTATTTACTATTTCATTACTGAATTTATTTTTAGGTCTTGGCATTTTATTTTTGGAAAGTCAACCAGAATACTATCCGCCGCCTCTCTTGCTGCATTATCAGCTTCCTCATTACCATATACACCAATGTGACTGGGTGCCCATAAAAAAAGTAATTGTTTTACCAGATTCCTCAGTTGACAAAATCGAAGAATAACGCCACTCTGTCACCGGGTCATTTATGTTACAGTTTTGAAGAGATTGAAGTGCAGATAAAGAGTCACTAACAACAAAGAAAACATTACTCTCACCATACATATCACAAAAACGTAAAGCTTGCCATAAACTGTATTGTTCAGCATAGAACACAGACGATTCCGACGAAAGTCCCCAGTTATGTCGATTACCAAGAACATAAATGGCACTTCCCACACCTTGTTTCGTTTTAGAGCCATCCGTGTATACGAAACACGTGTTAATCATCATACGAGTTATTTCATTAAAATGATTGTGGATAATTTTTGGATTTACACTTCTTTTGTCATATTGCGACAAAGTGAAATTGAAAAGCGTATGACTTCGTTTCCACGGTGGTATTTTCGGCTTAATTTCTGGTATAATATTAATAAAATCACTGTGCAGATTAGGAATGCAATCTTTTGCACTCACTAGTATCACCAAGTAAAATAGGATAATTTCGATGCGTGTGATTTGCTGCTCTACTAGTTAATAATTTTGCTCTCCTTAATTTTAGTGGCATTACGTTTGCTTCAACATGAAGGCTAGCAACTGGTGAAGTAGGAAAAGCACCTAAGCAATAACGTATCGCGCGATTTTGAATTGTATCTAGTTTTTTTAACAAAGAAGGTCAGCCGAGGCATAAACACTACAACCATAATCAATTTTGGACATAACAGAATATATTTTGATAAGAGTTTCCGTATGTGTGCCCCATTTAGTAGAGCACAGACATTTGACTAGATCTAACACTTTAAGACACTTAAGAACTAAATTATCAACATGGGGTTTCCATGTCAGTTTACTATCAAAAGTAACCCCAAGAAAATTCACAGAACTCACACAGGATATGGGGTTGCCATTTAATAGAAGAACAGGGTCGTAGTGTGGTCGACGGAGTCTGCAAAAATGTACACATTTGGTTTTAATGTGTGAAAATGTAAGACCTGACTCGTTGGCTTTATTTACAATTTGATTTATGTTGTTTTGTAGCTTGCGCGTGATGTTACCTACACTGCCCCCAGAATTTAATATGCATAAGTCATCAACATATAAGCAGAATTTGATGTCTTGGTCAATGTTTTCCACAATATGATTAATGGCAATGTTAAAAGAGTACAACTTAAAGTTGAACCTTGGGGAATCCCATTTTCAAGCTCAGTAGACCTCGATAAGTTATTGCCAATTTTCACTCGAAAAGTACGGTTGCTTAAGAACGAGGAAACGACTTTAGGTAAATTACCTTTAATGCCCCATAATTTTAGACTTTTAAAATACCTCCTCGCCATGTCATATCAAAGGCCTTCTCAATGTCAAAAATACTGCAACGACGTGTTCGCGATCTTTAAAGCCATTTTGTATGAAGTTTTCCAAGTATACTAATTGATCTGTTGTGGAATGACCTTTTCTAAAGCCAGCCTGTGCTGCGGAAATAAACTGTGGGTCAATGAGATAAACAAGTCTATTGTTAATCATTTTCTCATACACCTTGCCAATACAACATGTAAGACTGACAGGACGATAACTAACTGGGTCAAGAGGATTTTTCCTTCTTTTAGGATCGGAATAATAATGGCTTCTTTCCATTCTTCTGGATATATTCCTCGTATCCAGTAGTTATTATAGATTTTTAATAGACACTGTTTAAAGGAGTGTGGTGTTTCAGCAATCATTTTATAATTGATTTCGTCGTTACCTGGCGCTGATGAATTAATTCATTGCAGGGTTGCCAACAGCTCGTCCATATTATATTCAAGAAGTTCTTCCGTTTCAAAGCTCACTTGCTCTTCCTTTATAAGTTTTGTTGGAAATCAAGTGTATAATTATTTGTGCTGCTTACCCGGGCAAAATGTTATTGTTATTTTGTTATTATTTTCAAGTGCCGGTACTTTTCTGTATCGGTTAAAAAGTGTTTTTTTATGTCTTATTGCTTGCTGAACTTCTTGGTTCCACCACGGTACAGATTTTTTCAAAACATGATCTTTTGATTTTGGGATGGCTTTTTTCGCAGCCTGGTAGACCCATGATGTTAGATCTATCAAAGAGATTTCTTCATTTAGTAAAAGACAGAGCTCTTGAAGTTTGGCGTTATAAAATTGCCAGTTTGCTCGGTTATATAACCATTTGGAGGGTATAACATGGGGTTGAGATATTCTATCAATTTCAAGAATTATGGAAAAATGGTCGCTGCTGTATAATTCAGTTGCTACCTTCCATTCAAATAATGGAAAAAGTTGTGGTGATATAATACTTAAGTCAATAGCCGAGAAACCTCCAGTGCGAGCTATATGGTAAGTTGGAGAGCCACCGTTAAGTAGCAGAAAATTATCGCTTTCAAGGATACTAGCAATTTCTATCCCTTTTAGATCAGTCTTTATTGATCCCCAAAGTGGATGGTGACTGTTAAAGTCACCCAAGAGTGCAATTGGGCGGGGAAGCTGATTGATTAATTGCTCGAGATTTTTCTTTACCCAATTGTAGTTAGGCAGATAAATACAACAGATTGTCATTTTGATTGGGACTTCAATGTGGATTGCAACGGCTTGAAGGTTTGTGACTAGGTTAATCTGACTAGATGCAAGATTCTGCTTTATAACTATAGCAACTCCTCTATGGGAGCGTAGTCCCTTTGGAGATCTTTCCTAAAAATAGTATAACCTTTGAGTGCATACGGTTGACCTGCGTAGAGATGAGTTTCTTGTAGACAAATACACATTGGGTCATAGTCCATTATTAAGCGCTTAAAGTCACAGTGACGTGTTACAATTCCATTACAGTTCCAGTGAATTATTTTGTTTTTGTTATAGACTTGAGTCATTAAAGTGTAAATATTCTGTAGGATAGGTAAATAAAGTATATAACGTCACATATAATAAATAAGATATAAATAAATAACGGATATGAATGTATATAAGGACCTGCACAATTGTATAAACATATATATAACAGAAAAAGTATACTTTTATGTTATCCACCTCGATGTATGGATTCTCTAGATGTAGACCGAGTTCTCACATTATCTTGAGATTCATTGCTACTTTTCCTCAGTTTGCCTTTTGGCCAACCTTTTGACTTCTTCGCCATGTTAGTCTCCCTTTGCTGACAAGGAGACGGCTGACTGTTGTTAGAGCAAATCTCTTCCTCAGATGGTGTTCTCCGTTGATCTTTCCTTTTTTTGTTTTCTCGACTAATGTCGAGTGTCAGCTTAGGATTACTGACAGTAAGTTCTGTGATATCCTTCCTCAGGACGAACACAGCTTTCAACGTATCTACCAAGCTAGGTAACAATTCCCTTGCTAAGTCTTTTACTTCCATACTTCTAATTTCAGAGTTTGAACTTCCTGGATGGGTACGTGGACCGGCGCTGAAGCGACTTGTGCAAACGAGGTACCTGAAGTTACCAGTCCGTCCATTTTCTTCTTTGCATCAAAGTAAGACAGCCTGTGAAGCACCTTGACTTCTTGAAAACATCTCAAGAGGTTTGGAATGTATGGGCGTACCTGTAGTGGATAGAACGCAGTTTGGATAATCTTGGGGAGCTTTGTAACATTAAAGGTAAGTATATAATTTGGAGTATCTATAAATTCTCCATCACGTTTTGTTCTAATCCGCCTGACTTCCACTACACCTTTTACTTTTTAAGTTATCTTTAATCTCCTCGATGGTGCAGTTCAATAAATCCTTGCAGTATACTACTCCCTTCGATACATTAATAGTGCCGTGTGGTACAACTTCAATATCAAAATCACGAAAACGCTGACATTTAATAAGTTGCGTAGATTGTTTACTAGAAACTGTCTCTATCAGCAACTCTTCTTTCACTTTTTAGACGTTACGTTACCTACTCACTGCGTTTTGTTCCGTATCTGGATAACTTCCTGGGGTGTTCGAGTGACCGATTAAGACATTCCTTTTTCTACAAAGTACCGCACCACGGGTAGCGGTATCAGACAGTTGCAGGCAATTGGTGAGTACCACGTCTTACAGTTAAGGGGTGGCTATGCTTTGTGACTTAAACTAGGAAGCCTAATGCCTTCCAGTTTTTTTCGAATACCTTCCCCCAAGAAGAATCCTGTGTGCACAATTGAGGAATTGTCGATCTCGTTGCCAACTAAAATCGTATTTATTGCTAGTGAGTGTGAAACTCATGTACATACGACATAAAAAGGCTTTAACTTTTAGTTTTAAGTAAAACCCTATTCGGTGGTACACTCAACAACCGAGAAATTTTAATCGGCTCAATACGGGCTTTTGCGCTTTAATTTAAACGGTTGTAGCTAAGTCAAAAGTACTTTTGGGTTTGCGGGAGGTACTTACTCCGTTAGATAAGTGACTTTTAAGTGTCCGTGTCGTTGTATGCTCGACCCGATAAATTGTCGTGTGTCAATGGTATATGTACACCAAGTGTTCCTATCAGATAGTACTCAAATGAAACGTTAACACTACGAATTGTGTTGCTGAAGCTTATCTGTAGATCCGGTGCGTTATTTGTATAGATTTTTTTATATTATTAAGCGAGACTACTGTTTAAGCATACGTGACGACATCTGACAGTCTTTCTCCTTTCTCGCTCTCATCTTACTATAGATTTTTTTAAACTGTCTTCCTTTTATGGTTAATTATTGTGTCAAATTGTTTGATTACTTAATCCTCGTTTAAGGATTAAGTAAACCTTTGATTTCTTCTTGGTCGGTTTTATTTGTCTCTCTTACCCAGCAGGTGGCGCCTTGTTAAGACAGCTGTTCAACTTCTTCGACCTCCTTAAGGACCCCCCCCCCACTCTACGACAACGGCGGGAAACTGCTGTTCTACCTAAACAACTTATTTCTACCAACCTACTACGATACACCGATCCGTACTTTATTTTATTTTTTTTTGCTTTATCTAGAGCCTCCGTTTGTTTGTAAACTGAAACCGTTACAACGGACTTAATAGTCATTTCTGGTATAACCGGAAATGGTACTATCTTTAAAGTATTTTGTTACAAAGAACACTGCGGAAAACCTTTAAATATAAGTTTTCAAATTACTATCTTTATTGGTTTAGACATGAGATTCCGATCCCGCACTAATGGTCACCCTGTATATAGTATTCTAAATGAATATTATGAATCTGTATAGTGTGTTGACGATACCATGTACTGTTGTGGATTTTGGTTTGTCCTGCCAAAGTATTTGCTTCGATGTCTAGGAAAAGCACTACAAACCTAATAAGCATTCCTACCCTGATCCACCATAATATACAGACAGACTCTAACTGCAAATGAAAGAATTTTTAAAATATACTGATCCGTTGCTTAGATTAACGCGTACAAAGAAGCAAACACACAAAGAAATACAGTGAAACAAAGAATACCTTACATTACACTCTTAAAAATATTGCATCTGCCATTGAAAGTTTCGGCAAAATCTCTTCAGCTTTTTTACCTGGTATCACAGATAAAACAAGTAGATAGATTAAAATTACAAATTTATAAATCTTTGAAGAAAAGTTCTCTGCCTGCAAATGACAATTCCGTCAAAATTGATTAAGTTTCTTCATAGATTGTCCCTGGACAAAGGAATACACAGATATTAAACACATCTTAGATTACTCTCTAAAACTGCTCTATCGGTGAAAGCAAGTCAAAATCGATTCATCGTTTTTCGAAATTAGTCCAAACAGAGTAACTCTCTGAAAATATTGCTAATATATACTGCACTGAAAAGTATATTTTAAACAAAAAAAATTAGAAACGAAATTTTATTAATAAAAACTTATAGTAATTGTTAATTCAAATCAATCATTGATAACGTAATAAAATTAAGATACAAATTTCTGGTTCCCATCTAATTTTAATTAAAAAAAAGAACTCTTTTCATTTAATTAAATTAAGTAGGTAGTAAATAGAATTTGTTTGTTAGTTGTAAGCGTTAAAATAAAATTATCAGCAGTCTAAATAAAAGAACTGTTTATGTAAAACGCCCGGTTGAATTGGACAAAATATCACGTATTGGATATAATATTACCGACATTCAGGCACCGCGAGTAAGATAACAGAGATTACCTAGAAAACAAACTCAGTGATTTTGTGTGTGAACATTTTTTGAAAGACAAAATGAAAACGGGAAGACAGAGGGGATTATTACTAAGACAAAAAGACTCGATGTTAAGATGTTGAACTGTTAAGACGTAAGAATAAAAAGCGTGAGAATTCGAAGTTAAATGTTGAATTGTTAAGACGTTAGAAGAAATAAAATTAACAAATAATAATTAAAATCGGTCGAGTGAAATTTTACACCCATTAATTAAATACGTTATACATTTTCGAATAAACATGTAAAAAGTAAGTTAAAAGTAAATCTCCAAAAAGTTTTAAATTTAATTGTGAATAAACAATTAAGATACCAGCGTCGTTGCAGCTTGCGTTGTTTATTTGTCGCGTTGTAAAAAGATTGTTATAAACAATTAAAGAATAAGTAAAGAAAATGGATGGAAAGAATGAAGAAAATGGTGTTAACACCGATGGAGGAAAGCAATTCATGCATCCGACGGGGGAAGCAAATGTGCGAAATTAAATAAAATTTCGTCAAATGGTACAGGTTAGTCTTATAAGAATTTGTTAATAAATTAATGTTTGCGTCAAACATAAATAAAATTATTCAGTAGATTAAAGATACTTGCAAGTAAAAATAAGGTTTTATAAAAATTTGTTAGGTTATGTGTTTTATAAATTTGAGGACAGACAGAATTAAATAAAATTACTTAGATTACTTGTCCTTGAAAGTGGATTCAACCTTTTCCGAGGTTAACCCTTTGTCGACAGATAAGTAAAAGCAGTTACATAAGTCGGATCACCTGCTGTAAGTTCGCAAGAGGTTGTACAATAGCAAACAAACACCACGAATCACCAGACAACTGTTTCGTCCTATTCGGACTCTTTATGAGTGAGAGGACTTGGATGTAAGTTCACCATTGTACAAATGCGTACTGGCAATTAATATTCCCAACTGGAGGTCACATCATATTGAGAATGCATTTACGTACGTGATCGTTAACACGAGTCGACACTAAGTGTTGCAAAACTTACTGTTTGAATAATCAATAGGTTCATTATTATCTGTGACTAAAGCAACTTTGTCGATAAATATGTAAGCAGTTACATATGTCGATTCTTTAATTGTTATCACCTACTAAGCGTTAGTCTAAAAACAATCTCGAATCGCAGCCGCCAATTTTTCAGACGATGTGCGCAGTAAAACTAATACAATATAATACAACTAATTTTCATCATCTGGTATAAGAAAGTGGTAACTTTCTTCTTTCGGTGTGTCCTTTAATTTCAGGAACTACTACATGCTGCTGGGATTCTTCCCCCAATAAACTTCTTCTTTAATACGCTAAATTTTACTTTAATTTGAAACTTTATATTCGATTTTTAGACACTCTGACTTGAAAATTATTTTTTAAAATGTAGGTCAAGTATAGGCACACATTCACCTAAACAGTTAGCAAAAGCGAACAAGAGCGTTGTTCGTGTTTAAAAATAATTGAGAGAAAGGCGGCTAATTAAAGACTTCTTTATGCTCGTTCAGTGTGGACGGGAATTCATTTCACTGTGATTATTCCCTTGCTGGTAACGAATATTAATGTTTTATTTTGAGTTCTTTGTGGTATAGTTTTAGTTTAGTGACCCATTATTATTTAAAATGGAATGGTTTAAAGATAGTGTATTACAACGAATACACGCATGTTATATTTTAAAAGTAAAAACTAAAAAAATTCCTGGAGAGAATTAGCGGATATGCTCAAGACTGATAGTGCAGAAATTAAAAAGAAGATGCAGTTACTATTTGCCTCTTTCAGAAGGAAGAAGCAGAAACTTAAAACCATTTGGAGGATGGGTGCTGAGAAGGTTTATGACACCAAATGGTTTTTTTTAACGTAAGTTGCACATTAATTGAACTCTTGCCTACGAATATAATTCTTATCGTGGCACTTTTCCTACAGTTCCATAGTAACATGCAAATTGTCTTCCATTATCTTTATCAAGTAATACAGATTTATGTGCAATTTTTTAGTAGGAAGAAATGATGAAGGGTTTCTTCTATTTCTTGCAGCCAATAATGCCTTCCATAATTTTCCCATCAATTTCGTGATTATAGATGCTTCGAGATTGCTCTAGACAATCAATAATTAAAGTTGAGTTCAAGAGAACTTTTGATGCAAACCTGGATTTAATAGATGTTTGTGTTTAGCAAAGCTTTATTGGAAGGTAAATGCAATTTGTCTTCTTGTAGTTTCTTGTAAAATGAGGTATTCTTTATTACACCGCCATCTAATATTCTCCCTGACATCCAACATCAACAAAAGTGAAACAATAGTTTGGGTCTACCACAGCCATCATGACTATACTAAATGTTGACTTATAGTTAAGAAACTCACTTCTTGTATTCATTGGGGCTTGAAGCACAACGTGTATCTACCAATGCCTGGCAATTTGGGAAATTCCATAACTCAACATATTGATTTGGAGGACTCAATCACTCCTGTTCTCTTTCGAGCAGCAAAAAATAATATTACTAAATTAATTTTAACGATCAATTAATATTAAACTTGAGCAATTATTGTTATTAGTTAATATAAATGTGTTTTAATGTACTTAGTTTTGTTTTCTATTTTTTCAGAATGAACAAAAATCCACTCAAATGACCCAAGAAGCAGATTTCGAAGACCGAATTGATACAGTGTAAATGAACTTAAATGAAACAAGCAGCAATGAGAACCATGTTCATAATGAAGAAATTATTCAACCAAAGCGCAAAAATTTCAATTATCCCAAAAAGTTCTAAAGAACAAATCAAAACCTACTGAAAACCTCAGAGTAGCTGATGCTTATTCAGTCATAACCAATTTGAAATTAAACGGTTGTTCCGCTTATGGAGAACATATTGCTTTCAAACTCAGAACTTATAACCCTTACACCAAGACTGTTGTTGAACATCAAAACTGTTATTTCCGTTTTTTGTTTTTCAATAAACTAAATACAACGAAAGCAGCACTGGCTAACAATAATTTCTCAGAGTCATCTATATTAAAAACTTGCGAAAATAAATGGATCAACTAAGAACCTGAATATAACGGAGCAGATTTCTATTTGTCGAGCGAACACGAACAAGAACAATTGCCCACTTATGCTCGTTTTTTGGCGAATACGCAACTTAACATACTCTATATAATGGAATATAATAAAGTAAGTAAAAAGCACACTTTCATGAGTTCAATAACGTTATATTGTATTCTTTATTTACTAAATTTATTAAACAAAATGTCATATTTTAGAGAGATTTATTGATATTTGATGCTTTCGATTTTTGGTAGATCTAGTTCATAATACTCTCCCTCTTCCACAATCCACAAAGAACCGTTCTTCCCATTTAAAATTGCGTGCACTACAGCTTTCCCTACTGCTTCAGGTCTGTTAAGGTATTTATGAATATTAAGTATTTCATTCCGTAATATGATACACAATTAGATTTTTTATAGTCACTCACCCTTGGAATGTATCCGGTTTCTTCAAAAGTGATGAGTAATTAGCTCCTAACGACACCTCAATAAGCTTTTCCACTAAAATATTCGTTTTGGTGGCACCAGGACAAACGGCCATTACCTTCACGTTAGAACGTTTATAATGGTTTTCCGTTCCAAAAGCTTTCGTTAGTCCTATAATCCCATATTTAGTTGCCGTATATATAGGGAAAGATTCCATTGGTGCAAAAGCAACTACAGAAGCTATATTCACAATGATTCCCTCGTCAGCACTTCTATGATTGTTTAAATAATTGTCTAACCCTAGCAATATACCATTTATAGTTCCATGCTAAAATCATGCGTTTAAGAACATTTATATACTAATTAAATTACCATACCAAGTTGATTGATATTTCTCGTTCCCAGTCCATGTCATTACAAATTCCGGCGCTATTGATAAGTATGTCAAGATTACCAAAGACTTCTAAGCTTTTTTTAAAAGAATCTGAAATAATAACCTATAGTTTGTGATATGATTTATTGAAGGACACATGTGTGTGCAACAAGATAAATCAACCCTCTTGCGATATTCACATTCAGAGAGGAATTTGACGAGGATGCGTAGTGTTCCCATTCCTACTCAATATTCACTCAGAATAAATATACCAAGCCATTTTATTTATTTATTTATTCGTATACATCACACAAATATTGTATTGTGATGTAAGTGTTATGTATAGTGCCCCAGAAGATCAGTATAAGCCTGTATAGTGTGGTAACGAAACCGTGTGCAATAGTGGATTGGTTTGTCTTGGCAAAGCATTTACTTCAAAGTTTAGGAAAACCACTAAACCCTAAACATGCCAACACTTACCCACCCTAGTGTTCACATTTAATAATAGTAATTAAGTGTGTAAACATTATAGAAGGTAAATAAGAACATACAATATAACAGCACAGCCATTGCATGACGACATATAATGAACCGGTCCAAGCTATATCCAACAGCCATTAAAATAGGGATAGAGTTTATAGTTCGAGTTACGCAGACAATACAACTCTGTTCCCTGAAAATATGAAAGATCTTAAGCCCTATTCAATACGGTGAACATACAATGTCAACAGTATGGCCTATCTATCAATAGAGCCAAAACAAAAGTTTAAGATCATCAGTAAGTACGAAACGTCAGATAATCAGGCTTTACTAATAAATGGGGAACACGCTTCAAATACCTCGGCTGCTGGATAATTGAAATACTAGACCCAGATATACAAATAAGATCCAGAATCGAACAATCCCGTAGTACTTTTATCAAACTGGAAAGATGGAGAGTAAACAATGGCTAAGCCGAGAGAAACTTTCATGGCTCTTTTCTACGCAGTACTGCACAGACACCAATACCAGAATTCAATCACCATAGCAGTCGCCAACGCTGAAGAAGACATGTGTGACAGTACTTTTTATTAGTATCGTTCTTTTCGAACTTTCATTCGAATATTCTGTTGGTTACCCCCTGACGACAGGCAACCAAACGCACTTGTGGATGACCCTGGAGCGTTCTTGTTGATGTAAAGGTTGGCGGGTGCAGACGCGTGTGTATGACAAGCTTCTTTAGGTAATTAAATTGGTTCTTCTAATTAATCCGCTGAAATATTGTTATTAGTTGTTAGGTATGTCCTTGTGAGTTTCTTCAACATATTTTAGGGGGCTCGTTTAATCCACTAACGTTAGGTAAATGCCGTGAGTTGAGAGTTATCAGTAATCGTCATTTTGGAATTTTACAGAACTTTACCCTGGAACATTTGAAATAATTTTCAACTACAGAATTTTAGAAGATTGGAAGTGCTTGTCTACTAGCGAACTATGTACGCTCTGGAAACTTAAACGTCAACGTTGGTAATTAGATTAAAATTTGATTTTGACGTGTGGTTATTTCGTTTTTTTTGTCGGACGATTAATAAACTTCCATTTTTAATTTAAATTTTAAATTATCAGACTGTGATTGATGTATTAACTGTGATTATCTGTATACTGTTGCGCCTCTTATTAATTTAAAATTGTTGGTGTCTTGCCTTACTTTGCGAATCTCGTCAGAATAAATTCTCTAGTGTTTCTGGAATGTATTATTTTTCTGAAATTCTACTGTTTAAGGAGAATTACTACGATTACGTAGGTGGCGCTCGTTGCCGCTTTAGAAGCCTTCAACTACGTTCTTCGCTTCATTTCTGCGACCAACTCTACGACATAGAGCTACCGGTTTTCAGCGGCTTCCTCAGTATTAATTTTTTTTTTTATTATCTAAACACAAATATACCACACATATTAAAGCAAAAATACAACACCGTGAAATAAAAAAAAAACATCAACCTATTAAGATTTAAATTTTATTTTAATTAATTTGCAAGAGAATGTAAAATTGCAAACAAACACCGAGAATTACTCGACATCTTTTAGGACCCTTCACGAGTGAGAAAACTGGAGTGTAAGTTTACAATTGTACAAGATGCGGCTGCTAATTTATTTCTTAAACGTGGGTGCATCATCTACGACTAATAAGTTAATTGCGACATCTAGTGCCGCACGTAGCACTATTGTACACTGTGTCAACACAGCACAAGAAAACAGAAAATACGCGCCGGGATGAAAGAAGTTCTTAGTAATAGTAGAAAAACTAGTTAATCAAAATGGATTTTAAAATTATTTTGCACCAATAAATCTAGTTTCCATCATCAACTTATTACATAATATTGTTGCCCACAGATCTTTTTATTTTTGAGAGCTCGTTAGTTTATCTTCAATGTGTCTTCTAAAAGTAATTGGAACCGTAAGTGAAGACTGCTGTTCGTGGGCAAGTCAGTGTCTACTACAATGATTGGTGACATCTCTGTCGATCCTCGTCGTACATAACATAAACAAGGTTAACATTTTGTTAACGCAAACTACAACTTTCGTAACTTCTTGAACAAATTCGAATTCGCAGTAACTAATGAAAGTTATTGTATACGTGCCTAGCTGTGTAGTGCAGGGTATTTACATCCATCATTAATATTCTCAAATTTTCTTCTACAAAACAAAATCTATTTTGTACAATACCCCGTAAATCTCTCTCTCTCTCTCTACTTTTATTGCTTGTTTAAATAAAGACCGGGACATTGTGTCGTAAGTGTACTTTCAAAAGAGACCATTGTCGTGCCAACCAATTTTCCTACCCCATACCGATTTAATATGTCTGATACTTGGTACGTACTTTGCATAGCTTCAGATGTTCTTAAATAGTGTTCTATGTCAACTTTCTTGTCTTATCCAATATCCAATACTAGCATTTTTTTAACAGTAATTGGTATATTTCAGAATCTTAACGTAAATTTACTAATATAGGGGCTTTTACAGTAACTTTAAATACCCATAAAAAGTTTTTAAATGTACTACCTTCAAACTGGAATTTGTCAGAGACATCAGTTTCAATAAACAAAACCTTTTCTTCTCCAAACTCCTTTCCCAATTCGTCAATTGCTTTTAATCCTGATTCTGCTTTGATGTCTATTATAACTACTCCCTTAAAAATTGTTGATAAAATTAAATATAATTTTCTCAAATAAAATACCTTCACTCCATGCTCCAATAATTCTTTTGCACAACAAAAACCTATTCCGGAAGCTCCACCGGTGACTAAAGCGACCTTTTCGGAAAAATTTAACATGGTTATACTTTAAACATTCAAATATAACTACGCAACTTCAAATAAGTTATTATAATGATAAGATAACTCTATAAATAATTTGAAATTATACTTAAACAAACAAATATTTTGTTTATTAAATTAGTCTTAATAACTACCGTTATTGCAGTAGAAATAAATTTTCAGTTATAAAAATACAATATTAATAACTTTAAAATCATCATGTGAGATAAATTTTACAACTAGATTAAAGTCCATATCGGAAGACACCAAGCTGCGCACAAAACGTGACGTCAAGGTGTAAAGCCCTACTTAAAAATATACACTTATAACAAAATATAAGTTTAGTTTATGTTAAATTGTATTGACTGCCAATGAACAAGCAGTAAATAGTTTTAAAACCCTAGTCCAGTGCATTTACGGAAAAAGGGACAAAGATCCAAAAATGAGTGAAACTATGGAAATGGGGTGGGTTTCTAGGGTTGGAAAATGTACTTTTGCAATTTTCAGAGAGAAAATGACACTGTAGCGCTAAATGTTTTACAGAAAAGTTGTCAATAATAAAAGAATGAACAACTTTTGTACAAAACATTTTTTAACATAACCTCAAATTGAAGGTGAAAATCTCGAAAAACCGGTTATTTAGGTTTTGAATTTTTTCTCTGGCAATTTGCATGAAACTTGGTGAAAGTACACCTTTTTTTATACTACATAAACACAATTTTTGAACAACCAATAAAAATTAGTTTCTGAGATATATAAGATTTTCTAAAAAAAAGAAAATTTCAAACTCTGCAACCGCGTATTTTCTTTGTTGGAATGTCTATTTTAATATGGTGTATCTGGGTCGAATTTTGCATTAAACCCTGTGCGGTTTGGTGGACTAAAAAGAACACGATCTCTTTACGATTTTTATTATGCACTCTACTATAACACTTTTACAATTATTACTACTGTGAAGCTATCGTTACGGTTTACGTTTGTACTGAGACCATTTGGTGGGTATGTAAAGGATAAATCCCACCCCCATCGGGTTGTAAAGAGGGGTTTTTACAAACCCCTTAAAATTAAAAAAAAAACAAAAAAGACGACTTTTTGGTATACGTATTTATATGTATTTATTTGTATTATTTTCAATTTTTTTATTAGTTACGTAACAAAATAATTCTGTTACAGGTATACTTTAATAAAATAACTTCAATTTATAGTAATTAATTTATAACAAAGTATTTTTTTTATTTACAAATTAACACTGGTGCACCATACAAAAATATTGTTGTTAAAAAATATATTACATTAAACTGATGCATCTTTTTCAATACAACTTTCATTATCTGAATCTGGATTAGTTTCATCTACTTCCAGTCCTTCGTCTTCATTATGACAAGGTGATATAATATAATCTGCTTGTAGTAAAGAAAACAAGTTAAACAATAAAAAAAATAAACTAAAAAAAAATAAATATTGCTACCCGCTCGAGCGAAAAAAATATATGACTCGAGATAACCCCCAAATAAACAAATTGAATTGAAGGTGTTTTCCTCGGCTAGTCCCACAGGAATGTGGTGGTTCCAATAAATATTAAAGATAATTATATTATAAAATAATAAGAAAAAGGGCGCCACGCAACAAAGTTTTAAATGGGTGGTTGCGACACCCAACACTACCAAATTTTAACGTAATTATGATATACAGGTTTTAATAACAAAATCAAATTAATTGGTTACAACATAAATAAATAAATTATTAAAAAAAACAAACAAAAATTTCTGTATGTTGTTGGCCAACCACACCAGTAACATATCGTTACAATAACTTTTCTGATAAACCTAAATATAGCATGCAAATTAAGTTATAATAGTGTTTAATATGAATTTTAAAATAAATAAATAATCACGACAAACTACGAAGGTTTAAATTGTGAAAGTAATTGGGAGTATACAATCTACATACTCACGTAACGCTGAAATCTAATCTGTCTCTCACCAGCCCCAGAAATTGGCCACTCGGTAGAGTTTGATTTTATATTGACGGGGTCAACGGAAGTATCCAAATTGTACGCTCACACCACACGCAACGCAAATTTATCTCACCAACCTAAGTAGTTGTTCATTTGATATGGATTAAGTAGGTATCGAAAAGTAAAAGCCTTAGTTGGTGGACAGCTTTAAGAATTGTTTAGTGCAATAAAAAATCCTCCGGGGAGCTCGAAGAAATGACTTTATTGCAAATTGCAAATTATAAAACCAATATAATTTTCGATTCTTATATGTGTAATTATTTATTAATCCAGCAATTGCTGTAAGATAATTCTTGATCAAAAATAATTACACCTGTACTACTTATACAACCAGATACTAATAATAAAAAGTTACAAAAACTAAAAGCGATAAATTCCAAATTTTCCATACATTGAAAGTGGGGTCTGGTATTATTGGTGGTCTAAATGTCAGTGTTTATTTAATTTAAAACAATAAATACATGAGGTTAAATACTGCACGTAACACACCTCCCTTACAAAAAGTAAAATCCCATTTTACAAAATAAACATAATATATGGCAAATGGAAATACTGTTCAAACCTTAAACCAACTAATTCTATCGATAACAACTAACAAAATACGAGAAAACAAGAGAAAATAATTGATTAACCAGGTTTTAAGTCTTTTGTATGCCAAAAACCTATAGAATGACCATTTTCATTCTCAAGCTCGTACACGCAATAACCAGTTTTACGTTTGATTTTGAATGGTCCGATAAATTTAGGAGCCAATTTAGAAAAAAGTTTCTAGACCCGTCTGACAAAATAAAATTTCTTTTCCATACACTTTGACCAATTTCAAAGTTTTGAGATCTATTTCTGAGATCGTAACGTACTTTACTTTTATGAAATGCTGCGTTCAACTTTTGCTTAATATCATGCATCAGCACGAGGATCAGAACTAATACGACTAGCTAACAGTTCACCGTTCAAAAGAATTTCTCTTTCAAAATCCATTTTCATTCATTACTCTAAAATTGGGAAATTTGAGAAGAATTTGGATAATACTATGCTTTAAGCGAATATACTATTTATCTGTAGTTTTGAATAATCTTTCAATTGTGATTCGTACAAATTACGATATTTTTCAGATTTCTGTTCTATAGTTATGTTTTGTATTATAGGTACCAAACGAGATAAAAGTCGCTTTTCCCTTACGATGTACCACTTCAAAGTCATGTTGTTGTAATTATACTGCCCAACGACCTAATCTACCCATAGGGTCTTTAAGATTGTTTAACCACACCAAACTGTAGTGATCAGTGATGACCTTAAATCTACAACTCTCAATGTAACAACGTAATGTATTTGTTCCCCAAATAACAGAAAGGCATTCCCGTTCTGTTGTTGAGTATTATCTTTTGGCTTTGGTTAATGAACGACTTAAGTATGATATTACCTTTTCTCCATCAAGAAAATTCTGACTTAAGACACAACCTATTCGATAGTCACTAGCGTCCATTTGCAGAATAAATTGCAAACTATAATCTAGACAAATTAAACATGGGGCGGTTATCAACTTAGTCTTAATCCAATTTTCACACTCATCTGCCTATTGAAACTTTGTCGACTTTTTAAGTAGATTTGTGAGTAGAGCAATAACAGTGGAAAAATTAGGGACAAATCTCCGATACCAACTTGCGCTTCTTATAATCCGTCGAATCTCTAATACATATTTTGGAGAAGGAATATTAACAATTGCGTTCACTTTTTCGGGATCTACATGAAGTCCGTTGCTATCAATGACGTACCCTAAGAAGTTTACAGTCGATCGACAAAAATTACATTTACCCCGATTCAATGTTAATCCGTTGTCAATAAGACGATTAGAAACAACACACAAAAGTTCCAAATGCTGTTCAAAATTCTCAGAAATTAAGATAATATCGTTTAAATACCGTTTCCTTTCTGAATCTAACGGAATTTGCCAAAATGCTTTAGAAATATCTAAACTACTGATGTACCTAGGCACCTCTTAATAATCTATCTAAAATAGCTGAAACGTAAGGTATTGGATAAGCATCCTTTACGCAACACTGATTGACTTTACGAAAATCTACTACAAAACGAAAAATGTTATCCTTGTTCTTTATTAATAAAATTGGGCTTGACCAAGCTGACGTAGATTTTTCAATAACTCCTAGTTCTAGCATTTTCTTCAATTCATCGTCAATATGCTTCTGAACGACTGAAGATACTCTATAGTACCTCTGCTTAATTGGAGAACCTTTGCAAATAATTTTATAAGACACTTTATTAGTGCAACCTAAGCCTGACGTCATCTTACTAAAACAGTCTTCAAGGGCTGAGTCTAAAAGAAATTTTTGAAATTCTAAAGTCAATAAAAAAATTACACCCCAACACCATAGAATGTCGAAGTTGCGGTAATAATAACATTTAACAATCTTAGTTTTATGAAGCAACTAAATTGGAACATTGGCATAGCCAAAACTTTCGATATTATTAGCATCTACCAAAGTAACAGGTCGAGAAGTGAGCCTAACTCCCAACGATTAATAATTAATAATCGTCGCCTATAAAAGTACGATTGGCTCTAGTATCTAACAAAGCAAAGAATTCCTTACCAAATAATGTAATTTTTAAATAAAGACATTCATAAGCTTCTACTTGTTCTGCAATATAATTTAATACAGCTAATTTACTACTTATAGTCGCTAAAAGAGATTTGGAACTACTACCAGCATCCGCGTAACCGATTATCGGGCGCTGGTTACATCGTTTCCCGACTTATTACTTTTTAAAGAGTTTTTACACTTAGGACAATTTCGAAAAGTATAACCTTATTGGCCGCAAGAGTAACACCTATATAATGAGGGTACGGTATTTTTACCCAAAATACTTTCCATAACACTTAAAAAATGATCTTACTGAAAAACTTTATGATCAAAAAGACGAGAAATATTTGACATTTTCTAAAACGACTTTTATTTCAATTCAACTACTTTTTTTTTATAAACAAACAATTCATAACGTTGACAACCATTACAATCTCCCACATAAAATTAATTAATTAATTTTATAACTTCTATTGATGGTGATAATATAAACCTTTTCTTGCTTTTTTAGATACAATGGACCAGCCAGGTCAACACCCGTTACTTCAAACACTGAGGTGTACCTTACTCGATCCAAAGGTAGTGGACACGGAATGGATTCCATCTTTTTGGCATCGAACCTCCGACATCTAACGCACTTAGAAATGATGAATCAAATAGATTTTCTTCGTCTTAGGACCCAATACTTCTCCCTCAGCTTAGACATTAGACCTTGTGTACCACAGTGGTACTTCTTCAAATGCTCCTCCAATACAAGAGCACGAACTACCGGGTGAGCACTAGGTAACACTATAGGACTTCTAAAATCTTTTGAATCATTTCTTCGCTTAATTTTTGTTTTAATTCGCAGGAGTCCATCATTATCTTTAAATATTGGAAGTCCACTAACTTCAGTCATTCCATCACCAAAACATTGAACTTGTACAACCTTTAACAAACATTTTTCACCATCATCCAATTCAGTAACACTCAACGGACCAGTCACACGTTTATTTTTTATAGTAAGTGTATTCCATTTGAGTCTCCGAATCCAACCAACCATTTCAACCAAACTTGAATACTTTGAAAAATAATTTCATAAATTGATTGGAATCATCTTGTTTTTGCACAGGAGTGATGACACTACAGATTTTCTCTTTTCTTGGGCTACTTCTTTATCAATCACCACTTCTGTACCTGGCCATTCCTCCCTGGACATTTTCAACCATTCTGGTTCTTTCCACCATTAGGACTCAACGAGGACCTTAATACTACAACCTCTGGAGAGAAGAAAAACTTGAAGATAGGAATTCTAATTTTACTTAACCATTTCAGTTCACTGATCCATTTCATAAACTTAACTTTTATTTCATCAGGTAATTCCTCGTCCCATGTGGTTTTCATTGCCCAGCTAGACTGGAGCAACATTTTCATTGGAACTACTGCCGGACAAACTATGCCAAGGGGGTCAAACACCTTCTTGACATTCGACAACATGGATCTTTGAGTGGGAACACTAATGGATTCTCTGGGATCCTTCACATCGCAAAACAACGTATTATTTTCTTTATTCCAAAGCAATCCCAGGATTTGAGCAACTCCATGTTGGAACGAATGCTCCCACAATTGAAGGTCAAAACCACCAGTAGCCATCAACTTAGTAGAATCTTCTACAAAACATATTAGTTCACCTTCGGAATCCACAGACGTAACACAGTTGTCCACATAAAATGATTTTGATAATTCCTTTGCATTACTTTCCAGGGTTTTAGGAGAATTATCCAGGTGGTGTTGAATCACCGCAGCCAATAGGAAGGGACTACAATTCACCCCAAAAACAACTCTACGATGACGGTACATTTTAACCTTTCTATCATCTTCACTCTCCCACCAAGGAAATTTCAAAAAATCGCATTCTGTCTCTTTCACAGTAATTTGAAGAAAGACCTTCCGAATATTTGATATGACTCCAATCTTCTTTTCTCGAAATTTCAACAACATCGATGGAATCAACTCGATCAAATTAGGACCCTTCTCCAAGGAATCATTTAACGAGGGAGAATTTTTCTGCCTCGCTGAAGCATCAAACACAGGTCGGACTTTAGTTGTGGTACTGGATGGCTTAACCACAGGGCGATGAGGTAAGTAGCAACCAGCTTTAAAATCTTTATTCACCTCTTCAATTATTCCATCCTTCAGCCAATCTTTAAAAACTTCATCATAATTACCAACCTGCATTTTCATCTCATTTCTTTGTTACAGAGACCAAACGCTTCTTCACTACCCATTTGTTGCACTTGAGTGGAGGATGATCCTCAATCCATAATAAAAAAACTTCATACCTTCCATCATCATTAAATTTTACTGTTTTCTTGAAATGATCATTTGCAGCTTGTTCCAAATCTAATTTACTTTTTGTTTCAACAGGATCTTTAATACCAATCGTATCCAATGTCCAAAGACTCGAAATGGAGAATTCTTGTACAAAGATAGACGAAACTAAAAGAGAAGAACAGGATTCACCACGGAATTTGGCACATTGTCCATAAGAGTCCAACCCAATTTAGTTTCAACAGCAACAAGACCTTTCTTGATACGGTGGAATTGTCCAGTCCATAAATCAGAAGCAACATTTGAACTAATTAAAATATCAATGGGTGGACAATCATCTCCTACATTAGAAATCCAGATCTTCTTGTTCTTGAGCTCTTTGAACCAGGGACCCTTTTTACCCGTGGGATACTCTCACAAATCATCGGATGGTCCAAGGCAAGGAAATTGGTAATATACTTCTTTTCATGACTACTTACTGAAATCTTATACTTGATATGCTTTTGTCTTTCAGATTGTAGTCCGCCAAATACAAGATGAACCATGGATTCTGACGTCACAGCAGGGAACCCAAGCTCATCAATCTGGGTGATGTAAGACCTCTGGGAACCAGTATCAATAATCGCTCTTGCCTTTCGTTCACCTTTTTCGCCTTTCAGCACAACAACCAGCGTAAGGAGCAAAACATCACTGGAGCAGGAAAATTGACATAACAGAAGTTTTACAATCATTAACCACCCCATTGGATGATTTTTGACTTTCGGATACTTTATGAGCTGGGAGATCCGGACACATCAGCACATAATGGATTCTCCCACAAATTGGACACTTTGGCTTCGCTCTGCAATTCTTGGACTGATGATTTCCTTTAAAACAGGTAAAACAGCATCTTTTCTTTAAAATAATTTTTTTCTTATCTTCCAGGTTCATCTTTGGAGCTTGGAAGCAATCTTGACTCAGGTGGGCCTTTTCACAGAAGATACACTTTTACTCCCACCGTCATTACCCGAAAATAATCCAGCAGCCGTTGGGATTGAAGAGTCAACTGATGGACCCTTCCTGTTTCTATTGTTGCTGGAGTTTCCATCTTTAATGGTCAATCCAAAACCAGAACGTGCAAGGGCTCTTTGCTCTTCACATATAACTTCTTGTTTCAAGAATTTCATTAGGTAAGTTAATTCACTTTTTGGTGGATCTTCATTGGATCCATCTTTTAGATACGACGGGGATCTCTGCCACGCGATGAGTAAATCTTCAGGAAGACTGGACTCAACCATGGGAAAAAGAAAAATCGCCGTCTGTTCCATCGTCACATCAAGTGATTCCAATGCCCTAAGGTGACTTTCCAATTTGTCAAACATTTGACTCAGTTTCGCTTTCCCATGTGAGTTACTATTATTTTCAATTACTAATCTTAACAATTCTCTAACGTAAACTTGCATTAGTAATTTTCATTTCCGAAACGATCCGTTAACGCCTTAACCACTTTTTGATAATTTTCTGACGTCTGAGGATATCCATCTACTAACTCCTTAGCCCGACTACCAGGAACCATACATTGAGACAAGTAATGGATCTTGTCTCGATCATGCATCTCTTCATCTTCATGAATTTTCTGAAATTGGGTCCAAAACCCTAACCAATCTTTCAATTCCCCATTGAACTTACGTAGTTCCATTTTAGGTAGACAATAACCAAGTTTTGTAGATCTCTCCCTTGCAACACTTCTTCCAGTACCGACTTCACTTGGAGATGGAGAAGCAGCACGAACTACAGGAGCAGGTGGGTTCAAAACTTTATTAATTTTGTACTTAATGTTTTCTATTTTCAGGAAATATTCTTTTGCACTGGAAAGTTCATCATCAAATTCTTCATCACTGGTATTGACATTATCCAGCAGCAAATTCTTCACATCTTCTTCTTGCTGGTTCAACACTCCTGCGGAAATTTGGACTACAGCCAAAAGATTTAAAAGTTCTGGAAGACGGGATTTTCCTTGGCAAGTTCCATTTCCACTGTACAAGCAGCGAACGTTTTTCGCCTCTTCTCCCCCTTTTGATCCTATCCATTTTATTTTATTTTCAGCAGATCACGTCAGGGTCACCAAATATAATGAGGGCACGGTATTTTTACCCAAAATACTTTCCCTAACACTTAAAAAATGATCTTACTGAAAAATTTTATGATCAAACAGACGAGAAATATTTGACACTTTCTAAAACGACATTTATTTCAATTCAACTTTTTTTTATAAACAAACAATTCATAACGTTGACAACTATTACAACCTAACTCGTCGAGGTTCAGGACAAGTTTTAAGTAGATGATTGACAGAATTACAATGGAAGCACTTTTCAGAGTTAGCTACCATAGAATAAATTTTTTTAGACGAACAATCGTCTTTATTCTACTGCATTTTAGATTCGAATTGTTCTTGCCACTAGACGAAGGCAATGTGTTAGTTAAGATGGGTTCAAAAGACTGTTTACTTTTATTATTTATAGGTGGAGCATTTAAATCGACTGATGATTTGGTAACTTCAGCTTGTCTACATAACAAACGCAGTTCGGTTAAAGAATGACATAACTGAAAACCTAACTGTGTTTGTAGATATGGCAAAAGATTTCTACGACTGATTTGAATCTTTACAACTTCAGGTTTAGGTGGATCTAAATAAGAAAATAACTCAGACATAAGAGCAAAGTACATTGCAACTGACTCTGTTTCACTTTGAGCTCTATCTTCGATCTCCCGCAATAAACGCCTTTGATAATCAGGGGGTTAAAAATCTAAACGCAGTTGCTTATATAAGTCATCCCATGAAGAGATGGTGTTTCGTATACTACGAAACCATAATAAAGCACGCCCTTCAAACAACTCAATAGCTGAGTGATATAACTCTATTTTATTTAAACCTCTACCAGTAGCTAAGTCTTCAATACGTTCAATAAAATAATTTACACCTTTGTTAGACTCTCCTAAAAACTTTATACCCCATTTATAAACTGGGATATTGCGCATACAAAATTGAGGACTAACATGGCATTCTTGAACTGAATGATTTGACTGATTTCAATTATCCTGCAAAAAATTATTTTCTGCTTGATCAAAAGAACTACTAGCAGCATGAATTGAATGAGGCGCTAGTTGAGATGGAATAACACTTGTATTCTTAACCGTATGTTCAGGATGAGAACTTTTATTAGGAGAACAATTAGTAATTAGCGCTTTTAAATCCTTCTCAGTTAATGAAATATCATCTAAATATTCACCTAACATTTTAACATTAATTGATGTTTCATCAGAAACGGTTTCAACCGCTGTTCTTTGAGGGACGAGCAAACTTTTCTTTATTCACATGTTCTGAAGTTCATTCATTAGAAGAGGAATTTGAGTTGAAAAATTAGACCATTTATCAGTAAAAGAGGAATAGCTTGCAAAATACCCTAAAAATGAAAACGCATGCCTAAGTTTAGCAGCGATACGACGAAAACTACCTATTGAACCATCGTAACTTGACATTAATCGTTTTACCTTACTCAACAATGTGACCAAATAACTTTCATAGTCAAGATCAGGAAACAAATCATAATCAATTGTAAACTCATTCATACCTTTTTCATCTTTTAACAAATTGCGTAAAGAATTTCTCATAGTATCTACATCATATTTTAAAACCTCACCTCTAAACTTTAATTTCAAGATAAGCTCTTCTTTAGACAAATAATTTACATGACCGCCTGTTAAACTAGTCATGTTTAAAATAAACTATCACAATAAAACTTTACAAAATAACAGAATTTGAAATAAACTACTATAAAAATTTTACGTCTAGAACGGCTAGGCCCCACGTTGGGTACCACCTTGTAGCAAAAAAAATAAGTCAAACAACAAAGAAAATGTCAGTGTTTATTTAATTTAAAATAATAAATATATGAGAATCATACTCATCATTTTGGTCTTCAAAAATTATCTCTTCTCTATTCGTGCAGTTCTCATGGCAATTAATGCACAAGTTTGTGCATTTTATGCCATCTTTTCGCAGCCACATCTTTTTGAACAGTCTGATTCGCAAGTACAGCTAATACTTTTTAATAAAACATCTGGAGTTAATTTAAAATTTTCGGATATGAGCTTTATCGTTGTTCTGTTCATTTAAAAAGCCAAGCCAAGTTTGAATTTGATAGTAAACTCTGTACGAGTGTTCTGCAGCTGCTCCTTTAGTTGCTGGGAGTTTTTCTAATTTAAAACCAGATTTATTGATTGCTTTTTTGTACAATTCAAATCTTAATGTGTTTAGCGACACATTTAATTTTTTTTATTATTTCGATAAATATCAGCTATAAACTGACAACAATTTTTGCGATGACTTCTTGATCTGCGTCTTTTTCAAAAAAAACACTAGCTAGGTTTAATAAATTATTATTACTTAATAATAATTTTACTAAAGTTTTTGTTCCTTTACCAACTAAACCAGAAATAGAATCACAGCCGGTGAAAGCGTGAATGAAGGTCAATTATTTTTATAAGTTTTCTGTACAAAACAATCAGATGAATAAAACATATTCTTTTGTTTTCCTGGCCCTGGTTTATGGAAAAATTTTGTGATTATCCGCATTTAATTGGTGCAAAAGTACTAGTCGATCAATGTCTTGACCTAGGATAATGACAATTTTATTGTTGTGTTTTGCTATTTCAAACCATGTGACTGTAACTTATCTGATATACTTTTTATTAAATTATTTTTGTACTGTCGTTTGATAAAATTTTTTTTGAGAAAATGGTATTTAAGTAATTGCCTGATACTGAAAAGTAGGAATGTTTACAGATTTCTGATGACGTGACGTTCAATTTGTTTTGTGCCCGTGGAAGTTGAAGTAGATACTGTTAAAGTCGAACATGAAGTTGCGTCTGCGTAGGGTTAACCATCGAACGTAATATGGCTATTTGCTGTGTAATGACAATGAACATACTTATTTACAATTTCGTCTATAGTGTCATTTTTCTGCCATACAACTTTATGTAGTAAGAACCCACCGTTTACCACATATCAGATGGTTTTTTGTTTTTTCTCATTCCATTTTCTGCAAATAATAACAGAGGGAATTGAGCAAATTCATATTGCAAAAAATTTTTCAAGTCATCTTTACTGTTTATGTTCAGTGAAATCCTTTGAGCGTTGTTCGCATTCAAAAAAGATCGAGAGGAAAGCGGTAAATCAAAGAAAGCACTTGTTCATGCTCGTTCAGTGTGGACGGGAATTCATTTCATTGTGATTATTCCTTGTTGGTAACGAATATTAACATTTTATTTTGGGATATTTAAGGTGTAGTTTTAGTTTAGTGACACATTCATTAAAATGGAATGATTTAATGATAGTGTATTACAACAATACAGATTTATGCGCAATTTTTGTAATAGGCAGAAGTAATGAAAAGTTTCTTCTATTTCTTGCAGCCAATTGCCTTCCACAATTTTCCCATCAATTTCGTGATTGTAGGTGCCCTGTTTTGAATATATGCTTCGAGATTGCTCTATGTAATCAATAATTAAAGATACGTTCAAAAGAACCCTTCTGATGCAAACTTGCATAACGATTTTAATAGATGTTCTTCCAATGGTCTAGAAAAACGTATGGTAATAATGTGTTTGTGTTCAGCAAAACTTTATTGGAAGGTAAATGCAATTTGTCTTCTTGTAGTTTCTTGTAAAATGAGGTATTCTTTATTACAGCGCCATTTGATATTCTCCCCTGACATCCAACATCAGCGAAAGTGAAACAATAGTTTGGATCGACCACAGTCATTAAGAAACTCACTTCCTGTGTTCATTGGGGCTTGAAGTAAACGTATATCTACCAATGCCATGCAATTCGGGAAATTCGGCCAGCTAAAAATAATATTACTAAATTAATTTTAACGATCAATTAATATTGAGCTCTATGTTATTAATAGCCAATATGTGATCTCAAAGTTGCTTTATTTGTGGAAAAACCTCTTGGGAAATTGGGATTTCAACCATGTTAATACATTCTTAAATTTTGTTCTTTTTAACATTAAGTCGGCCTAATGTTGAACAATTATTGTTATTAGTTAATATAAGTGTGTTTTAATGTACTTAGTTTTGTTTTCTATTTTTCCAGAATGAACAAAAATCCATTCAAATGACCCAAGAAGAAGATTTCGAGGACCGAATTGATACAGTGTAAATGAACTTAAATGAAACAAGCAACAATGAGAACCACGTTCATAATGAAGAAATTATTCCACCAAAGCGCAAAAATTCTCCTAAAAAGTTCTAAAGAAAAAATCAAAACCTACTGAAAATCTCACAGTAGCTGATGCTTATGCAGTCATAACCAATTTGAGATTGAACGGTTGTTCCGCTTATGGAGAACATATTGCTTTCAAACTCAGAACTTATAATTCTTACACCCAATTTCAACATTCAGCTTCCGACAAGGAACAAAGAATACAACTCGAGCTCTAGTTCATCCGTTGCTTTGAACTCCGCTGCTCCATCTTCATGTCATTTACTAACTTTAACACTGAAATTCCAAGAACAACAATGTCAACAACAAGCAGCACAATATACCATTGAAGTTCTGCGTCATTCCCCGGCTTTGTCCCCAGTTGCTACCCCATCCCACCATATTTCGCCTACTAGACAACAGATTTCAAACAGGCAATGTGAAACTGTTGCTTATGATCCGACCTATTAACAACTGACTTTTCTGAATCACAGAGTGCTTTCACAAATAATGAGCAAACTAATCTTTCATCATATTATGCTGGTTATATAAATTGATTTTAAGTTTCACGAAAGCATATTAGTTAGTTTAAAATTGTGTTGCTAAACAAAGATAATTTGAGAGAAAACACGTAATTACTCTTACCTTTACTTACTCATTCAATACTTCACAAACATGAGGTATTACTTTTGTTTAGATATTTTGAATATGTAATGAGACAGTTACATGAGTCGCCCATAACGATAAATCTCAGAGTTACAGGAAATCTTGCTATCATAAGAATGGATCTCCTGTATTTTGTATCACTTCTTATTATATTTGGTTCCACCATATTCAACAAAGTTGAGAAATCATCAGAAGAGATTCTGGAACATACCGTACCTACTCACGTTCTCCTTTCAAATTACACAATTAGATAAATTTGCTTGTCAAAACTGTTTTTTCCGTTTTTTATTTTTCAATAAACTAAATACAACGAAAGCAGCACTGGCTAATAATAATTCCTCAGAGTCATCTATATTGAAATGCTTGCCGAAAATAAGTGGATCAACTAATAACCTGAATATAATGAAGCAGATTTCAATTTGTCGAGCGAACACGAACAAGAACAAGTGCTCACTTATGCTCGTTTTTTGGCGAATACGCAACCTAACATACTCTATGCAATGGGATATAACAAAGTAAGTAAAAAGCACACTTTCGTGAGTTCAAAAACGTTGTATTGTATTCTTAATTACTAAATTTATGAAACATATTTTAGAAAGATTTATTGATATTTGATGCTTTCGATTTTTGGTAGATGAAGTTCATAATACTCTCCCTCTTCCACAATCCACAAAGATCCGTTCTTCCCATTTAAAATTGCGTGCACTACAGCTTTTCCTACTGTTTCAGGTCTGTTAAGGTATTTATGAATATTAAGTATTTCATTCCGTAATATGATACACAATTAGATTTTTTATAGTCACTCACCCTTGGAATGTATCCGGTTTCTTCAAAAGTGATGCGTAATCAGCTCCTAACGACACCTCAATAAACTTTTTCGCTAAAATATTCGTTTTGGTGGCACCAGGACAAACGGCTATTACTTTCACGTTCGAACGTTTATAATGGTTTTCCGTTCCAAAAGCTTTCGTTAGTCCTATAATCCCATATTTAGTTGCCGTATATATAGGGAGAGATTCCACTGGTGCAAAAGCAGCTACAGAAGCTATATTCACAATGATTCCCTCGTCAGCACTTCTATGATTGTTTAAATAATTATCTAACCCTAGCAATATACCATTTATAGTTCCATGCTAAAATCATGCGTTTAAGAACATTTATACACTAATTAAATTACCATACCAAGTTAATTGATATTTCTCGTTCCCAGTCCCTGTCATTACAAATTCCGGCGCTATTGATAAGTATGTCAAGATTACCAAAGACTTCAAGCTTTTTTAAAAGAATCTGAAATAATAACCTATAGTTTGTGATATGATTTATTGAAGGACACATGTGTGTGCATCAAGATAAATCAACCCTCTTGCGATATTCACATTCAGAGAGGAGTTCGACTGGGATGCGTAGTGTTCCCATTCCTATTCAATATTCACTCAGAAAAAATGTACCAAGCTATTTTATTTATTTATTTATTCGTATGGTACATACATTACACAAATATTGTATTGTGATGTAAGTGTTATGTATAGTGCCCCAGAAGATCAGTTTAAACCTGTATAGTGTGGTAACGAAACCGTGTGCAATTGTGGATTGGTTCGTCTTGGCAAAGCATTTACTTCAAGGTATAGAAAAACCACTAAAACCTAAACATGCCAACACTTACCCACCCTAGTGTTCACATGTAATAATAGTAATTAAGTGTGTAAACATTATAGAAGGTACATAAGAACATAAAATATAACAGCACAGCCATTGCATGACGACATATAATGAACCGGTCCAAGCTATATCCAACAGCCATCAAAATAGGGATAGAGTTTATAGTTCGAGTTACGCAGACAATACAACTCTGTTCCCTAAAAATATGAGAAATCTTAAAGACCTACTCGATAGGGTGAACATACAATGTCAACAGTATGGCCTATCTATCAATAGAGCCAAAACAAAAGTTTAAGATCATCAGTAAGTACGAAACGTCAGATAATCAGGCTTTACTAATAAATGGGGAAAACGCTTCAAATACCTCGGCTGCTGGATAATTGAAATAGTAGACCCAGATATACAAATAAGATCCGGAATCAAACAATCCCGCAGTACTTTTATCAAACTGGAAAGATGGAGAGTAAACAATGGCTAGGCCGAGAGAAACTTTCATGGCTCTTTTCTACGCAGTACTGTACAGACACCAAAACCAGAATTCAATCACCATAGCAGTCGCCAACGCAAAATAGCATGAAAAAGAAGACATGTGTGACAGTACTTTTTATTAGTATCGTTCTTTTCGAACTTTCATTCGAATATTCTGTTGGTTACCCCCTGACGACAGGCAACCAAAAGCATTTGTGGATGACCTTGGAGCGTTGTTGTTGTAAAGGTTGTAATTTTATTGTTAATAGATGGACACATTTTATTTAGATACTCTAATGAAGCTTTAAAACTATTTAACATTAAATAATTACATTTAATAGGTGGTGCAAATTTAAGACCTTTATTTAATAATTCCAACTCTTTGTTAGTAAAGACTGTGTTAGAGGTATTCAATAAATTCTTGTGAAAATCAAAGTTTGGCTTGGAATTGAAGTCTGATTGCATAACGTTAACAGGAAGTATATTTTTATAATTAGATTTAAATTGAGGTTTTGAGAAATTAGGTAAAAATTCTAATTTGTTGTATAATCAAAGAGTATATAATCGGGGAAGAGAGTTAACCTTATGCTATAATACGTATACGCGCAAGTTCCCCGGCTGCTAGGACACCAAGATCGATCCCTCTAGCGACAAGGGAAGCAAATTACGAACTATCCTCGGACTGAACCGTGAGATAGATTACTATAAAAATTTGAGAATTTTAAACTGGCGTTGTTGCCAATATTTTTGTACATTTAAATGTACTTATATCCAGTTCTATTTAAATTAATAATCTGAAACTACGAGGCTAGTTCAATAAATACACGTTCGAGCGCTGTGAAACGATTGTTAGTGGAGCTATAATCGTACAAATTTGCGTAGGCCAGCGGCTGCTATATAGCTGTCTATTGTGACACATCCCTCGTGATATTCGTACAGGAGACAGTTGTTGTGCGCGTTTCATTATGGCAGGTCTTATAGTTGGAGCGTCCAAAACCGATTACCGAGCAGTCATACAGTTTCTGCATGCTGAGGGCAACACTCCAGTTCAGATTTATGGGAGAATGCAAAATGTTTATGGTGGAGAGTGTCCTTCAAAAACCACAGTCGTGGAATGGTGTCGGAAGTTCACAGATGGGCCCGTCCGCATACAGCTAACATCATCAAATCACAGATGGAGCGGATGAGGTGGGAGATTTTAGAGCACCCCCTTACAGCCCGGATCTTTCACCCTGTGACTTCCATATCTTCGGACCATTGAAGAAGGCACTTAAGGGACAGCGATTCCAGTCGGACGCTCAAGTCAAGCAGGCGGTTTTGAAATGGTTCCGCGAACAGCCAATGGACTGGTACCACACCGGTATACAGCGTCTTGTGAAGCAGTGGGATGCATGTCTTTGTAGTAATGGCAATTTTGTTTAGTGTAAATAAACCGCTTACATGTACCACCGTTCGAACGTGTATTTATTGAACCAGCCTCGTATATAAGTGTTTCATGCACAGTTTTAATTTGGTTTAAATTATGTAATACTTTGGTAATAATGGTAGGTATATAATTATAAAATGAACCTAGTCATGTTAGTAGTCTTAATACAAAACTGTAATTTCGCATAACTTCATTTAATTATAAATTTAATACAAATTTAACTGTCTCTTACGATTACTTGAATAGATTATTTGTTGGAATGAATATTTTTAATTGGTATTGAGTAATTACTTCCACAATAGATACACGTATTTTTTTATTTAAAGGAAAATCTTATTAAAGGTTCACTTAAAGTATTAACAACGGCGTTCACTCTAAGTATAATTATTTTACCTAGTAATAAATTAAAAACATTGAGAACAATAACTATGGATTAAATGGTATTGTTCACTAAGAATACATTGAATGGTAAATAAGTTTTTCGTAATTAGCAAATTATTCTAAAAGTGTAGATGCTTACTGTTCTTTTGTTACAAATCGGATTAAGTTTATCTAAGAAACATCGTCTGTAAGAAAGCTCTTTAAACTTATCAACACAATCCTCCCTCTATTTATTTGTTATTTTTCTTAAAAATGATAGTTTTGAACTATTTCTTTTTAAGTTTTTGAACAGTTTCTCTCGCGTTTTCTCTTGTGAATTTTGGTTGTTCCTGTAATTGTATTTGTTGTCATTGCATTTTGTTACCAATTGTTGTTATTGTTTTGTTGTTACCATTTGTTGTTATTGGTCTCTTGTTACGATTTGTTGTTATTTCTGTTGTTTATTGTTAGTGGTTAACATTGCGGTATTTTCTATTTTACCGAAATTTTACTAATGGCACCTTCTTCAATTCGTTGTGCTTACATGGGATGTATGTTTAGTCGAAAAAGTAGAAACGATTTAAGTTTCTTTCGATTTCCTACAGAAAAAATAGAATGGATAAGTGGCTTATTAATTGTGGAAACGCAAACTTATTTCAACTAAGTCCTGAACAGTTATACGAAAAGCGATTATGTGCAACACACTTTGAAGAAAATAGCTTCACAAATACTAGTAAAAATAGACTGGTGTATAATGCCGTACCGATTCACTACTTAGAGATGGAAATACCTAACAAACCGACAACTTCAGCAAATTCTCCGAAAATTTTCCAACTGACTAAAGAAACTATTCCAAATGTGTACAGTAGTGTAACACCTAAAAATAACACTTGTATTATTCTTGGGGACGAAGAATACGTTTCGGACGTTTCAAACACACCAGAAGGATTTTTTAGAGGTTAGTACTTACTTATTACATCTGCTTTTATTAGGACTGCTACTTAAAACACTCAGATATTTATTTAGCCCTATTATATAAAGCATAAAATATCTATATACTTATTTGACACAAAATTTCAGATTTACACAAATTTTGAAATAAGAACTGTTTAATTTTTACTGTATATTCCCGTTCTTTGAGCAATTGTAGAAAAAAAAATGGTTTATATTACGTGCCCCAGAGATGATTTTTTGAGCTTTCGAATGTCTTTTTTGTCTTGGTGTAACGGTCCTCACAAAAAACCTAAGGTTCTCGATTTAAAAAAATCTTTGCTTAGCCCACTTAACATAAACTACTTTCGACAATTGCTAAAAAATACAATTTTTATTAATTAATTTCAGTATGCAAAACACGCGTTTTTACAAGTGTAATGAAGTTTATTAGTGAGCACTGTGTAGTATTTTAAAGGTAGTAAGGTCGACGGAAAAATTTAATATGACTTTTTTAAATTTGAAATTGTTTTCGAAAATAAAATTATAAATTTATTTATTTATTCTTTATAATAACCTATATTTATGTAATTTAAATGTTTTATCTTGGTTTTGTCATTCAATGAAGTGAATTGATAAAATTCTATTATCGTTGCAGGCAGTAGTCGACATGCCATCTCCAAAAAAAGAAAAAGACAAACTGAAATATTGTCTCAATGTATCAAAGTCGCATAAATTACTTGCAAAAAAAGTAAACGCAAAAAATGCTTACATCGTCCGTTTAAACAAAAAGTTCGTAATACTTATACCGATATCAAAATCAATACCTTACCAAAAGCTGTTCGTACATTTGTTAACATGCAGTTACGTCATAAACAACGTCAGCCATGGACGAAGGAGGAGAAACAAGTTGCAATGAGTTTATATTACAAATCCCCTTCACTGTACTTTTTATGAGAGAAACCTTAAAATTTGTTTTGCCTTCCAAATGTACGATTACTTCTTGGGTTAGATTGTCACAATTGTCTACCGGGACTGATACACCGTTTTTCAAAAACTTAATAATAAAGTGCGAACTATGAGTAAGGAGGAAAAAGAATGTGTTCTTTTAATGGACGAAATGAGTATCAAAAAGGATTAGAATACAATTCTAAAAAGATTTTATTGAAGGTTTTGAAGACCTAGGACACCTGGGCCGAGAAAATAAAATTGCAACCCAAGCTTTAGTATTTATGGCAAGGGGTTAATTAGTAAATGGAAAATTCCTTTAAGTTATTATTTATCTGCCACATCAGTAAGACACCATCATTTATTCGATCTGGTCATGGAAAATATTAAATCGCTTCAAAATAATGGGTTAACTGTACGTGTCCTTATATGCGACCAAGCTGCAACAAACAGAGCCGTTTTTGAAATGTTAGGCGTTACCGAAGATCAACCTTTCTTTTTTGTCAACGGAAAAAAGGTCTTTTGCATGTACGACGTACCACACCTAATAAAAAGTATCAGGAACAATTTATTGTCTCATGACATTTATATTGGACAAAAGAAGATTTCTTGGAATGACATAAAATCTGTGTACCATATAGACAAAGTATCAAGTTCTGCTAGAGCAATTCCAAAAATAAGCGACAACCATATTAACCCTAACAGTTTTCAAAGAATGCGAGTAAAGTATGCCACGCAAATTTTTTATCAGCAGCAATCAGAACCTGTGTTAAAATCGGACAACTACAAAGTGACAGCGGTCTAAATACGACAGAATTTGTTTTAAATCTAAACAATTTGTTTGACGTTTTAAACAGCAAAATTTTAAATCATTCGTGTTTATTCCAAAGTGCCCTTTCAATAAGAAAACCGCAGTTAATATTATTTTTGCAAGAAATGAAGACCTGGATTGTAACATGGCAAGTGTATACCAATACAAACAAAGTGAAGAAAGGCATTTACTATTTTTATGGATTGAGACTCTCTATTAGTACCACTTTATTACTCTGGGAAGATTTAGCCAAAGAGGATACAGCTTTCTTTTAACTAATCGATTGAATCAAGACCCTCTTGAGAATTTGTTTTCTACCATTCGACGTAGGAGTGGAAATAATACCAATCCTACAGGGAAGTCATTCCGGCAAGCTATGCAATGGATAATGTTAATTAAATTGTTGAAACCTCCAACAAACTCTAATTGTGAGATAGATGAAGATGATGGAATATTGATAGAAAACGAAAAGAAATTATTAGTAATAATTTAAATGGCGAATCTCAAACCTGCGGTATTTTCAACGACATCGTTGATGAAGATGAAAGTTGTTTACAAGAAAAAAATTATATCGTTCAGAATGCTGCTTGTACTTTAGAAACATGTGCAACCGTGTATTTTGCTGGGTATACCGTTTATAAAACTATAAATAAATTTCATTGTGAAGAATGTTCAAGTAGTTTATGTTTGAAACAACCGTTAAATGACAAATCGGAATTATTTGTGCTAGAAAAAGACTACTCCTAAGAAAGTATAAAATATTTAAAATTACCAACAGAACCAGTTAGAATGGCGGTTACTTTAATATTAGAAGTTTTGATAATTTTGTTAAAGAAAATATAATAAAATTAAATTTCAAAAAGACTTAATGCAAATTTGCATAAATACGATAAATTTGAAAATGGCCGATTGGTTTCAACCAAATTCAAAATGTTGCCATCACCGACTGTTTTTAGTGAAACACTTAATAACGTGTAAACTAAATAAAACGTTAAAGTGGTTATCGGAGGATATCAAAAATCCAATCATCGCATATCCACAAAAAATAAGAAAATGGTTCATTTAAATAATATGTAACTAAGTAGATAACTAACCAAGTCTAAAATTAATTATCGATAATTTATGTCGATTGATAGGAAAGTAATAATTGTTTCTATGGGTAATACGTGTGATTAATATTTTACGTATCAATAATTGTACGCCCTTAAATTAAGTTTGTTTATTTGCCTTTGCATTATATAAGAATTTACTTATTGGTTCTAGTTTTAAAAAGAATTGTCGTAAATTTGACAGTTGTGAATAAATATATTTATATTTGCTGATTCTGATACATCTTGGAATACCAGATTTTCATTTCTGATTTTAATATTGTTATCATATAGTTATAAAGTGCTAATTGAGTGGATTTGTTGTGAATAATAAATTAATAAATAATAAATAAATAAAATAATAAATAATCTTTCTTTAGTTAAATCAACCTTTGCTCAACATGTTATTGAAAATAGACATGTACATGAAAATCAAACCTTAATACATCCTTTCCAAATTAATAGTTATAATAAACAGATTTTAGATATTTTAGAAATTATTTACATTAAAACTACTAATCCTAAAATTATTCTTCATGATCAAACCAAATTTGAAGATCTGATTTTTAAATATAATGATTGCTAAAGTTGAACCAAATTCAGAAATTTTACACAATAATTGTAGTTAATGATATTTTATGTTAGTTTGATTATTTAGAATTAAATGTCATATTAATGTCACATTTGAAAGTATTATCTGACGATGACGTTAAAATTTATAACGTCGAAACTATAGTCACATATACGAGGCTGGTTCAATAAATACACGTTCGAACGGTGGTACATGTAAGCGGTTTATTTACACTAAACAAAATTGCCATTACTACAAAGACATGCATCCCACTGCTTCACAAGACGCTGTATACCGGTGTGGTACCAGTCCATTGGCTGTTCGCGGAACCATTTCAAAACTGCCTGCTTGACTTGAGCGTCCGACTGGAATCGCTGTCCCTTAAGTGCCTTCTTCAATGGTCCGAAGATATGGAAGTCACAGGGTGAAAGATCCGGGCTGTAAGGGGGGTGCTCTAAAATCTCCCACCTCATCCGCTCCATCTGTGATTTGATGATGTTAGCTGTATGCGGACGGGCGTTATCGTGAAGGAGGATCACGCCTTCCGTAAGCATCCCAGGACGTTTGTTCTTTATGGCTGTATGCAAACGAGTCAAGGTTTCACTGTATCGGACAGCATTGATGTTAACCCCAGGAGTGTTGCCCTCAGCATGCAGAAACTGTATGACTGCTCGGTAATCGGTTTTGGACGCTCCAACTATAAGACCTGCCATAATGAAACGCGCACAACAATTGTCTCCTGTACGAATATCACGAGGGATGTGTCACAATAGACAGCTATATAGCAGCCGCTGGCCTACGCAAATTTGTACGATTATAGCTCCACTAACAATCGTTTCACAGCGCTCGAACGTGTATTTATTGAACTAGCCTTGTATATATATATAATTTCTATTTTGTACAATACCCAGTAAATCTCTCTCTCTTGTTTAAATAAAAACCGAGACATTGTGTCGTAAGTGTACTTTCAAAATAGACCATTGTCGTGCATCGGCAACAAATTTTCCTACCCCTACCGATTTTATATGTCTGATACTTGGTACGTACTTTGCATAGCTTCAGATGTGCTTAAATAGTGTTCTATGTCAACTTTCTTGTCTTATTATTCATAATAAATAATTACCTCCTAATTTTCCCAATACTAACATTTTTAACATTAAGTGGTAAATTTCAGAATTTTAAGCTAAATATACTAATATAGGAGCTTTTACAGTAACTTTAAATACCCATAAAAAGTTTTTAAATGTACTACCTTCAAACTGGAATTTGTCGGAGACATCAGTTTCAATAAACAAAACCTTTTCTTCTCCAAACTCCTTTCCCAATTCGTCAATTGCTTTTAATCCTGATTCTGCTTTGATGTCTATTATAACTACTCCCTTAAAAAAATTGTTGGTAAAATTAAATATAATTTTCTCAAATAAAATACCTTCACTCCATGCTGCAATAATTCTTTTGCACAACAAAAACCTATTCCGGAAGCTCCACCGGTGACTAAAGCAACCTTTTCGGAAAAATTTAACATGGTTATACTTTAAACGTTCAAATATAATTACGCAACTTTAAATAAGTTATTATAATGATAAGATAACTCTATAAATAATTTGAAATTATACTTAAACAAACAAATATTTTGTTTATTAAATTCGTCTTAGTAACTATCGTTATTGCTGTAGAAATAAATTTCAGTTATAAAAATACAATATTAATAACTTTAAAATCATCATGTGAGATAAATTTTACAACCAGATTAAAGTCCATATCGGAAGACACCAAGCTGCGCGCAAAACGTGACGTCAAGGTGTAAAGCCCAACTTAAAAATATACACTTATAACAAAATATAAGTTTAGTTTATGTTAAATTGTATTGACTGCCAATGAACAAGCAGTAAATAGTTTTAAAACCCTATTTTGTAGAATGGTATATAACAAAAACAAAGAGCATTTAAACAAAAAGATCAGCTGGAAACTGATGTTTTTAGGGCTTCTTATCAGTTGTAAGTACAACCCCTGGCTACGGATAATAAAGCCTGATTAGTCCAGTGCAATTACGGAAAAAAGAGACAAACATCCAAAAATTAGTGAAACTATGGAAATGGGGTGGGTTTCTAGGGTTGCAAAATGTACTTTTGCAATTTTCAGGAGAAAATGACACTGCAGCGCTAAATGTTTTACAGAAAAGTTGTCAATAATAAAACAATAAACAACTTTTGTACAAAACATTTTTTAACATAACCTCAAATTCAAGGTGAAAATCTCGAAAAACCGGTTATTTAGGTTTTGAATTTTTTCTCTAGCAATTTGCATGAAACTTGGTGAAAGTACACCTTTTTTTATACTACATAAACACAATTTTTGCACAACCAAAAAAAATTAGTTTCCGAGATATTTAAGATTTTCTAAAAAAAAGAAAATTAAAAAAAAATGCTTCCAGTCAAATTTTTAATTTTCAAACTCTGCAACCGCGTATTTTCTTTGTTGGAATGTCTATTTTAATATGGTGTATCTGGGTCGAATATTGCATCAAACCCTGTGCGGTTTGGTGGACTAAAAAGAACACCACTATGTTCTCTTTACGATTTTTATTATGCACTCTACTATATCACTTTTACAATTATCACTACTGTGAAGCTAACGTTACGGTTTACGTTTGTACTGAGACCATTTGGTGGGTATGTTAAGGATAAATCCCACCCCCATCGGGTTGTAAAGAGGGGTTTTTACAAACCCCTTAAAATTAAAAAAACAAAAAGACGACTCTTTGGTATACATATTTTTAATATGTATTTATATGTATTATTTTCAATTTTTTTATTAGTTCCGTAACAAAATAATTCTGTTACAGGTATACTTTAATAAAATAACTTCAATTTATAGTAATTAATTTATAACAATGTATTTTTTTTATTTACAAATTAACACTGGTGCACCGTACAAAAATATTGTTGTTAAAACATATATTACATTAAACTGATGCATCTTTTTCAATACAACTTTCATTATCTGAATCTGGATTAGTTTCATCTACTTCCAGTCCTTCGTCTTCATTATGACAAGGTGATGGCTTTTCAACAATCTGCTTGTAGTAAAGAAAACAAGTTAAACAATAAAAAAAAATAAACTAAAAAAAATTAAAATTGTTACCCTCTCTCGAGCAAAAAAAAATATATGAAACCCCCAGATAACCAAATTGAATTGAAGGTATTTTCCTCGGCTAGTCTCACAGGAATGTGGTGGTTCCAATAAATATAAAAGATAATTATATTATAAAATAATAAGAAAAATGGCGCCACGCAACAAAGTTTTAAATGGGTGGTTGCGACACCCAACACTACCAAATTTTTACGTAATTACGATACACGGGTTTTAATAACAAAATCAAATTAATTGGTTACAACATAAATAAATAAATTATCAAAAAAAAACAACTAAAATTTCTGTATGTTGTTGGCCAACCACACCAGTAACATATCGTTACAATAACTTTTCTGATAAACCTAAATATAGCATGCAAATTAAGTTATAATAGTGTTCAATATGAATTTTAAAATAAATAAATAATCACGACAAACTACGAAGGTTTAAATTGTGAAAGTAATTGGGAGTATACAATCTACATACTCACATAACGCTGAAATCTAATCTGTCTCTCACCAGCCCCAGAAATTGGCCACTCGGTAGAGTTTGATTTTATATTGACGGGGTCAACGGAAGTATCCAAATTGTACGCTCACACCACACGCAACGCAAATTTATCTCACCAGCCCAAGTAGTGGTTGATTTTATATGGATTGAGTTGGTATCGAAAAGTAAAAGCCTTAGTTGGTGGACAGCTTTAAGAATTGTTTAGTGCAATAAAAACATCCTCCGGGAGCTCGAAGAAATGACTTTATTGCAAATGGCAAATTATAAAGCCAATATAATCTTCGATTCTTATATGTGTAATAATTTATTAATCCAGCAATTGCTGTAAGAGAATTCTTGTTTAAAATAATTACACCTGCACTATTTATACAACCAGATACTAATAATAAAAAGTTACAAATACTAAAAGCGATAAATTCCAAATTTTCCATACATTGAAAGTGGGGTCTGGTATTGTTGGTGGTCTAAATGTCAGTGTTTATTTAATTTAAAATAATAAATACATGAGAATAAATACTGCACGTAACACACCGCCCTTACAAAAAGTAAAATCTAATTTTACAAAATAAACATAATATATGGCAAACGAAAATACTGTTCAAACCTTAAACCAACTAATTCTATCGATAACAACAAAATAAGAGAAAACAAGAGAAAATAATTGATTAACCAGGTTTTAAGTCTTTTGTATGCCAAAAACCTATAGAATGACCATTTTCATTCTCAAGCTCGTACACGCAATAACCAGTTTTACGTTTGATTTTGAATGGTCCTATAAATTTAGGAGCCAATTTAAAAAAAAAGTTTCTAGAGGCGTCTGACAAAATAAAATTTCTTTTCCATACACTTTGACCAATTTCAAAGTTTTGAGATCTATTTCTGAGATCGTAACGTACTTTACTTTTATGAAATGCTGCGTTCAACTTTTTGCTTAATATCATGCATCAGCACGAGGATCAGAACTAATACGACTAGCCAGCAGTTCACCGTTCAAAACAATTTCTCTTCCAAAATCCATTTTCATTCATTACTCTAAAATTGGAAATTTGAGAAGATTTTGCATAATACTATGCTTTAAGCGAATATACCATTTATCTTTAGTTTTTGAATAATCTTTCAATTGTGATTCGTACAAATTACGATATTTTTCAGATTTCTGTTCTATAGTTATGTTTTGTATTATAGGTACCAAACGAGATAAAAGTCGCTTTTCCCTTACGATGTACCACTTCAAAGTCATGTTGTTGTAATTATACTGCCCAACGACCTAATCTACCCATAGGGTCTTTAAGATTGTTTAACCACACCAATCTGTAGTGATCAGTGATGACCTTAAATCTACAACTCTCAATGTAACAACGTAATGTATTTGTTCCCCAAATAACAGAAAGGCATTCCCGTTTTGTTGTTGAGTATTTTCTTTTGGCTTTGGTTAATGAACGACTTAAGTATGATATTTAAATTGCAAACTATAATCTAGACAAGTTAAACATGGGGCGGTTATCAACTTAGTCTTAATCAAATTTTCACACTCGTCTGTCCATTGAAACTTTGTCGACTTTTAAAGTAGATTTGTGAGTGGAGCAATAACAGTGGAAAAATTAGGGACAAATCTCCGATACCAACTTGCGCTTCTTATAATCCGTCGAACCTCTGATACATTTTTTGGATGCGTTCATTTTTCGGGATCTACATGAAGTCCGTTGCTATCAATGACATACCCTAAGTAGTTTACAGTCGATCTACAAAAATTACATTTATCCCGATTCAATGTTAATCCGTTGTCAATAAGACGATTAATAGCAACACGCAAAAGTTCCAAATGCTGTTCAAAATTCTCAGAAATTAAGATAATATCGTTTAAATAGACAAAAACATTTGGTTCTAACTTGGGACCTAGCACTTAATCGATAAGTCGCTGAAACGTTGCAGGACTATTCGATAAACCAAACGGTAGCCTTGTAAATTGGGAAAGACCTCGTCCTGGTATCGTAAATGCCGTATACTGTTTTCTTTCTGAATCTAACGAAATTTGCCAAAATGCTTTAGAAATATCTAAACTACTGATGTACCTAGGCACCTTTTAATCTATCTAAAATAGCTGAAACGTAAGGTATTGGATAAGCATCCTTTACGCAACACTGATTGACTTTACGGAAATCAACTACAAAACGAAAAATGTTATCCTTTTTCTTAACTCCTAGTTCTAGCATTTTCTTCAATTCATCGTCAATATGCTTCTGAATGACTGAAGATACTCTATAGTACCTCTGCTTAATTGGAGAACCTTTGCAAATAATTTTATAAGACACTTTATTAGTGCAACCTAAGCCTGACGTCATCTTACTAAAACAGCCTTCAAGGGCTGAGTCTAAAAGGAATTTTTGTTTGACAGTTAATCGTTTGAAAGAAATAACTGAATTTAAATTCAAATTGTTTAATGGTTCTTTAGAAAAATACCACTCATTTTTACGCAAATCGGGAACAATTCCAAAGTCAATAAAAAAATTACACCCCAACACCACAGAATGACGAAGTTGCGGTATATAATAACACTTAACAAACTTAGTTTTATGAAGCAACTGAAACATTGGCATAGCCAAAACTTTCGATATTATTAGCATCTACCAAAGTAACAGGTCGAGAAGTGAGCCTAACCCCCAACGATTTAAGAAATCGAGAAGAATCGTCGCCTACGATTGGCTCTAGTATCTAACAAAACAAAGAATTCCTTATCAAATAATGTAATTTTTAAATAAATACATTCATCATCTTCTGCTTGTTCTGAAATATAATTTAATACAGCTAATTTACTACTTATAGTCGCTAAAAGAGGTTTGGAACTACTACAAGCATCCGCGCGACCGATTATCGGGCGCTGGTTACATCGTTTCCCGACTTATTACTTTTTAAAGAGTTTTTACACTTAGGACAATTTCGAAAAGTATAACCTTATTCGCCGCAAGAGTAACACTTATATAATGAGGGCACGGTATTTTTACCCAAAATCCTTTCCATAACACTTAAAAAATGATCTTATTAAAAAACTTTATGATCAAAAAGATGAGAAATATTTGACATTTTCTAAAACGACTTTTATTTCAATTCAACTACTTTTTTTTTATAAACAAACAATTCATAACGTTGACAACTATTACAATCTCTCACATAAAATTAATTAATTAATTTTATAACCTCTATTGATGGTGATAATATAAACCTTTTCTTGCTTTTTTAGATACAATGGACCAGCCAGGTCAACACCCGTTACTTCAAACACTGAGGTGCCCCTTACTCGATCCAAAGGTAGTGGACACGGAATGGATTCCATCTTTTTGGCATCGAACCTCCGACATATAACGCACTTAGGAATGATGGATCAAATAGGTTTTCTTCCTCTTAGGACCCAATACTTCTCCCTCAACTTAGACATTAGACCTTGTGTACCACAGTGGTACATCTTCAAATGCTCCTCCAATACAAGAGCACGAACTACCGGGTGAGCACTAGGTAACACTATAGGACTTCCCCCCCCCCCCCCCAACGCCCCCCCCCCCCCCCCCCCCCGCCCCCCCCCCCCCCCCCCCGCCCGCCCCCCCCCCCCCCCCCCCGCCCCCCCCCCCCCCCCCCCCCCCCCCCCCCCCCCCGCCCCCCCCCCCCCCCCCCCCCCCCCCCCCCCCCCCCCCCCCCCCCCCCCCCCCCCCCCCCCCCCCCCCCCCCCCCCCCCCCCCCCCCCCCCCCCCCCCCCCCCCCCCCCCCCCCCCCCCGCCGCCCCCCCCCCCCCCCCCCCCCCCCCCCCCCCCCCCCCCCCCCCCCCCCCCCCCCCCCCCCCCCCCCCCCCCCCCCCCCCCCCCCCCCCCCCCCCCCCCCCCCCCCCCCCTCCCCCCCCCCCCCCCCCCCCCCCCCCCCCCCCCCCCCCCCCCCCCCCCCCCCCCACCCCCCCCCACCCCCCCCCCCCCCCCCCCTCCCCCCCCCCCCCCCCCCCCCCCCCCCCCCCCCCCCCCCCCCCCCCCCCCCCCCCCCCCCCCCCCCCCCCCCCCCTTCCCCCCCCCCCCCCCCCCCCCCCCCCCCCCCCCCCCCCCCCCCCCCCCCCCCCCCCCCCCCCCCCCCCCCCCCCCCCCCCCCCCCCCCCCCCCCCCCCCCCCCCCCCCCCCCCCCCCCCCCCCCCCCCCCCCCCCCCCCCCCCCCCCCCCCCCCCCCCCCCCCCCCCCCCCCCCCCCCCCCCCCCCCCCCCCCCCCCCCCCCCCCCCCCCCCCCCCCCCCCCCCCCCCCCCCCACCCCCCCCCCCCCCCCCCCCCCCCCCCCCCCCCCCCCCCCCCCCCCCCCCCCTTCCCCCCCCCCCCCCCCTCCCCCCCCCCCCCCCCCCCCCCCCCCCCCCCCCCCCCCCCCCCCCCCCCCCCCCCCCCCCCCCCCCCCCCCCCCCCCCCCCCCCCCCCCCCCCCCCCCCCCCCCCCCCCCCCCCCCCCCCCCCCCCCCCCCCCCCCCCCCCCCCCCCCCCCCCCCCCCCCCCCCCCCCCACCCCCCCCCCCCCCCCCCCCCCCACCCCCCCCCCCCACCCCACCCCCCCCCCCCCCACCCCCCCCCCCCACCACCCCTCACACCCCCCCCCCCCACCCCCCCCCCACCCCCCCCACCCACCCCACCCCCCCCCCCCACCCCCCCCCCCCCCCCCCCCCCCCCTTTCCTTAACCCCCCCCCCCCCCCCCCCCCCCTTTACCCCCCACCCCCCCCCTTCCCCCCCCCCCCCTAAAATCTTTTGAATCATTTCTTTGCTCAATTTTTGTTTTAATTCGCAGGAGTCCATCATTATTTTTAAACATTGGAAGTCTACTAACGTCAGTCACTCCATCACCAAAACACTGAACTCGGACAACCTTTAACAAACATTTTTCACAGTCATCAAATTCAGCAACACTCAACAGACCAGTCACACGTTTATTTTTTATAGTAAGTGTATTTCATTTGAATCTATAAATCCAACCAACCATTTCAACCAAACTTGAATACTTTGAAAAATAATTCCATAAAATCATTGGATTCATCTTCTTTTTGCACAGGAGTGATGACACTACAGATTTTCGCTGGGGCTACTTCTTCTTCATCAATCACCACTTATGTACCTGGCCATTCCTCCCTGGACATTTTCAACCATTCTGGTCCTTTCCACCATTTGGACTCAACGAGGACCTTAATACTACAACCTCTGGAGAGAAGATCTGCAGGATTCATCCTACCAGGTACATGTCTCCAAGAATCAGGGTTGGTAAGTAACCTTATCTCCTTAACACGATTACCAACGAAGGTAGCCCATAAATCTTCTCTTTTTATCCAGGTCAGCACCGTCGTGCAATCACTCTAGAAGAACTTTGGGACTTCTGATAAGTCCAAGTCATCCACTGTTGCTGTGGTTAGCCGACTTCCTATGGTGGCTGCTATCAGCTTGTTCCAAATCTAATTTACTTTTTGTTTCAACAGGATCTTTAATACTAATCGTATCCAATGTCCAAAGATTCGAAATCGAGGATTCTTGTACAAGGATAGACGAAACTAAAAGAGAAGAACAGGATTCACCCACGGAATTTGGCACATTGCCATAAGAGTCCAACCCAATTTAGTTTCAACAGCAACAAGACCTTTCTTGATACGGTGGAATTGTCCAGTCCATAAATCAGGAGCAACATCTGAACCAATCAAAATATCAATGGGTAGACAATCATCTCCTACATCCAAAATTCAAATCTTCTGGTTTTTGAGCTCTTTAAACCAGGGACCCTTTTTTACCCGTGGGATACTCTCACAAATCATCTGATGGTCTAAGGCAAGGAAATTGGTAATATACTTCTTATCATAACTAGTTACTGAAATCTTATACTTGATATGCTTTTGTCTTTTAGATTGTAGTCCGCCAAATACAATATGAACCATGGATTCTGACGTTACAGCAGGGAACCCAAGCTCATCAATACATGACTGGGTGATGTAAGACCTCTGAAAACCAATATTAATAATCGCTCTTGCCTTTCGTTCATTTTTTTCGCCTTTCAGCACAACAACCAGCGTAAGAAGCAACATATCACTAGAGCAGGACAAATTCGACATAACAGAAGTTTTACAATTCATTAACCACCTCCTTGGATGATTTTTGACTTTCGGATACTTTATAAGCTGGGAGATCCGGACAATTCAGCACATAATGGATTCTCCCACAAATTGGATACTTTGGCTTCGCTCTGCAATTCTTGGACTGATGATTTCCTTTAAAACAGGTAAAACAGCGTCTTTTCTTAAAAATAATTTTTTTCTTATCTTCCAGGTTCATCTTTAGAGCTTGAATGCAATCTTGACTCAGGTGGGCCTTTTCACAGAAGATACACTTTTTACTCCCACCGTCATCACCCGAAAATAATCCAATAGCCGTTGGGATTGAAGAGTCAATTGATGGACCCTTTCTGTTTCTATTGTTGCTGGAGTTTCCATCTTTAATGGTCAATCCAAAACCAGAACGTGCAAGGTCTCTTCGCTCTTCACAGTTAATTCACTTTTTGGTGGATCTTCATTGGATCCATCTTTTAGATACGACAGGAATTTCTGCCACGCGATGAGTAAATCTTCAGGAAGACTGGACTCAACCATGGGAAAAAGAAAAATCACCGTCTGTTCCATCGTCACATCAAGTGATTCCAATGCCCTAAGGTGACTTTCCAATTTGTCAAACATTTGACTCAGTTTCGCTTTCCCATGTGAGTTACTATTATTTTCAATTACTAATCTTAACAATTCTCTAACGTAAACTTGCATTAGTAATTTTTCATTTCCGAAACGATCCGTTAACGCCTTAACCACTTTTCGATAATTTTCTGACGTCTGACGATATCCATCTACTAACTCCTTAGCCCGACTACCAGGAACCATACATTGATACAAGTAATGGATCTTGTCTCGATCGTGCATCTCTTCATTTTCATGAATTTTCTGAAATTGGGTCCAAAACCCTAACCAATCTTTCAATTCCCCATTGAACTTACGTAGTTCCATTTTAGGGAGACGATAACCAAGTTTTGTAGACCTCTCCCTTGCAACACTTCTTCCAGTACCGACTTCACTCGGAGATGGAGAAGCAGCACGAACGACAGGAGCAGGTGGGTTCAAAACTTTATTCATTTTGTACTTAATGTTTTCTATTTTCAGGAAATATTCTTTTGCACTGGAAAGTTCATCATCAAATTCTTCATCAGTGGTATTGACATTATCCAGCAGCAAATTCTGCACATCTTCATCTTGTTGGTTCAACACTCCTGTGGAAATATGAACTAAAGCCAAAATATTTGAAAGTTCTGAAAGACCGGGATTTCCCTTGGCAAGTTCCATTTCCACTGTAGCAATTGTTTTTTCCAGCGAACGTTTTTCGCCTCTTCTCCCCCTTTTGATCCTATCCATTTTATTTTATTTTCAGCAGATCACGTCGGGGTCACCAAATATAATGAGGGCACGGTATTTTTACCCAAAATACTTTTCCTAACACTTCAAAAATGATCTTACTGAAAAATTTTATGATCAAACAGACGAGTAATATTTGACACTTTCTAAAACGACATTTAGTTCAATTCAACTACTTTTTTTTATAAACAAACAATTCATAACGTTGACAACCATTACAACCTAACTCATCGAGGTTCAGGACAAGTTTTAAGTAGATGATTGACAGAATTACAATGTAAGCACTTTTCAGAGTTAGCTACCATAGAATCAATTTTTTTAGACGAACAATCGTCTTTATTCTACTGCATTTTAGATTCGAATTGTTCTTGCCACTAGACGAAGGCAATGTGTTAGTTAAGACGGGTTCAAAAGACTGTTTACTTTTATTATTTATAGGTGGAGCATTTAAATCGACTGATGATTTGGTAACTTCAGCTTGTCTACATAACAAACGCAGTTCGGTTAAAGAATGACATAACTGAAAACCTAACTGTGTTTGTAGATATAGCAAAAGATTTCTACGACTGATTTGAATCTTTACAACTTCAGGTTTAGGTGGATCTAAATAAGAAAATAACTCAGACATACTAGCAAAGTACATTGCAACTGACTCTGTTTCACTTTGAGTTCTATCTTCAATCTCTTGCAATAAACGCCTTTGATAATCAGGGGTTAAAAATCTAAACGCAGTTGCTTATATAAGTCATCCCATGAAAAGATGGTGTTTCGTATACTACGAAACTATAATAAAGAACGCCCTTCAAACAACTCAATAGCTGAGTGATATAACTCTATTTTATTTAAACCTCTAGCAGTAGCTAAGGCTCGAATACGTTCAATAAAATAATTTACATCTTTGTTAGACTCCCCTAAAAACTTTATACCCCATTTATAAACTGGGATATTGCGCATACAAAATTGAGGACTAACATGGCATTCTTGAACTGAATGATTTGACTGATTTCAATTAACTTGCAAAAAATTATTTTCTGCTTGATCAAAAGAACTACTAGAAGCATGAATTGAATTAGGCGCTAGTTGGGATGGAATAACACTGGTATTCTTAGCCGTATGTTCAGGATGAGAACCTTTATTAGGAGAACAATTAGTAATTAGCGCTTTTAAACCCTTCTCAGTTAATGAAATATCATCTAAATATTCACCTAACATTTAAACATTAATTGATGTTTCATCAGAAACGATTTCAACCGCTGTTCTTTGAGGGACGACCAAACTTTTCTTTATTCACATGTTCTGAAGTTCATTCATTAGAAAAGGAATTTGAGTTGAAAAATTAGACCATTTATCAGTAAAAGAAGAATAGCTTGCAAAATACCCTAAAAATGAAAACGCATGCCTAAGTTTAGCAGCGATACGACAAAAACTACCTATTGAACCATCGTAACTTGACATTAATCGTTTTACCTTACTCAACAATGTGACCAAATAACTTTCATAGTCAAGATCAGGAAACAAATCATAATCAATTGTAAACTCATTCATACCTTTTTCATCTTTTAACAAATTGCGTAAAGAATTTCTCATAATATCAACATCAGATTTTAAAACCTCACCTCTAAACTTTAATTTCAAGATAAGCTCTTCTTTAGACAAATAATTTACATGACCGCCTGTTAAACTAGTCATGTTTAAAATAAACTATCACAATAAAACTTTACAAAATAACAGAATTTGAAATAAACTACTATAAAAAATTTTACGTCTAGAACGGCTAGGCCCCACGTTGGGTACCACCTTGTAGCAAAAAAAATAAGTCAAACAACAAAGAAAATGTCAGTGTTTATTTAATTTAAAATAATAAATATATGAGAATCAATACGGCACGTAACATGCTCATCATTTTGGTCTTCAAAAATTATCTCTTCTCTATTCGTGCAGTTCTCATGGCAATTAATGCACAAGTTTGTGCATTTCAACCATCTTTTCGGCAGCCACATCTTTTGAACAATCTGATTCGCAAGTACAGCTAATACTTTTTAATAAAACATCTGGAGTTAATTTAAAATTTTCGGATATGAGCTTTATCGTTGTTCTGTTCATTTAAAAAGCCAAGCCAAGTTTGAATTTGATAGTAAACTCTGTACGAGTGTTCTGCAGCTGCTCCTTTAGTTGCTGGGAGTTTTTTAAATTTAAAACCAGATGTATTGATTGCTTTTTTGTACAATTCAAATCTTAATGTGTTTAGCGACACATTTGATTTTTTTTTATTATTTCGTTAAATATCAGCTATAAACTGACAACAATTTTTTGCGATGACTTCTTGATCTGCGTCTTTTTCAAAAAAAAACACTAGCTAGGTTTAACAAATTATTATTACTTAATAATAATTTTACTAAAGTTTTTGTTCCTTTACCAACTAAACCAGAAATAGAATCACAGCCGGTGAAAGCGTGAATGAAGGTCAATTATTTTTGTATAAGTTTTCTGTACAAAACAATCAGATGAATAAAACATATTCTTTTGTTTTCCTGGCCCTGGTTTATGGAAAAATTTTGTGATTATCCGCATTTAATTGGTGCAAAAGTACTAGTCAATCAATGTCTTGACCAAGGGTAATGACAATTTTATTGTTGTGTTTTGCTATTTCAAACCATGTGACTGTAACTTATCTGATATACTTTTTATTATATTATTTTTGTTATTGTCGTTTGATAAAGTTTTTTCTTGAGACAATGGTATTTTAGTAATTGCCTGATACTGAAAAGTAGGAATGTTTACAGATTTCTGATGACGTGACGTTCATTTTGTTTTCTGCCCGTCGAAGTAGAAGTAGATGCTGTTAAAGTCGAACATGTAGTTGCGTCTGCGTAGGGTTAACCATCGAACGTAATATGGCTATTTGCTGTGTAATGACAATAAACATACTTATTTACTTTAAATTTAAATTTTATGTTGTATGAACTTAATGATTTTGCAATCGGTGAAAAGTACAACAAATTATTTATCTAAAAATATTTTTTTTCCCAGAATTTTTCTTGGAAAAAAATATATATAATAATTATTGGAAAAACGTTTCGCAATATATATCCATTGCTTTTTCAATTTCCCTTAAATCTAAATCCTAAAATTAAAAGACACAATTTAGTTTTATAGGTAAGCGAGGGTAAATAGTTTCCTACGCACCTGTTACAGGATAATCATCATGGTAAAATTATATTTAAAATCGAGAAATAATAATTAGAAATTGAGGTGGAACGGCATCACCTCTTAATTAATGCACTCATTTTTGAGAAAAAGTTCAATATTAGATATTCTCGACACAAAGTGGAAAATGTCTTCAATTGAAATGAACTTAGTAACTATATTAGATAAAAAAATTTATTTAAGGAATTCTTATTAGACCTAACAAAACTTTTAATAAAAGTAGTGACAAATTTAAGATTTAAAATTATTATTTAAAATGGGAAAAACAAGGTGGAAAAAGGCTTGATTATATTAGAAATCATGTATTAAAAATAATTTGTAGTAAAAATTTTTTTTTTTTTAAATAATTAAAATGTGATAAATTGAGTTAAGATTGTCAACGTCAGTTTTATAATTTACAGAATTTTGTTGATTTTTTTAATGTGGATCATTTCTAAAAGTGTTCTTTTATAATAATGATTTTCTTTTTCTAGAATAATTGGATTTTTGAAATCGAAACTATGTAAATTATTAACAGAGTGGTTAGCTAAGGCAGTATTAGCTTTGGCGGAAATTTCATTTTAGTGTTAATTGAATTTTTATGTTGATTAATTCTTTTATAAAGATATTGTTTTGTCTGGCCAATGTAAAATTTATCACAGTTTAAACAATTAATTTGGTAAACAAGATCAGTTTGTTCTAAAATGTTGGTTTTATTTTTTTAAATTACTAAAAAATTTTTTTGATTGTATTAAAATTTTTATAAGATGTCAAAATATCAAATTTTTTGAGTTCTATTTCAATTTTTTTAGAAATAATTGGTAAGTAAGGAATTGAAATGTAATGTTTTTGACAAATTTGTGTAGATTCAAGATTGTTAAATTCTAGCCCTAGGCAATTTGGTTGTAAAGAAATAAGGTTCGATTCTATTTTACTATTATTAGTAATTTTGTGAAATCTTTTATTAATATGTTTTTTAATAAATGTAATTGGGTAATTATTTTTAGTTAATATTAATTCTATTAATTTTAGATTTTCTTTATGGAATTTATTTTCTGAAAGTAAAATAGCTCGGTCAACAAGTGAATTAATAACACTAATTTTATAATTGATAGAAGTATAAGAATTGTAATTTAAACAACGATCTGTTTTTACATTTTCCTATACCAGTTTGTTTCTAAATTGTTTGTTATATTTATATGTAAGGTTAAGTCTAGAAAGTTAATTGATCTTTGTTCATTTTCCAATTCTATTGTAAACTTAAGTCTTGGATGGCAGTTATTAAATTTGTAATGTATGTTATCAATTTGTGATTCATGAGCAATAATAATAATGTCATCTACATATCGTTGGTAAAGTGTAATATTTTGTAATTGACGTATAATATCATGTTCAATTTTCTGTAAAACTAGATCTGCTATCGTGCTGGATAATGGGTGCCCCATTGCTACACCAAAAGTTTGTGAGTATACCTGATTGTTGTAAATGAAATAACTAGAGTTAAGTATGAAAGTGATAATTTCAATAAAATCTTGTTTAGGTATTTTTGTAAAATTTTTAATTTTTTCCAGTAATAATCTATTGCTTCAATAGCAAGTTCAATTGGAATATTTGTATATAAGGATACAACATCTAAAGAAAATATTTTATGGTGTTTAGGAATATCTAGATTTTTATGATTTTTTAAAGGTCCAGGAATCTTTAAGGTTGTATTTATTTTTAGAAGTAATATTTTTAAGAATGTTAGACATATACTTAGATAGTTTATAAGTTGGGCTATTATAAGAAGCAACGATAGGTCTTAAAGGGATATTATTTTTGTGTAACTTGGGTAGTCCATAAATTTTTGGAATACTACCATTGGTAGTGGTTAATTTAGTATACAAATTTTTGTCAATTGCATTTATATTAAGTAGTTTTTAATTAATTTATTATTTTTTAATTGAATATTTAAAGTAGGATCCTTTGGGATTTTTATATATGTATCATCTTGATCTAAAAGTTGTAACATTTTACTGTTATATTCAACTCTTTCCATAATAACAGTTTTTTGAGTTTTATCAGCTTCTAGAATCAGTAAATTTTTATTTTGTTTTAAAAAATTGTCAGTTGATTTAATTTTGGTAAGGAAAATCTTATTTTTATAATTTTCGTTAGGTGGTAATATTTTATTTTTATTAATATTTTTATAATTTGTAATAATGTTATTAATTTTATTTCTAATAGTATTTTGTTGATTTTCATTAAGATATATAAGTTGGTTTTCTATATTTGTGATAAAACTATTTATAGGTATGTTTTTATTATGATCAAATATATTAAATTTAGGACCTAGTTGTAAAATTTCAATGACATCATTAGGAATATACTTTTGACTCAAGTTTTCAATAAAATTGGAAGAATTAGGTGGAACATTTACATTATTAAATGAATTTCTTTTCTTTAAAATTTCATTAATCTTTTATTATGAATATTTTTAATTTTATGTTTGAGTGTATTGATTTTAGTAATATTATTTTTAAAAAGTTATTAAGAATTTGAAAAGGTAATTTATTTTCAATTTGTTTTCTATTGTAATCAAGTTTTGTTTCATAAAATTAATATTTTCAAAAGAATCTTTAATGATTAAATTAATTATAGCTAGGTTAAATTTGTCAGTAATATTATTAAATTTGTTTATATTATGTTTATTATTAATGATAATAAATTTACTAAGTTTGTTTTTGAGAAATTTTGGAGTAATATTATATTTTTGCAAGTGCGTAAGAAATTTACCCTCTCGCTTACCTTTACAATCTTGAGTCCAAGTTTTTTAATTATATTAAGTTTTTCATGACATCAATGATGAGTGTGGTTTATGATCGGAGGTGGGTAGTTGTACATCTCCATCTTTTCTTGAGAGAGTAGATGTAGAACCAAATTATTGGGTGGTTGTAGTATTTAAAATATGAGTAGTTGGTTGTAGAAAAGTAGTAAATTAAATCTTCTTAAATTGATGTAATATTGGTTGCATAGGTTGAACACGTGTCTTGAGAAAATTGTTGAGAATTCTTGAAGTTAATGATCAAAAATCCAATTATTCTAGAAAAAGAAAATCATTATTATAAAAGAACACTTTTAGAAATGATCCACATTAAAAAAATCAACAAAATTCTGTAAATTATAAAACTGACGTTGACAATCTTAACTCAATTTATCACATTTTAATTATTTAAAAAAAAAAAAATTTCTACTACAAATTATTTTTAATACATGATTTCTAATATAATCAAGCCTTTTTCCACATTGTTTTTTCCCATTTTAAATAATAATTTTAAATCTTAAATTTGTCACTACTTTTATTAAAAGTTTTGTTAGGTCTAATAAGAATTCCTTAAATAAAATTTTTTTATCTAATATAGTTACTAAGTTCATTTCAATTGAAGACATTTTCCACTTTGTGTCGAGAATATCTAATATTGAACTTTTTCTCAAAAATGAGTGCATTAATTAAGAGGTGATGCCGTTCCACCTCAATTTCTAATTATTATTTCTCGATTTTAAATATAATTTTACCATGTTGATTATCCTGTAACAGGTGCGTATGAAACTATTTACCCCTCGCTTACCTATAAAACTAAATTGTGTCTTTTAATTTTAGGATTTAGATTTAAGGGAAATTGAAAAAGCAATGGATACATATTGCGAAACGTTTTTCCAATAATTATTATATATATTTTTTCCAAGAAAAAATTCTGGGAAAAAAAATATTTTTAGATAAATAATTTGTTGTACTTTTCACCGATTGCAAAATACTTATTTACAATTTCGTCTATAGTGTCATTTTCTGCCATACAACTTTATGTAGTAAGAGCCCACCGTTTACCACATATCAGATGGTTTTTGTTTTTTCTCATTCCATTTTCTGCAAATAATAACAGAGGGAATTGAGCAAGTTCATATTGCAAAAAATCTTTCAACTCATCTTTACTGTTTATGTTCAGTGAAATCCTTTGAGCGTTGTTCGCATTCAAAAAAGATTGAGAGGAAAGCGGTAAATCAAAGAAAGTACTTGTTCATGCTCGTTCAGTGTGGACGGGAATTCATTTCACTGTGATTATTCCCTTGCTGGTAACGAATATTAACATTTTATTTTGGGATATTTAAGGTGTAGTTTTAGTTTAGTGACACATTCATTAAAATGGAATGATTTAATGATAGTGTATTACAACAATACAGATTTATGCGCAATTTTTGTAATAGGCAGAAGTAATGAGAAGTTTCTTCTATTTCTTGCAGCCAATTGCCTTCCACAATTTTCCCATCAATTTCGTGATTGTAGGTGCCCTGTTTTGAATATATGCTTCGAGATTGCTCTATGTAATCAATAATTAAAGATACGTTCAAAAGAACCCTTCTGATGCAAACTTGGATAACGATTTTAATAGATGTTCTTCCAATGGTCTAGAAAAACGTATGGTAATAATGTGTTTGTGTTCAGCAAAACTTTATTGGAAGGTAAATGCAATTTGTCTTCTTGTAGTTTCTTGTAAAATGAGGTATTCTTTATTACATCGCCATTTGATATTCTCCCCTGACATCCAACATCAGCGAAAGTGAAACAATAGTTTAGGTCGACCACAGCCATCAAGACTATACTAAAAAATGTTGACTTATAGTTAAGAAACTCACTTCCTGTATTCATTGGGGCTTGAAGCACAACGTATATCTACTAATGCCAGGCAATTCGGAAAATTCGGGCAGCTAAAAATAATATTACTAAATTAATTTTAACGATCAATTAATATTGAGCTCTATGTTATTAATAGCCAATATGTGATCTCAAAGTTTTATTTGTGGAAAAACCTCTTGGGAAATTGGGATTTCAACCATGTTAATACATTCTTAAATTATGTTCTTTTTAACATTAAGTCGGCCTAATGTTGAACAATTGTTGTTATTAGTTAATATAAGTTTGTTTTAATGTACTTAGTTTTGTTTTCTATTTTTTCCAGAATGAACAAGAATCCACTCAAATGACCCAAGAAGAAGATTTCGAGGACCGAATTGATACAGTGTAAATGAACTTAAATGAAACAAACAGCAATGAGAACCATGTTTATAATAAAGAAATTATTCCACCAAAGCGCAAAAAATTCTCCCAGAAAGTTCTAAAGAAAAAATCAAAACCTACTGAAAATCTCACAGTAGCTGATGCTTATGCAGTCATAACCAATTTGAAATTGAACGGTTGTTCCGCTTATGGAGAACATATTGCTTTCAAACTCAGAACTTATAACTCTTACACCAAGACTGTTGTTGAACATCATATCAATAATATCATCCTTTATGGACAACCAACCAATTTCAACATTCAGCTTCCGACAAGAACAAACAACAAAGAATACAACTCGAGCTCTAGTTCATCCGTTGCTTTGACCTCCGCTGCTCCATCTTCATGTCATTTACTAACTTCAACACTGAAATTCCAAGAACAACAATGTCAACAACAAGCAGCACAATATACCATTCAAGTTCTGCGTCATTCCCCGGTTTTGTCCCCAGTTGCTACCCCATCTCACCTTATTTTGCCTACTGGACAACAGATTTCAAACAGACAATGTGAAAATGTTGCTTATGACCCGACCTATCAACAACTGACTTTTCTGAATCACAGAGTGCTTTCACAAATAATGAGCAAACTAATCTTTCATCATATTATGCTGGTTATATAAATTGATTTTAAGTTTCACGAAAGTATATTAGTTAGTTTAAAATTGTGTTGCTAAACAAAGATAATTTGAGAGAAAACACGTAATTACTCTTACCTTTACTTACTCATTTAATACTTCACAAGCATGAGGTATTACTTTTGTTTAGATATTTTGAATATGTAATGAGACAGTTACATGAGTCGCCCATTACGATAAATCTCAGAGTTACAGGAAATCTTGCTATCGTAAGAATGGCTCTCCTGTATTTTGTATCACTTCTTATTATTTTTGGTTCCACCATATTCAACAAAGTTTTAAAATCATCAGAAGAGATTCTGGAACATACCGTACCTACTCATGTTCTACTTTCAAATTGCACATCTTCATGTCATTTACCAACTTTAACCCTGAAATGCCAAGAACAACAATGTCAACAACGAGCAGCACAGTATACCATTCAAGTTCTACGTTGTTCCCCGGCTTTGTCCCCATCTCACCTTATTTCGCCTACTGGACAACGGATTTCAAACAGACAATGTGAAAATGTTGCTTATGACTTATATTCAACCGACGTGACGTATTAACAATTGACTTTTCTGAATCACGGAGTGCTTCCACAAATAATGAGCAAACTAATCTTTCATCATATTATTCTGGTTATATGAATTGATTTAAGTTTCACGAAAATATATTAGTTAGTATAAAATTGTGTTGCTAAATAAAGATAATTTGAGAGAAAACACGTAATTACTCTTACCTTCACTTACTCATTCAATACTTCACAAACATAAGGTATTACTTTTGATATAACTTGTTTAGATATTTTAAATAGGTAATGAGACACTGTCGCCCTTTACAATACATCTCAGAGTTACAAGAAATCTTGTTATCGTAAGAATAGCTCTCCTGTATTTTGTATCACTTCTCATTGATTTAGTTCCACCATATTCAACAAAGTTTTAAAATCATCAGAAGAGATTCTGGAACATACCGTACCTACTCATGTTCTACTTTCAAATTACACAATTAGATAAATTTACTTGTCAAAACTGTTTTTTCCGTTTTTATTTTTCAATAAACTAAATACAACGAAAGCAGCACTGGCTAACAATAATTTCTCAGAGTCATCTATATTGAAATGCTTGCCGAAAATAAGTGGATCAACTAAAAACCCGAATATAATGAAGCAGATTTCAATTTGTCGAGCGAACACGAACAAGAACAAATGCAACCTAACCAACTCTATATAATGGAATATAATAAAGTAAGTAAAAAGCACATTTTCATGAGTTCAAAAACGTTGTATTGTATTCTTAATTACTAAATTTATGAAACATATTTTAGAAAGATTTATTGATATTTGATGCTTTCGATTTTTGGTAGATGAAGTTCATAATACTCTCCCTCTTCCACAATCCACAAAGAACCGTTCTTCCCATTTAAAATTGCGTGCACTACAGCTTTCCCTACTGCTTCAGGTCTGTTAAGGTATTTATGAATATTAAGTATTTCATTCCGTAATATGATACACAATTAGATTTTTATAGTCACTCACCCTTGGAATGTATCCGGTTTCTTCAAAAGTGATGCGTAATCAGCTCCTAACGACACCTCAATAAGCTTTTCCGCTAAAATATTCGTTTTGGTGGCACCAGGACAAACGGCCATTACCTTCACGTTCGAACGTTTATAATGGTTTTCCGTTCCAAAAGCTTTCGTTAGTCCTATAATCCCATATTTAGTTGCCGTATATATAGGGAAAAATTCCACTGGTGCAAAAGCAGCTACAGAAGCTATATTCACAATGATTCCCTCGTCAGCACTTCTATGATTGTTTAAATAATTATCTAACCCTAGCAATATACCATTTATAGTTCCATGCTAAAATCATGCGTTTAAGAACATTTATATACTAATTAAATTACCATACCAAGTTAATTGATATTTCTCGTTCCCAGTCCCTGTCATTACAAATTCCGGCGCTATTGATAAGTATGTCAAGATTACCAAAAACTTCCAAGCTTTTTTAAAAGAATCTGAAATAATAACCTATAGTTTGTAATATGATTTATTGAAGGACACATGTGTGTGCATCAAGATAAATCAACTCTCTTGCGATATTCACATTCAGAGAGGAGTTCGACGGGGATGCGTAGTGTTCCCATTCCTATTCAATATTCACTCAGAAAAAATATACCAAGCTATTTTATTTATTTATTTATTCGTATGGTATGTACATTACACAAATATTGTATTGTGATGTAAGTGTTACGTATAGTGCCCCAGAAGATCAATATAAGCCTGTATAGTGTGGTAACAAAACCGTGTGCAATAGTGGATTGGTTCGTCTTGGCAAAGCATTTTTTCAAGGTATAGGAAAACCACTAAAACCTAAACATGCCAACACTTACCCACCCTAGTGTTCACATTTAATAATAGTAATTAAGTGTGTAAACATTATAGAAGGTAAATAAGAACATAAAATATAACAGCACAGCCATTGCATGACGACATATAATGAACCGGTCCAAGCTATATCCAACAGCCATCGAAATAGGGATGGAGTTTATAGTTCGAGTTTCGCAGACAATACAACTCTGTTCCCTGAAAATATGAAAGATCTTAAAGACGTACTCGATAGGGTAAACATACAATGTCAACAGTATGGCCTATCTATCAATAGAGCCAAAACTAAAGTTTAAGATCATCAGTAAGTACGAAACGTCAGATAATCAGGCTTTACTAATAAATGAGGAACACGCTTCAAATACCTCGGCTGCTGGATAATTGAAATACTAGACCCAGATATACAAATAAGATCCAGAATCGAACAATCCCGTAGTACTTTTATCAAACTGCAAAGATGGAGAGTAAACAATGGCTAAGCCGAGAGAAACTTTCATGGCTCTTTTCTACGCAGTACTGTACAGGCACCAAAACCAGAATTCAATCACCATAGCAGTCGCCAACGCTGAATAGCATGATACCTTAAGAAGAAGAAGACATGTGTGACAGTACTTTTATTAGTATCGTTCTTTTCGAACTTTCATTCGAATATTCTATTGGTTATCCCCTGACGACAGGCAACCAAACGCACTTGTAGATGACCCTGGAGCGTTCTTGTTGTTGTAAAGGTTGGCGGGTGCAGACGCGTGTGTGTGACAAGCTTCTTTAGGTAATTAAATTGGTTCTTCTAATTAATCCGCTGAAATATTGTTATTAGTTGTTAGGTATGTCCTTGCGAGTTTCTTCAACATATTTCAGGGGGCTCGTTTAATCTACTAACGTTAATTTTTGACTTACATTTTTAAGATAATTAAACAATGGGTTTGCCATTTGTAAACTCAAGGGCCCTTGAAGTCGTCGAATCATTTTTAATTTAAATTTTATATTATCAGACTGTGATTGATGTATTAACTGTGATTATCTGTATACTGTTGCGCCTCTTATTAATTTAAAATTGTTGGTGCCTTGCCTTACTTTGCGAATCTCGTCAGAATAAATTCTCTAGTATTTCTAGAATGTATTATTTTTCTGAAATTCTACTGTTTAAGGAGAATTACTACGATTATGTAGGTGGCGCTCGTTGCCGCTTTAGAAGCCTTTAACTACGTTCTTCGCTTCCTTTCTGCGACCAACTCTACGACATAGAGCTACCGGTTTTTCAGCGGCTTCCTCAGTATTAATTTTTTTTTATTATCTAAACACAAATATACCACACATATTAAAGCAAAAATACAACACCGTGAAATAAAAAAAAACATCAACCTATTAAGATTTAAATTTTATTTTAATTAATTTGCAAGAGAATGTAAAATTGCAAACAAACACCGATAATTACTCGACATCTTTTAGGACCCTTCACGAGTGAGAAAACTGGAGTGTAAGTTTACAATTGTACAAGAAGCGGCTGCTAATTTATTTCTTAAACGTGGGTGCATCATCTACGACTAATAAGTTAATTGCGACATCTAGTGCCGCACGTAGCACTATTGTACACTGTGTCAACACAGCACAAGAAAACAGAAAATACGCGCCGGGATGTAAGAAGTTCTTAGTAATAGTAGAAAAACTAGTTAATCAAAATGGATTTTAAAATTCTTTTGCACCAATAAATCTAGTTTCCATCATCAACTTATTACATAATATTGTTGCCCACAAATCTGTTTATTTTTGAGAGCTCGTTAGTTTATTTTCAATGTGTCTTCTAAAAGTAATTGGAACCGTAAGTGAAGACTGCTGTTCGTGGGCAAGTCAGTGTCTACTACAATGATTGGTGACATCTCTGTCGATCCTCGACGTACATAACATAAACAAGGTTAACATTTTGGTTTCTCATTTAACTTCACGACCCAGTGAACTTTAATTAAAACAACGCAAAGTACAATTTTCGTAACTTCTTGAACAAATTCGAATTCGCAGTAACTAATGAAAATTATTGTATACGTGCCTACCTGTGTAGTGCAGGGTATTTACATCCATCATTAATATTCTCAAATTTTCTTCTACAAAACAAAATCTATTTTGTAACAATACCCAGTAAATCTCTCTCTCTCTACTTTTATTGCTTGTTTAAATAAAGACCGGGACATTGTGTCGTAAGTGTACTTTCAAAAGAGACCATTGTCGTGCCAACAAATTTTCCTACCTCATACCGATTTAATATGTCTGATACTTGGTACGTACTTTGCATAGCTTCAGATGTGCTTAAATAGTGTTCTATGTCAACTTTCTTGTCTTATTGTTCATAACAAATGATTACCTCTTGCTTTTCCCAATACTAACATTTTTTAACAGTAATTGGTATATTTCAGAATCTTAACGTAAATTTACTAATATAGGGGCTTTTACAGTAACTTTAAATACCCATAAAAGTTTTTAAATGTACTACCTTCAAACTGGAATTTGTCGGAGACATCAGTTTCAATAAACAAAACCTTTTCTTCTCCAAACTCCTTTCCCAATTCGTCAATTGCTTTTAATCCTGATTCTGCTTTGATGTCTATTATAACTACTCCCTTAAAAATTGTTGGTAAAATTAAATATAATTTTCTCAAATAAAATACCTTCACTCCATGCTGCAATAATTCTTTGCACAACAAAACCTATTCCGGAAGCTCCACCGGTGACTAAAGCAACCTTTTCGGAAAAATTTAACATGGTTATACTTTAAACATTCAAATATAATTACGCAACTTCAAATAAGTTATTATAATGATAAGATAACTCTATAAATAATTTGAAATTATACTTAAACAAACAAATATTTTGTTTATTAAATTAGTCTTAATAACTATCGTTATTGCTGTAGAAATAAATTTCAGTTATAAAAATACAATATTAATAACTTTAAAATCATCATGTGAGATAGATTAAAGTCCATATCGAAAGACACTAAGCTGCGCGCAAAACGTGACGTCAAGGTGTAAACCCCAACTTAAAAATATACACTTATAACAAAATATAAGTTTAGTTTATGTTAAATTGTATTGACTGCCAATGAACAAGCAGTAAATAGTTTTAAAACCCTATTTTGTAGAATGGTATATAACAAAAACAAAGAGCATTTAAACAAAAGTTCAGCTGGAAACTGATGTTTTTCGGCGGTAGTAGTAATATCTGTGTTATTTTCCAATCATTACTGCACAACTTCTTATCAGTTGTAAGTACAACCCCTGGCTACGGATAATAAAGCCTGGTTAGTCCAGTGCATTTACGGAAAAAAGGGACAAAGATCCAAAAAATGAGTGAAACTATGGAAATGGGGTGGGTTTCTAGGGTTGGAAAATGTACTTTTGCAATTTTCAGGGAGAAAATGACACTGTAGCGCTAAATGTTTTACAGAAAAGTTGTCAATAATAAAAGAATGAACAACTTTTGTACAAAACATTTTTAACATAACCTCAAATTGAAGGTGAAAATCTCGAAAAACCGGTTATTTAGGTTTTGAATTTTTCTCTGGAAATTTGCATGAAACTTGGTGAAAGTACACCTTTTTTATACTACATAAACACATTTTTGCACAACCAAAAAAATTAGTTTCTGAGATATTTAAGATTTTCTAAAAAAAGAAAATTTAAAAAAAGCTCAGTCAAATTTTCAATTTTCAAACTCTGCAACCGCGTATTTTCTTTGTTGGAATGTCTATTTTAATATGGTGTATCTGGGTCGAATTTTGCATTAAACCCTGTGCGGTTTGGTGGACTAAAAAGAACACCACTATTTTCTCTTTACGATTTTTATTATGCACTCTACTATAACACTTTTACAATTATTACTACTGTGAAGCTATCGTTACGGTTTACGTTTGTACTGAGACCATTTGGTGGGTATGTAAAGGATAAATCCCACCCCCATCGGGTTGTAAGAGGGGTTTTTACAAACCCCTTAAAATTAAAAAAAAAAAAAGACGACTTTTTGGTATACGTATTTTTTAATATGTATTTATATGTATTATTTTCAATTTTTTATTAGTTCCGTAATAAAATAATTCTGTTACAGGTATACTTTAATAAAATAACTTCAATTTATAGTAATTAATTTATAACAATGTATTTTTTTTATTTACAAATTAACACTGGTGCACCGTACAAAAATATTGTTGTTAAAAATATATTACATTAAACTGATGCATCTTTTTCAATACAACTTTCATTATCTGAATCTGGATTAGTTTCATCTACTTCCAGTCCTTCGTCTTCATTATGACAAGGTGATGGCTTTTCAACAATCTGCTTGTAGTAAAGAAAACAAGTTAAACAATAAACGAAAACAAACAAAAAAAATAAAATTGCTACCCTCTCTCGAGCAAAAAAAATATATGACTCGAGATAACCCCCAAATAACCAAATTGAATTGAATGTATTTTCCTCGGCTAGTCTCACAGGAATGTGGTGGTTCCAATAAATATAAAAGATAATTATATTATAAAATAATAAGAAAAAGGGCGCCACGCAACAAAGTTTTAAATGGGTAGTTGCGACACCCAACACTACCAAATTTTCACGTAATTATGATACACGGGTTTTAATAACAAAATCAAATTATTTGGTTACAACATAAATAAATAAATTATCAAAAAAAACAAACTAAAATTTCTGTATGTTGTTGGCCAACCACACCAGTAACATATCGTTACAATAACTTTTCTGATAAACCTAAATATAGCATGCAAATTAAGTTATAATAGTGTTCAATGTGAATTTTAAAATAAATAAATAATCACGACAAACTACGAAGGTTTAAATTGTGAAAGTAATTGGGAGCATACAATCTACATACTCACGTAACGCTGAAATCTAATCTGTCTCTCACCAGCCCCAGAAATTGGCCACTCGGTAGAGTTTGACTTTATATTGACGGGGTCAACGGAAGTATCCAAATTGTACGCTCACACCACACGCAACGCAAATTTATCTCACCAGCCCAAGTAGTGGTTGATTTTATATGGATTGAGTTGGTATCGAAAAGTAAAAGCCTTAGTTGGTGGACAGCTTTAAGAATTGTTTAGTGCAATAAAAACATCCTCCGGGGAGCTCGAAGAAATGACTTTATTGCAAATGGCAAATTATAAAGCCAATATAATCTTCGATTCTTATATGTGTAATGATTTATTAATCCAGCAATTGCTGTAAGAGAATTCTTGTTTAAAATAATTACACCTGCACTATTTATACAACCAGATACTAATAATAAAAAAGTTACAAATACTAAAAGCGATAAATTCCAAATTTTCCATACATTGAAAGTGGGGTCTGGTATTGTTGGTGGTCTAAATGTCAGTGTTTATTTAATTTAAAATAATAAATACATGAGAATAAATACTGCACGTAACACACCGCCCTTACAAAAGTAAAATCTAATTTTACAAAATAAACATAATATATGGCAAACGAAAATACTGTTCAAACCTTAAACCAACTAATTCTATCGATAACAACAAAATAAGAGAAAACAAGAGAAAATAATTGATTAACCAGGTTTTAAGTCTTTTGTATGCCAAAACCTATAGAATGACCATTGACCATTTTCATTCTCAAGCTCGTACACGCAATAACCAGTTTTACATTTGATTTTGAATGGTCCTATAAATTTAGGAGCCAATTTAGAAAAAAAGTTTCTAGATGCGTCTGACAAAATAAAATTTCTTTTCCATACACTTTGACCAATTTCAAAGTTTTGAGATCTATTTCTGAGATCGTAACGTACTTTACTTTTATGAAATGCTGCGTTCAACTTTTTGCTTAATATCATGCATCAGCACGAGGATCAGAACTAATACGACTAGCTAGCAGTTCACCGTTCAAAACAATTTCTCTTCCAAAATCCATTTTTATTCATTACTCTAAAATTGGGAAATTTGAGAAGAATTTGGATAATACTATGCTTTAAGCGAATATACTATTTATCTTTAGTTTTTGAATAATCTTTCAATTGTGATTCGTACAAATTACGATATTTTTCAGATTTCTGTTCTATAGTTATGTTTTGTATTATAGGTACCAAACGAGATAAAAGTCGCTTTTCCCTTACGATGTACCACTTCAAAGTCATGTTGTTGTAATTATACTGCCCAACGACCTAATCTACCCATAGGGTCTTTAAGATTGTTTAACCACACCAAACTGTAGTGATCAGTAATGACCTAAAATCTACAACTCTCAATGTAACAACGTAATGTATTTGTTCCCCAAATAACAGAAATGCATTCCCGTTCTGTTGTTGAGTATTTTCTTTTGGCTTTGGTTAATGAACGACTTAAGTATGATATTACCTTTTCTCCATCAGGAAAATTCTGACTTAAGACACAACCTATTCGATAGTCACTAGTGTCCATTTGCAGAATAAATTGCAAACTATAATCTAGAAAAATTAAACATGGGGCGGTTATCAACTTAGTCTTAATCAAATATTCACACTCGTCTGTCTATTGAAACTTTGTCGACTTTTTAAGTAGATTTGTGAGTAGAGCAATAACAGTGGAAAAAATAGGGACAAATCTCCGATACCAACTTGCGCTTCTTATAATCCGTCGAACCTGTAATACATTTTTTGGAGAAGAAATATTAACAATTGCGTTCACTTTTTCGGGATCTACATGAAGTCCGTTGCTATCAATGACATACCCTAAGAAGTTTACAGTCGATCGACAAAATTACATTTACCCCGATTCAATGTTAATCCGTTGTCAATAAGACGATTAGAAACAACACGCAAAAGTTCCAAATGCTGTTCAAAATTCTCAGAAATTAAGATAATATCGTTTAAATAGACAAAAACATTTGGTTCTAACTCGGGACCTAGCATTTAATCGATAAGTCGCTGAAACGTTGCAGGACTATTCGATAAACCAAACGGTAGCCTCGTAAATTGGGAAAGACCTCATCCTGATATCGTAAATGCCGTATACTGTTTCCTTTCTGAATCTAACGGAATTTGCCAAAATGCTTTAGAAATATCTAAACTACTGATGTACCTAGGCACCTTTTAATCTATCTAAAATAGCTGAAACGTAACGTATTGGATAAGCATCCTTTACGCAACACTGATTGACTTTACGAAAATCTACTACAAAACGAAAAATGTTATCCTTTTCTTTATTAATAAAATTGAGCTTGACCAAGCTGACGTAGATTTTTCAATAACTCCTAGTTCTAGCATTTTCTTCAATTCATTATCAATATGTTTCTGAACGACTGAAGATACTCTATAGTACCTCTACTTAATTGGAGAACCTTTGCAAATAATTTTATAAGACACTTTATTAGTGCAACTTAAGCCTGACGTCATCTTACTAAAACAGCCTTCAAGGGCTGAGTCTAAAAGAAATTTTGTTTGACAGTTAATCGTTTGAAAGAAATAACTGAATTTAAATTCAAATTGTTTAATGGTTCTTTAGAAAAATACCACTCATTTTTACGCAAATCGGGAACAATTCCAAAGTCAATAAAAAAATTACACCCCAACACCATAGAATGTCGAAGTTGCGGTATTTAATAACACTTAACAAACTTAGTTTTATGAAGCAACTGAATTGGAACATTGGCATAGCCAAAACTTTCGATATTATTAGCATCTACCAAAGTAACAGGTCGAGAAGTGAGCCTAACCTCCAACGATTTAAGAAATCGATAACAATCTCCGCCTATAAAAGTACGATTGGCTTTAGTATCTAACAAAGCAAAGAATTCCTTACCAAATAATGTAATTTTTAAATAAGGACATTCATCATTTACTGCTTGTTCTGAAATATAATTTAATACAGCTAATTTACTACTTATAGTCGCTAAAAGAGGTTTGGAACTACTACCAACATCCGCGCGACCGATTATTGGGCGCTGGTTACATCGTTTCCCGATTCATTACTTTTTAAAGAGTTTTTACACTTAAGACAATTTCGAAAAGTATAACCTTATTCGCCGCAAGAGTAACACTTATATAATGAGGGCACGGTATTTTTACCCAAAATACTTTCCATGACACTTAAAAATGATCTTACTGAAAACTTTATGATCAAAAAGACGAGAAATATTTGACACTTTCTAAAACGACTTTTATTTCAATTCAACTACTTTTTTAAAACAATTCAATACGTTGACAACCATTACAATCTCCCACATAAAATTAATTAATTAATTAATTTTATAACCTCTATTGATGATGATAATATAAACATTTTCTTGCTTTTTATATACAATGGACCAGCCAGGTCAACACCCGTTACTTCAAACACTGATGTGTCCCTTACTCGATCCAAAGGTAGTGGACACGAAATGGATTCCATCTTTTTGGCATCGATGTCTAACGCACTTAGAAATGATGGATCAAATAGATTTTCTTCCTCTTAGGACCCAATACTTCTCCCTCAGATTAGACATTAGACCTTGTGTACCACAGTGGTACATCTTCAAATGCTCCTCCAATACAAGAGCACGAACTACCGGGTGAGCACTAGGTAACACTATAGGACTTCTAAAATCTTTTGAATCATTTCTTTGCTCAATTTTTGTTTTAATTTGCAGGAGTCCATCATTATCTTTAAACATTGGAAGTCTACTAACTTCAGTCACCAAAACACTGAACTTGGCCAACTTTTAACAAACATTTTTCACCGTCATCAAATTCAGCAACACTCAACGGACCAGTCACACGTTTATTTTTTATAGTAAGTGTATTCCATTTGAATCTCCGTATCCAACCAACCATTTCAACCAAACTTGATTACTATGAAAAATAATTCCATAAATTGATTGGATTCATCTTGTTTTTGCACAGGAGTGATGACACTACAGATTTTTGCTTGGGCTACTTCTTCTTCATCAATCACAACTTCTGTACCTGGCCTTTGACTTAACGAGGACCTGAATACTACAACCTCTGGAGGGAAGATCTGCAGGATTCATCCTACGAGGTACATGTCTTCAAGAATCAGGGTTGGTAAGTAACTTTATATCCTTAACACGATTACCAACGAAGATAGCCCATAAATCTTCTTTATCCAGGTCAGCACCGTCGTGGAATCACTCTAGAAGAACTTCGGGACTTCTGATAAGTCCAAGTCATCCACTGTTGCTGTGGTTAGCCGACTTCCTATGGTGGCTGCCATCAGCTTGTTCCAAATCTAATTTACTTTTTGTTTCAACAGGATCTTTAATACTAATCATATGCAATGTACAAAGATTCGAAATCGAGGATTCTTGTACAAGGATAGACGAAACTAAAAGAGAAGAACAGGATTCACCCACGGAATTTAGCACATTGCCCATAAGAGTCCAACCCAATTTAGTTTCAACAGCAACAAGACCTTTCTTGATACGGTGGAATTGTCCAGTCCATAAATCAAGAGCAACATCTGAACCAATCAAAATATCAATGGGTGGACAATCATCTCCTACATCAGAAATCCAAATCTTCTTGTTCTTGAGCTCTTTGAACCCAGGGACCCTTTTTTACCCGTGGGATACTCTCACAAATCATCGGATGGTCTAAGGCAAGGAAATTGGTAATATACTTCTTATCATAACTAGTTACTGAAATCTTATACTTGATATCCTTTTGTCTTTTAGATTGTAGTCCGCCAAATACAAGATGAACCATGGATTCTGACGTTACAGCACGGAACCCAAGCTCATCAATACATGACTGGGTGATGTAAGACCTCTGGGAACCAATATCAATAATCGCTCTTGCCTTTCGTTCACCTTTTTCGCCTTTCAGCACAACAACCAGCGTAAGGAGCAAAACATGATGGAGCAGGACAAATTCGACATAACAGAAGTTTTACAATTCATTAACCACCTCCTTGGATAATTTTTGACTTTCGGATACTTTATGAGCTGGGAGATCCGGACAATTCAGCACATAATAGATTCTCCCACAAATTGGACACTTTGGTTTCGCTCTGCAATTCTTGGACTGATGATTTCCTTTAAAACAGATAAAACAGCGTTTTTTCTTTAAAATAATTTTTTTCTTATCTTCCAGGTTCATCTTTGGAGCTTGGAAGCAATCTTGACTCAGGTGGGCCTTTTCACAGAAGATACACTTTTTACTCCCACCGCCATCACCCGAAAATAATCCAATAGCCGTTGGGATTGAAGAGTCAATTGATGGACCCTTTCTGTTTCTATTGTTGCTGGAGTTTCCATCTTTAATGGTCAATCCAAAACCAGCACGTGCAAGGGCTCTTCGCTCTTCACATTCAACTTCTTGTTTCAAGAATTCCATTAGGTAAGTTAATTTACTTTTGGTGGATCTTCATTGGATCCATCTTTTAGATACGACGGGGATCTCTGCCACGCGATGAGTAAATCTTCAGGAAGACTGGACTCAACCATGGGAAAAAGAAAAATCACCGTCTGTTCCATCGTCACATCAAGTGATTCCAATGCCCTAAGGTGACTTTCCAATTTGTCAAACATTTGACTCAGTTTCGCTTTCCCATGTGAGTTACTATTATTTTCAATTACTAATCTTAACAATTCTCTAACGTAAACTTGCATTAGTAATTTTCCATTTCCGAAACGATCCGTTAACGCCTTAACCACTTTTCGATAATTTTCTGACGTCTGAGGATATCCATCTACTAACTCCTTAGCCCGACTACCAGGAACCATATATTGAGACAAGTAATGGATCTTGTCTCGATCATGCATCTCTTCATTTTCATGAATTTTCTGAAATTGGGTCCAAAACCCTAACCAATCTTTCAATTCCCCATTGAACTTACGTAGTTCCATTTTAGGGAGACAATAACCAAGTTTTGTAGACCTCTCCTTTGCAACACTTCTTCCAGTACCGACTTCACTTGGAGATGGAGAAGCAGCACGAACGACAGGAGCAGGTGGGTTCAAAACTTTATTAATTTTGTACTTAATGTTTTCTATTTTCAGGAAATATTTTTTTGCACTGGAAAGTTCATCATCAAATTCTTCATCAGTGGTATTGACATTATCCAGCAGCAAATTCTTCACATCTTCATATTGCTGGTTCAACACTCTTGCGGAAATATGGACTAAAGCCAAAAGATTTGAAAGTTCAGGAAGACCGGGATTTCCCTTGGCAAGTTCCATTTCCACTGTAGCAATTGTTTTTTCCAGCAAACGTTTTTCGCCTCTTCTCCCCCTTTTGATCCTATCCATTTTATTTTATTTTCAGCAGGTCACGTCGGGGTCACCAAATATAATGAGGGCACAAATAATTTACATGACCGCCTGTTAAACTAGTCATGTTTAAAATAAACTATCACAATAAAACTTTACAAAATAACACAATTTGAAATAAACTACTATAAAAAATTTTACGTCTAGAACGGCTAGGCCCCACGTTGGGTACCACCTTGTAGCAAAAAAATAAGTCAAACAACAAAGAAAATGTCAGTGTTTATTTAATTTAAAATAATAAATATATGAGAATCAATACGGCACGTAACATGCTCATCATTTTGGTCTTCAAAAATTATCTCTTCTCTATTAGTGCAGTTCTCATGGCAATTAATGCACAAGTTTGTGCATTTCATGCCGTCTTTTCGGCAGCCACATCTTTTTGAACAGTCTGATTCGCAAGTACAGCTAATACTTTTTAATAAAACATCTGGAGTTAATTTAAAATTTTCGGATATGAGGTCAATTATTTTTTTATAAGTTTTCTGTATAAAACAATCAGATGAATAAAACATATTCTTTTGTTTTCCTGGCCCTGGTTTATGGAAACATTCTGTGATCTCGAAATTGCTCTAGGTAATCAATAATTAAAGATGCGTTCAAGAGAACCCTTCTGATGCAAACTTGGATAGCGATTTTAATAGATGTTCTTCCAATGGTCTAGAAAAACGTATGGTAATAATGTGTTTGTGTTCAGCAAGGTAAATGCAATTTGTCTTCTTGTAGTTTCTTGTAAAATGAGGTATTCTTTATTACACCGCCGTTTGATATTCTCCCCTGACATCCAACATCAGCGAAAGTGAAACAATAGTTTGGATCGACCACAGTCATTAAAAAACTCACTTCCTGTATTCATTGGGGCTTGAAGCACAACGTATATCTACCAATGCCAGGCAATTCGGAAAATTCGGGCAGCTAAAAATAATATTACTAAATTAATTTTAACGATCAATTAATATTGAGCTCTATGTTATTAATAGCCAATATGTGATCTCAAAGTTGCTTTATTTATGGAAAAAACCTCTTGGGAAATTGGGATTTCAACCATGTTAATACATTCTTAAATTTTGTTCTTTTTAACATTAAGTCGGCCTAATGTTGAACAATTATTGTTATTAGTTAATATAAGTGTGTTTTAATGTACTTAGTTTTGTTTTCTATTTTTTCCAAAATGAACAAGAATCCACTCAAATGACCCAAGAAGAAGATTTCGAGGACCGAATTGATACAGTGTAAATGAACTTAAATGAAACAAGCAGCAATGAGAACCATGTTCATAATGAAGAAACTATTCCACCAAAGCGCAAAAATTCTCCTAAAAGTTCTAAAGAAAAAATCAAAACCTACTGAAAATCTCACAGTAGCTGATGCTTATGCAGTCATAACCAATTTGAAATTGAACGGTTGTTCCGCTTATGGAGAACATATTGCTTTCAAAATCAGAACTTATAACTCTTACACCAAGACTGTTGTTGAACATCATATCAATAATATCATCCTTTATCACAACCAACCAATTTCAACATTCAGCTTCGACAAGAACAAACAACAAAAATACAACTCGAGCTCTAGTTCATCCGTTGCTTTGACCTCCGCTGCTCCATCTTCATGTCATTTACTAACTTTAACGCTAAAATTCCAAGAACAACAATGTCAACAACAAGCAGCACAATATACCATTCAAGTTCTGCGTCATTCCCCGGCTTTGTCCTCAGTTGCTACCCCATCTCACCATATTTCGCCTACTGTACAACAGATTTCAAACAGACAATGTGAAAATGTTGCTTATGACTTATATTCACCCGACTTTTCTGAATCACAGAGTGCTTTCACAAATAATGAGCAAACTAATCTTTCATCATATTCTGCTGGTTATATAAATTGATATTAATTTTCACGAAAGTATATTAGTTAGTTTAAAATTGTGTTGCTAAACAAAGATAATTTGAGAGAAACCACGTAATTACTCTTACCTTTACTTACTCATTCAATACTTCACAAGCATGAGGTATTACTTTTGTTTAGATATTTTGAATATGTAATGAGACAGTTACATGAGTCGCCCATTACGATAAATCTCAGAGTTACAGGAAATCTTGCTATCGTAAGAATGGCTCTCCTGTATTTTGTATCACTTTTATTATTTTTGGTTCCACCATATTCAACAAAGTTTTAAAATCATCAGAAGAGATTCTGGAACATACCGTACCTACTCATGTTCTACTTTCAAATTGCACAATTAGATAAATTTGCTTGTCAAAACTGTTTTTTCCGTTTTTATTTTTCAATAAACTAAATACAACGAAAGCAGCACTGGCTAACAATAATTTCTCAGAGTCATCTATATTGAAATGCTTGCCGAAAATAAGTGGATCAACTAAATACCTGAATATAATGAAGCAGATTTCAATTTATCGAGCGAACACGAACAAGAACAAGTGCTCACTTATGCTCGTTTTTGGCGAATACGCAACCTAACATACTCTATGTAATGGGATATAATAAAGTAAGTAAAAAGCACACTTTCATGAGTTCAAAAACGTTGTATTGTATTCTTAATTACTAAATTTATTAAACAAAATGTCATATTTTAGAGAGACTTATTGATATTTGATGCTTTCGATTTTGGTAGATGAAATTCATAATACTCTCCCTCTTCCACAATCCACAAAGAACCGTTTAAAATTGCGTGCACTACAGCTTTCCCTACTGCTTCAGATCTGTTAAGGTATTTATGAATATTAAGTATTTCATTCCGTAATATGATACACAATTAGATTTTTTATAGTCACTCACCCTTGGAATGTATCCGGTTTCTTCAAAAGTGATGCGTAATCAGCTCCTAATGACATACAATATTTGTTTTGGTGGCACCAGCACAAACGGACATTATACCTTCACGTTCGAACGTTTATAATGGTTTTCCGTTCCTAAAGCTCTCGTTAGTCCTATAATTCCATGTTTAGTTGCCGTATATATAGGAAAGATTCCACTGGTGCAAAAGCAGCTACAGAAGCTATATTCACAATGATTCCCTCGTCAGCACTTCTATGATTGTTTAAATAATTATCTAACCCTAGCAATATACTATTTATAGTTCCATGCTAAAATCATGCGTTTAAGAACATTTATAAACTAATTAAATTATCATACCAAGTTAATTGCTATTTCTCGTTCCCATACCTTGTCATTTGCAAACTCCGGCGCTATTGATAAGTATGTCAAGATAACCAAAAACTTCTAAACTTTTTTAAATGAATCTGATATAATAACATATCGTTTGTGATCTGATTTAAAGAAAGGCACATGTGTGTGCATCAAGATAAATCAACTCTCTTGCGATATTCCCATTCAGAGAGGAGTACGACGGGGATGCGTAGCGTTGCCATTCCTATTCAATATTTTCTCAGAAAAAATATATCAAGCTATATAAAACATAGGAAAATCCATAAAAATAGGAGAGAGTTTATAGTTTGAGTTACACAGACAATACAACTCTGTTCCCTGAAAATACCCAACTGTTTGTTTGATCAACAGAAAAACACCAAAAACTGCACCAAAAACTGCACCAAAAACTTTACTCGGACACGTGTTTCAACAACTAAGCTGTCATCATCAGCGATACCGATACTCCACGTCTTCGAGTAAAGTTTTTGGTACAGTTTTTGGTGTTTTTCTGTTGGTTAAATTAGACGCTGCAGTTGGTGTTCTTTTCCTTTGGTGTTTGATTGATGTATTAACTGTGGTTATCTGTATACTGTTGCGCCTCTTATTAATTTAAAATTGTTGGTGCCTTGCCTTACTTTGCAAATCTCGTCAATATAAATTCTCCAGTATTTCTAGATTGTTTTATGTTTCCGAAATTCTACTGTTTAAGGAGAATTACTACGATCACGTAGGTGGCGCTCGTTGCCGCTTTAGAAGCCTTCAACAACGTTCTTCGTTTCCTTCCTGCTACCGACTCTACGACATAGAGCTACCGGTAGGTTTTTCAGCGGCTTTCTCAGTATTAAATATTTTTTTTTCCACGACATACTTAGAAAACGGAAGTTTCTTCTCTACAAATAGTGAGGAAAATTCGTTTTTAAACTCACTACCACGAAAACAACGTCTGACGCACTGTGTAGTCACCACGAACGCGTGTTTCCCGGTTTAGTCGACCGGGAAACACACAGTGGTGCCAACCCTTTCAAAGTAGAAAAGTTTCATGTTACCGCGATTATTTCATAATAAGATGTCTATAATTCATTCGTTTATTGTATTAGCTAACATAGCGTATCGTTTTATATGTTTCTTATTCAGTAACTGAAAGGATAACATCAACAACAAATTTCGTTTTATTGTACGATCGCACAATTTTGCAACCAACTTAACGTAAATGTCAAATGTAGTATTTCCTTATTATAGTTCATCTCGTGAAAGAAAATTGGTCTGATAATTTGACGTTTGGAAATTGTTATCGGTGCACCTGTAAAGTGGTTTCGACATAATTTTGGGGATTTTGTGTAGACCATGTTCAATAGTCGCAGAGCAAATATAACCTCAATAACAAAATTGAGCCAGAGAAGGAGACTGTCTGTTCAAAACAGATTAAACATATTTTATTTGACTTTAAATAAAGTAAGTGACATTTAGAATTAAATTAATGTATACAGTATCTTAAACAAACAACTTAAACAGTGTTACTGTTATATATATATCGTACAGTTGGTGCAATTTGAAATTGTTATTCCAGAAGTTCCTGGAGGGTGAGAATCAGATAACGACTGTGCCACATTTACAGTATGAATTATATGAGATGGTCCCGGTGCTGGCTCCATTAAACGATCGGCAATACTAATTTTACTTTGAATGGAGTCATCAACGTAACTTTCAGCCACGCTTGAAGATTTACATCCTCCAAATTTTTTAGTGTTAGCAGATCTCCACTTTTATCAACCAACAGAGTTTTGCTGCACTTCTTCGAAAACAGTGTCCAGTGTAGTCTTTTGGATTCTCTAACTGAAGGAATTCGGCTACTTGGCTAGGAATTCTACCAATTGTATTAAGCCCTACTGGTGAATTAATACATTTGCTGTTTCTGTAAGTGCAAAAAAACGTTTGTTTGCCTCTGGTCCTACATTTCTATATTTTAGCAGCAAGTTTATCCATTCGGGTTTAGTTACTGCAAAACGTCGAGAAACATTTGTTTTGTTTCTGGTACATTGACGAGAATAACTTCAGATTTGAACTCGATATCATTAATTGACATTTTGCACAACTCTTCACGACGACATGCACCGGAAATACCCATTATTACTACTACCTATAAAATGAATTAGATAGTTAGTTTATATGTATTTATAAAATATGTTGCTTATTACACACCTTCATTAATAGAAATGAATTGTCTGGGGCCTCAACAATGAACTTATCAATTTCGTTATCGTTTAAAACTTTGAATTTCTTTCGTTTTAAATTGTACGTTTCCTTCTATAAAAGGCCACAAGTTTTGTAAATTTTGAAATGTCAACGTTATTATGTATTATCAAACATATAATAATGCGACCAAAGAGATTTTTACTGGAAAACGTTTGAAAATATCCCAGTAAACAATTTTCAGTGTATTTACTGATTTTATGTAATTTGCACCAGTCCAGAAACTTTGAATACACTAATTCATACCGTTTTTTTTGACTTAAGGCTGGTTTATGCAGCTGCATTTAATTTAACATTTAGTGTAACGTAACGTAATTTAAGATTTAAGAAGATAAATAGTACGATACACATACGCACGTTTATGCAGTCATTTAGTGTAATTTAAGAAAATGCAAGAAATTTAACGTAACGTAAGAGTTGGTTTATTTTCAACTTTAACATTAAATTAAATGAAAACCATATTTGCGCTTGCGTGAAAAACAGCTGGCAACGTACAAAATTACCAAAAATACCAACATAAAACAGTCATCAATCGTTTTTCTCTTTCTAGATCTTTGTACGTGTTTTAAGTTCGGTCAGGTTTTGAATTATGGATGATGAAGTATTTTTCTTTTATTATTTAATGATTTTGGTTTCATTGTATATGAAACTAAAAAATAAAAGGCGGAGGCGTCGGCGTTGGGGAGTCAGACCGTTAAATAGGAATCGAAACGAAAGAGGCATGTATGGAAGTCTTTTACGGGATATGTTTGAATATGATTCAGAAATGTTTTTCAAATATACACGGATGAATAAAAGAATTTTGTTAAATTAATGCAATTGGTTGGTTCTAAATTAAAGCAGGATGCAAGAAAGAATCCCATACCGTCACCACAACGCCTATTAATTACATTGCAGTATGTTTACTTTAATACAACATTTTCATTACTGATATAAACATTTGTAGTTACTTAGCTGAGGGTTGTTCGATGCAAGAGTTAGCATGGGGGCACATGATAGGAAAAACCACTGTGTCTAACATTATCAAAGAAACAGTGGATGCTCTGTGGAGTGTGCTTTCTCCTATATACTTAAAAGCGCCAACACAAAAAGATTGGGAGCTAATTGGAAAAGATTATTCTAACACATGGAATATGCCAAATTGTATCGGCAGTTTAGATGGCAAGCACATTGAAATAGAATGTCCGAAAGGTACTGGCTCACTCCACTATAATTATAAAAAAACATTTTCAATCATATTAATGGCGATTTGTGATGCCTCCTATAATTTCATAATGGTTGATGTTTGAGGATATGGGAGCCAACATGACTCAACTATATTTAGTCAATCAGAATTTGGAAGGTGTATTATCAAAAATAAAATAAATTTACCAAATGCAACAGAACTACCTGGTACTAGGATTAAATTTCCATATTATTTTGTAGCGGACGCAGCATTTCCTTTACACGAAGTAATAATGCGTCCATATCCAGGGCAGTATTTGAGTAATACCAAAAGAATTTTTAATTATCGGTTGTCCCGTGCCCGCCGGACTATTGAAAATAGCTTTGGAATACTCAGCCAACGCTGGCGCATTTTACGAAGGCCAATAAAAGCCAATGTGGACCTCTGCGAAAACATAACTTTAGCATGTGTTGCATTACACAATTTTATTAAATCGGAAGAAAAGGACATGGCACAAGACGACCGGCAATATGTTCCAAATGGATTTGTAGATTCTATTACAAGTGATGGCACCATTCAAAACGGAAATTGGCGAGATGAACAGCATAGTACTTTACAATCAGTCAGTCGCTGTGGAACAAATAACAGTTCTGCAGCAAATAGAAATTTAAGGGAAATGCTTGCGAATTATTTCATATCCCCGATTGGCGCCATACCATGGCAGGAAAATGTATTGTATAGAGGTGCATTGCCTGATACTTTTAATTAAAAACATATTGTGTGTATTTTTTTATTGAGTTTCATATAAAATCATCAAAATTTTTTTTTCATGTTTCTCTTAATGTTAGGATCATTAATTAATTTTAGCTCTAGAGCTATCATTTGGCCGAAACAGTCATCGGGATCCAATGAGGAATTTGTGCTTAATGTTTGTTTTTCAATATATTTATCGAAGGACGTGACAGCTTTATTTAAGGAAGATGTTAATTTATCTTCCCCTTTTTTTGCGTAAAGGTACGTGGAGTGCGTTCTATCGTTCTTATATCATGTTGTACACTTTCCACATCGGACGTCGCTACGGCTGCTTCGGGTGTCACCATGCATGCATCTGGTGTGACCATCCCTGATGTACTGGGTGTGGATCCACCATCCTCTTCTCGATTTTTTATTATAATATGTAATGGGTCCAATCTTTAGAATTTTTTTTCTTGCTTCTTTACGTTACTTATTGTTCTAAAAACATTAAAATATTTATAATAGAAAGTATGATATCTTTAATTACCTCCTTTGTTGGATATAATCTTTTAAAAAGCAGATCTTTAAAATATATCCATGTAACTATTTCATCTGCTGATGAACCTGAAGGTATGCATGTTATTTTTTTTGCCTCGGCGTTATATCTTGTTCTTAATATTTGCCATCGGCGTTGACATTCTGCAGCTACAATCATTCTACTTATACATTTGTTTAAAGTATAGTTTTATACTCACGAGAAGAATTTAAAATCGATGCGATGCTCTCCCACGCGTTTTGTATTGCGCTTGCATCCTTATGGAATTTATGGCGTTTGTCATAAATTAAGGAATACGCCCGCACCTGCTCTATTAGGTCACCGTCGTCAGGAACTCCACTTTCACTCATTTTTTTATAATTCAAAGATAAAAACCTAAACACGCTATTCAAACTGTACTCGTTGCGTTGTTGTTAAACAGATTTGGTTAAACAAACAACAATCAGAGATGCCAACCTTTTGTAACGACAAATAACTATACTTTCAATCTCGTTCTTTTTTCTACTTACGCTAAACAATTACAGCTCGAGTGCAACAGCAAATAACAAGCATTCCCACTTTTCTTAAATTACATTAAATTAAATGACGTTCCATAAACGCAACATTTTTATCTTACGTTACATTAAATTACATTACGTTACGTTACACTAAATGTTAAATTAAATGCAGCTGCATAAACCAGCCTTTATCCGGCAATAAGTTTTCGATCGCCTTTTTGGCCGTTTCTCTTATTTCTGGTGGTGTAAATTCAATTTCAGTATCGAAAGACATAATTAATATTCTTAATTGTAAAATAATTGCAACACAATAAACAACTGTCAAAATTGCAATTGTTTACCTACGGTTCCTTTGATCATTTTTTTTAAATAAAACTCCAATGAAAGTTAAAATTGATTTGAGAATTATTGTTTTATGTTTGTTTCAAAAAATATTGTACAATATTCATGCGTGAACAATTTTCTCGCAGTTCACCCAGATGAAAAACTCGCTCCCTTCGGTCGCTCGTTTTTCAAAATGCGTACACGCGGAAACATTGTGTTCCCGCACTTATATCGTAAATAACTATTTCCTCACTAGCGAGGAAAATAATGTCATGTTACAAAAAATGCCTCTTTAAAAAAATGTAACGGTATGTTATTAGAACTATATGCGACTAGTATTTAGTTACACAATTTAATTTAGTATTCAATCAGGTTTGTTTAATTTAATATCTTATATTTCGACTTTTAAAAATTGCTAACCTACATTTATTGGTTAGAATTACGCGGCTGCGCTATGACAGATTGAGACCACATCGATACTACAGAATATTGTAGCGAGACAATTGGGACCCACCTATTAAATATTACTTCTTTCATTAAGATGTTTTTTTTTTCGGAAATGTCGTGGAAAAAAATAAGGAAAGCCTTTTTCCACTCACTCTAATGCCTCCCTCGCTACGCTCGTGAGGCAACTTGAGCTCAAGTGGGAAAAAGAATCGCTTTTCTCACTTGTTGGAGAAATAACTATTTTTATTACCTAAACACAAACATGCAACACATATTAAAGCAAAAATACAACACCATGAAATAAAGAAAAACATCAAGGTATGAAGATTTAAATTTTATTTAATTAATTTGCAAGAAAATGTAAAATTGCAAACAAACACCGAGAATTACTCGACATCTTTTAGGACCCTTCACGAGTGAGAAAACTGGAGTGTAAGTTTACAATTGTACAAGATGCGGCTGCTAATTTCTTTCTTAAACGTGGGTACATTATCTACGACTAATAAGTTTGGTTGCGACATCTAGTGCCACACGTAGCATTGTTGTACACTGTGTCAACACAGCTCAAGAAAACAGAAAATCGCACCGGGGATGTAAGAAGTTCTGGTATAATAGCAGAAAGATTTGTTAATCAAAAACAATTTTAAAATTGTTTTGTACCTATAGATCTAGTTTCCATCATCAACTAATTACAAAATTTTGTGGCCCACAAATCTGTTCATTTTTGAGAGCTCGTTAGATTATCTTCAATGTGCCTTCTAAAAATAATTGGAACCGTAAGTGAAGACTGCTGTTCGTGGGCAAGTCAGTGTCTACTACAATGATTGGTGACATCTCTGTCGATCCTCGTCGTACATAACATAAACAAGGTTAACACGTTGGTTTTCTCATGTAACAACTTCACGACCCAGTGAACTGTAATTAAAACAACGCAAAAGTACGACTTTCGTAACGGCTTCAACAAATTGGTTGTAATGAACGTGTGAGCGTTTTATTAGGGGCCAGTACCTTTTCTCATAAACTATTGCCCCTACAAAAAATTTTAAATACAAAAGTTGTTTCGTCTTACACAAATTTTTTTTATAAAAAAAATATATACAGGATCAGCCAAAAGTGCTGCACCGACATCAACATCAAAATTTTAAATGGAACACAATGTATATTTTGACATTTTTGGATTCTACGTTCAAAATAAAGGTAATTTTCATAAAAGTCCCTATTCGAATATTGAGTAGTTTAGCCTTAAATCGAGAATTCATTATTATTTTTTAGAACAGACAGACCTTTGGCAAAAACTCGTTTAAGCAGCCATTTTTTACACAAATAAATTGAAATTTTAACTGTAAGTTTGCACGACCTGTAGCTAACGTCTAACCTAATGACTAAAACCTATTTCGATACAGGGCGTCCCAAAAGTTATGATATTTTTAAAAACTTTACATCGGCAAAAACCCAACTTTTTCAAATGGGACACCCTGTATAAGATATTTTTATATTTTCATATTAAAGAGCATCAAAATAGGTATCTTTTGGTATTTATATGCCCAATATCTAAATTCATAATAATAATTGTCTTCGCTAACAAATTTTCCTACCCCTACCAATTAAATATGTCTGATACTTAGTACGTACACTCATGAAATTTAAGACTTGGACACCACAATTTCTGTAAATAAAAGTTTGCACATTGTGAAGCCCAGATCTGTTCATTATTTTTCCATTTGCCAAGTCACGTTTAAACCAGCTTGCCGGAATTGAACGTTCTCCAGGTACATTCATGAAATTTAAAACTTGGACACCACAATTTCTGTAAACAAAAGTTTGCACATTGTGAAGCGGGCTTAAGGGTATCATTTACAATTCTAACAGCAGGTAGTCTCAGCAGGGGTTATCTTATAGAAGGACTGTAGAATGAATCATTACACTAAGCACGTTTTAGAAAATAGGTAATTTACGTTGCTTACTTAATTTTTTTCTTTAAAGAATATATTTGAAGGTATCGCTAATTAAACACCATAGCTCGATTAATTATCGAATCAAAATTTTGTTTAGGGAATGATTTAAAAAACGTCTACAAGCAATAACTTTTAAATTAAATCAAAAAACTAAACATGGTTATTTGGGTTGACTGATTATTACTTATTTTTAAATAAATCTAACCTACTAATTATTGTAAATTATTAAAAATAAATCATTAAACTCTCTATTCATAATATTTAGTCCTTACAAAATGTATATTTTATGACGTTTCATTTTTTTCTGTAGTTTGGCCCTTGTTGTCTTTGGATAACAGCAAGTATTCGAGCCCAAACATTTTCGATAATGTCGAAATCTGGGTATTTTGCTGGCCAGGGTAACAGCTCCAAGTTATTTTCTTGTATCCAATTGCGCACAACCCGCGAAGCATGAATAGGGGCGTTGTCCTTTAATAACAAAAATACATTATGAAAATGTTAATTCAACAGATCCCGAACTATTTTTGGAGAAAGTATAGTGAAATAAGAATACTTACTTGTTGGAAAATATAATCTTCGTCTGGATAAAACACTTCGACTGAAGGTTTCATAATAGTTTCCAAAATATCTAAATACGCAGCAGAATCAAGACGTCCATCGATAGCCCAACAAACTCCTGGACCCCGCGCGCTAACCCAACCCCACACATTCACAGAAAAATAACCACTTCGTTTTTTAGGACATATGTGATTATTTTCGTAACGAGTTCCTTCCATTCTAAAAACTTTTAGTGGTCTATCGTTGCGGCTATTGAACGTTTTTTCGTCGCTAAAAATCACTCGATTCCAAAATTCCAAAGGTTCGTTCACATATCGCCTTGCAAATTCCAGACGACGTCTCATATTTTCGTCACTGAGAACTTTAATCTTTTTTGTGCAGTTATACGGCATCCGGGAAAATGTGTATCTGCTATAGCCCTGGAGTATGTAGCAAATGGTTGTTCTGTTACGTAATGAAACAACTCGAGATCTTGAGCACGTGTAGATACTTTAGGTCTACCACTTCCGATGGCTCTTTCCAAAGTGTGTTCAAGATTCCATTTTACTCGGTAATGCCCTACGGTGCTTTTTGGTATATCTAACATACGTGAAATTTCACGCACGCTACGGCCCGCCGCTAATTCCGAAACAATCCGCGCTTTCAAATCAGCACCGAGATGAGGTGGCATTTTCACAACACTTGAAATTTTAAACTAAAATGGAATTTACATTTCTTACTTTATTTATTGGTTCACACTACCCCTTCTCAAACAGTAGGTAATTGTTTATTTATTACATACTTCTAATGACCAATGTAACAACCCTTAGAGCAATATGACTCAAAGGAAGTAAATTAAACAAGCAAGGATATTCTATTGTTATTGAAACTTATTCATAAAGTAAAAGCCATTTCCTTATAATGCTAATGGACAGGATTTTCTTTTAAGTATTAAGATTACAATAGAGGACTTATAAACTTTCGAAAATATCTAATTATAAATATTTACACTGCAATTGCGCTTTTTCCTTAATAATTTCTTAGCAATAACATACACGTTCTTGGTTTTAAGTTGTCATAAATTTGATATGATATAAATTTGTGTTTCTAATATTACATCACAAACTAATCTTTATTCGCCAAAAATTGTTGCTTAAGTTGTAAAGCTTCGTACACACCTGAACAACAAACCGAGCAACAAACATAACAACGAACCGAAAGTCAAACAGAACGACAAACGATCTTTTATGATTTCCACAATCCGAACAACAAACGGAACGTTTGTGCTGTTCCCATAATTATTTTCAGTAGTTTTCAGTTCATATATATTTATTATTGAGAAGAGAAAATTGCGGAAAACAAGAAGATAGTGCCAACCAAATTTTTACGCACAAAGAAGAGTAAAAATTATAATTTACTGCGTTTTTTTTATTTTGGAAATTTCCCGCCCAAATGATGCTAATAGGGACATCATTTTTTCTTGCATTCTTAAACACTGATTAATTTAAAACATTTTTCTTCTGTCAACTCCATAATATTACCTAAAACACAACAAACCCACAAAAGGAGAAGACAAAAATAAATAATTTAATTCTCCCGCATAAGTTTGTTCGCCGTTTTGTTTAGATTCGTCCAAACCTGCAAACGCATTCGCGCGCATTTTCTTTGAGAAAAAACCGACAAGTTGCGGAACGCCGCAAACCGTTCGTGGAACAATCAGGACTTGCGAATCTGTTCTAAAATTCGTACGTAGCACCGTCCAAATTAATGTTCCGATTGCCGTTCGGTTCGTTGTTCTGTTTGTTCCTCGGTTTGTTGTTCAGGTGTGTACGAAGCTTTACAATAAGCATATTAATATGAACTATATCTTATGAAAGGAGAGTTATGTAACTATAATTAACGACTTAACGTTACGTTAGTAGATTCCATTTACTATTTACACATATTTTCTTGGAACATTCGATAATTAACTATCGGGATATGATGACCCTATACTTCGCAGGTTGTGCGCAACTGGATACAAGCAAATAACTTGGAGCTGTTACCCTGGCCAGCAAAAAGCCCAGATTTTAACATTATCGAAAATGTTTGGGCTCGAATACTTGCTGTTATCCGAAGACAACAAGGGCCAAATTTTATACCAGTAAACCGTAATGCACTAATTGCAGCCATTGATACCGCATGGGAAACGATTAATATTAATTATATTGATACCTTGATAGCGTCAATGAGCAGACGCCTCCAAGAATGTATCAATAATAATGGAGGTCACACCCATTATTGATTTCTTATATTTATTTATATAGTAATACCTTTATTTAAAAAAAAGTTTTCATTTAATTTTAAACTATAACTTGGTATCTTAATTATAATTATGTAATAAATTCTTGTCAAAAACTAAATATATACGTTGACAATAAGAATTGCCTTAGTTTTTATTTTCACTTTTATATTAACTACAGAAAAAATGAAACGTCATAAAATATACATTTTGTAAGGACTAAATATTATGAATAGAGAGTTTAATGATTTTTTTAATAACTTACAATAATTAGTAGGTTAGATTTATTTAAAAATAAGTAATAATCAGTCAACCCAAATAACCATGTTTAGTTTTTGATTTAATTTAAAAGTTATTGCTTGTAGACGTTTTTAAATCAAAATTATTTCTAATTTTATTTTGTAAACATTTCCTAAACAAAATTTTGATTCGATAATTAATCGAGCTATGGTGTTTAATTAGCGATACCTTCAAATATATTCTTTAAAGAAAAAATTAAGTAAGCAACGTAAATTACCTATTTTCTAAAACGTGCTTAGTGTAATGATTCATTCTACAGTCCTTCTATAAGATAACCCCTGCTGAGACTACCTGCTGTTAGAATTGTAAATGATACCCTTAAGCCCGCTTCACAATGTGCAAACTTTTGTTTACAGAAATTGTGGTGTCCAAGTTTTAAATTTCATGAGTGTACTGTGCATAGCTTCAGATGTGCTTAAATAGTGTTCTATGTCAACTTTCTTGTCTTATTATTCATAATAAATGATTACCTCTTGCTTTTCCCAATACTAACATTTTTTAACAGTAATTGGTATATTTCAGATTCTTAACGTAAATTTACTAATATAGGGGCTTTTACAGTAACTTTAAATACCCATAAAAAGTTTTTAAATGTACTACCTTCAAACTGAAATTTGTCGGAGACATCAGTTTCAATAAACAAAACCTTTTCTTCTCCAAACTCCTTTCCCAATTCTTCAATTGCTTTAATCCTGGTTCTGCTTTGATGTCTATTATAACTACTCCTTAAAAAAATTGTTGGTAAAATTAAATATAATTTTCTCAAATAAAATACCTTCACTCCATGCTGCAATAATTCTTTTGCACAACAAAACCTATTCCGAAGCTCCACCGGTGACTAAAGCAACCTTTTCGGAAAAATTTGTCATGTTTATACTTTAAACATTCAAATATAGTTAATTACACAACTTTAAATAAGTTATTATAATGATAAGATAACTCTATAAACATTTTTAAATTATTGTTAAACAAACAAATATTTTGTTTATTAAATTCATCTTAATAACTTTTGTTATTGCTGTAGAAATGAATTTCAGTTATAACAGTACAATATTAATAACTTTGAAACGAATTTTTGTTAATATAATTAACGAGAATGGTGTTTATTGATAAACATTGAATTTTGGCACATTAGCAAGATTAAAGTCAATATCGGAAGATACCAAGCTGCGCGAAAAACGTGACTTCAAAGTGTAAAGTCCAACTTAAAAATATACACTTATAATAAAATATAAGTTTAGCTTATGTTATATTGTGTTTACTGCCAGAGAAAAGGCAAGAACAAAGAGTATTTAAACAAAAAATCAGCGGGAAACTCATGTTTTTAGGGCGTGCAGTAGCAATATCTGTGTAGTAATTCTTTTCGGTAAACATTCCTCAAGAAATTAATTTTTTTACAACCGTTTCCCAGTTTGCAGTTTCATCAATTTCTTTAAATTTTTCTACCAAAATTTCATATTCCTGTCTCTTTTTGTCTCTGTCACTATATTTTTTTAATTTTTTTATTTTTCTCGTAAAACTACGGGCACAAAGTATATAAAACGGAGTGAGCTTCTATACGTTCCGTTTTGTCTGCCCAAATCATGGAAATCTTTGCCCAGCGACCCGTGATATCGCTGCAACTGTGCCAACTATGCGCAGTTCTGAAAACTATACATTTTCCTGTCCATAAGCCATGTTCTGCCTGCTACATTTTGAACTGTGCATGTAAAGCGTTGTGTAAAAAGTTGCGTCTGGACCAAGCTTTACTAAATTATTTTGAAAAATTTCGTAAACACATTTTAACTTAAGAAGGAGACTCGGTAAAAGTTTATAAATTTTGTCGCATATTGGGGAGTGGCGCTGCTGTAGATTAAAATTTAATTTTTATTCAAGACCTAAATCAAAATTGCGCTATTAAGTAGTACTCGGATATTTTCCCGTCATCAACAGCTGGAGCTTTCAGCTATAGACTTCTGTATCGCCTTTCAGTGTAAAAAATTACTAAAGCTATATACTTGTTCTTAAAAAATCCTTTCATGGTTGGTACTTAAGTTACTAATAGTTGTTGACTACATACAAATTAATTTCTAAATAAACTTCTTACATAATTAAATTTAACAATAATTTTTTACACTACTTCTTTTAAAGTAATTATATTTAATAATCGATGCAAATTCTAAGAAGAAAAATTTTACTTTACTTATTTTTATTTTTTTAATAGTATGCTGCCTCCACAGAAATCCAAGGAATGTTTCTACTAATTTATTTGTCATACTATAATAACAACACCAAAACTAGAATTACAGAAGTGTTTTCTTTTACTCTTCTTTCCGAGATCGAAATTGAAGAGGTGATACGTAGCATCAAGTGAAATGTGGTGGGACCTGACGAACTAAGTATTCAAATGATACAACTTTGTTGTCCTTTTATAGTTCGTGCAGTAACAAACCTTATAAATTTATGTCTACTTGAAAGTACTTTCCCTACTTCATGGGAGATTGCTGATGTCTTGCCATTGCCGAAAAAAAAGAAGTGTGAAGAATTAAGTGATCTCCGTTCTATTAGCATTCTTTCAATTTTACCAAAATTTTAGAAAAGATTGTAGCTAAGCAAATTTTGTACTTACCTTAATAAATTCAATATACCCCTACAAGTGCAGTCCGGTTTTAGACCGGGATACAGTTGCGCTTCTGCTTTAGCTTCTGCCACTGATGATATTATTACGGCATTAGATTCTGGTTTTAATACGGCTCTGATACAGCTTGATTTTTCGAAAACTTTTGACACAATTAATCACGACCTTTATTGGTTATTATGCACTTGGTTAGGTTTAGTGTATCTTCTGTAATTTTTTTTAAAGAATTTTTAAACAATAGATCTCAATGTACTAGAGTTGATGATAAATTGTCAGTATCGTCAACAGTGTATTGTGGTGTCCCGCAGGGATCAGTTCTTGGACCTTTGTTCTTTTCTATGTATACATGTAATATATTCCAGTGCTTAAACTATTGTAAATTCCATCTATACGCTGATGACTCGCAACTATATTTTTCGTTCAAGACATATAACATGTTAAATGCCCAACAGTTTATAAACACTGATCTTTGCAATCTTTTACAAACTACTGAAGATCAGAACCTTAGTATAAATCTTTCTAAATCATCTGTTCTATTATTTTGTAGCAAGGCTGATAGAAAATTTCTCGAATCCAACATGAATATCTTTCTAGCGAATAATGTACTTTCATTTAACCACGAAGCAAAAAACTTAGGTCTAATTTTAGATGTGGATTTGAGGTTTAAGAGTCACATTTCTGCCATGATTAAAAAATCTTATTTATTTCTCAGAGCTATTTATCCTTTTCGTCAATCTCTTTCTCGGTTTATTTGTCGACTTTTTACAAATACTCTAGTTTTAAACCATTTCAATTATTGCGATGTTATATATGGTCCCTGTCTAGACGGTCATGAAGTCAATCAAACCCAAAAGTGCAAAATTGCTGCTTGCGTTTTATTCACGGTATTATCGCCATCAACGCATCTCTGCGAACAACGTTTTTACATTTTTGTACGTTGGTCTATCGTGTAATTTTATACAAAACCCTCCTTACGTGTATGAAAGAATAACCTTCCGCACTGATGTTCATAATTGTTGTTTAGACGATCTTTTCCTACAACATCGCTTCGATCTATAATACAATAAATAATGACTGGAAGCTCCTAATGCCAGTAACGTTTACCAAACGCCTCAAATACACGCTAATGGGTTAACTTTCTCATGACTTCTTTTTCACCTTCAAAATTAACTAATTACAATATACATGTGTCTTGTTTGCTATTGCTACCTTGGTAACCTAATTAAATTTTTAATTAATTGTTCTTGTTTTAATAATTTAATACTTAAGAAGCGTTAAGGAAAAAATAAAGAAGCAAAAAATAATAGTTAAATTGCATTTGAAGCCTGGATGAAAACCAATGCACCTGGTTCGGCGGGTGAATTATTCAGGCTCTTCCATGGCCTAAAACTACTTATACGTTCTAAGCCTACTGAATGTTTTAAAGTTACAAAAAGATGTATTTGTTGTCACTATTTGTATTTCTTTATATTTAAATGTAGCCTATTTTTAATACTTCACTGAAATAGTGAATCTAGATCATTTTGTAAAAGTTTGCAACCATTTTCATTATTAATTTCTTTATATAATTTTACATTATCTGCAAATAATAGACGTTCATAGTGTGATGTAAGGAATGTAAGGAAGACAAGTTGAATTAAATTTGAAAAAATTTCAAAATTTAATTAGGTAAGGTCATGTTTGAGGTCAAAGGTCAAACATATATTCTTAAATATCTCAAAAAGTATTCCATGTACTCAACCGTGCAATACATCAATCGAACGGGAATTGCAAAACAATTTCAAAAATGCATTTAAAATATTTTAACATTTTGGGTTCAAAAGTTATTTCACTTTTTTGTCTATCCACTTGCATTGCCCATTTGCCCATTTGTTCTACGCAGTTCTGGTCTCTCTCATTTAGTCTTTTTTTCTAGTCAACTCTAGTCTTTCCTTTTCTAATTAGCTTCTATTATTCTTTTTTACTAGTCAACTCTAGCCTTTTTTTCTAGTCAAGTCTAGTTATTCTTTTCTAGTTAACTCAAGTCTTTCTCTTTTTTAGTGAAAGTTGTTTAAAAATGGAGATTGACTAAAAAGAAAAAAAGAAATTAGAGTTGACTAGAAAAGAGAAAGACTAGAGTTGACTAGAATAGAAAATAACTAGAGTTGACTAGAAAAGAAAAAGACTAAAGTTTACTAGAAATGAGAGTTACCAGAACTGCGTAGAACAAAAAATTCTACGTTCGATTAGAACACATAAATACTAGAGTTACATTACATATCTTAAGCCTTATAAAAAACTTGCAATAACTTTTGAACCCGTAATGCCATCTCATTTTTGAAAGCAGTTTTGCAATTGTCTTTCAATAAGCTTTTGATTGATGCAAGTTGATAAACAAAAACTTTTAAAATGCAATAACTTTTAAACTCCAATCTAGTAAAACAGTTTGGAAACAGTTTTGGAATTGGCTTTCCACGCGCTTTTGATTGATATATTGCACGTTAGTATAGTGGTATTGGTGTGATATAAAAAGTCGATATTTTCAAAAAATTTAAAAATGAAATAACTATTAAACCCAAAATGTTAAAATATTTCTAATGCATTTTTGAAATTGGCTTGAAATTTTCTTTTGATTGATATATTACACGACAGTGTACATGAAATACTTTTTTAAATATTTACGAATATATGTTTGAGCTTGGACCTCAAACATAACCTTACCTAATCAAATTTTGAATTTTGTTGCATTGTAAAGTACTACAACATATAATTTTATTTTTGAAATCCGTCGAAAGCCAAAAATTTAAAAAAACGAGGGAAGTTCTTTAAATCAATGCTTAATTCAAATTTAAACTGGACGTGTCTAGGATACCAACGTAGTGAATAATAGCATAATCGATATACTAATATACAAGTCTTGGTACGGTAAGGTCATCCACTACGAAGATATGGGGAATGAAAACTTTATCGATTCTAAGCGTCTAGTGATATACATACGATATGATGTAACGACACCAAGTGATGAATATATAGTGATGAGGAGAAATGTGGTGAGCAATAATGCTGAAGGTACTTAGATAAATAGCGGTGAAACGGGTAACAAGGGGGAGGGAGAAAGAAAAAAATTTCTGAAATGTATTTTTTATTAAAAATTATGTACCCTTGATTACAAACTGTTATCATTTTCTACCATTAAAAAGTACTTTAAATGAATTTTGTACGGCAAAACTCTACCATTAATAAGCACCGAAAGAGGAAAAATTGCGATTTGTTATACCTCTTTGTCTGTAATAAGAAATGCAAAAATTATGTACCCCTGATATTCTACTATCGATATGCTATGTTTTGGCACTTTCTCTAATTTTTTTGCCCAAAAAACTCTTGCAGTAATATGCTCCTAAAGAGAAAAAATCGCGATTTGTTATACTTCATTGTCGGTAATAGGGAATGAAAAAATTATGTACCCTTGATTTTAAGGTGTCATCATATTTTACTATCAATAACCTATCTTTTGGCACTATGTCTGAATTTTGTACCCAAAAAACTCTTGCAGTAATATGATCCGAAAGAGAAAAAATCGCGATTTGTTATACTTCATAATCGGTAATAGAGGATGTAAAAATTATGTACCCCTAATTTCAGGGTGTCATCATATTCTACTATCGTTACGCTATGTTTTAGCACTATGTCTGAATTTTGTAGCAAAACAACTCTTGCAGTAATATGCTCCGAAAGAGGAAAAATCGCGATTTGTTATACTTCATAATCGGTAATAGGGGATGTAAAAATTATGTACCCCTGATTTTAAGGTGTCATCATATTCTACTATCCATATGCTATGTTTTGGCACTATGTCTAAATTTTTACTCAAAACCTCTTGCAGTAATATGCTCCTAAAGAGAAAAAATCGCGATTTGTTATACTTCATTGTCGGTAATAGAGAATGTAAAAATTATGTACCCTTGATTTTAAGGTGTCATCATATTCTACTATCAATAACCTATCTTTTGGTACTATGTCTGAATTTTGTACCCAAAAACTCTTGCAGTAATATGATCCGAAAGAGAAAAATTCGCGATCTGTTATACTTCATTATCGGTAATAGAGGATGTAAAAATTATGTACCCCTAATTTCAGGGTGTCATCATATTCTACTATCGTTACGCTATGTTTTAGCACTATGTCTGAATTTTGTAGCAAAACAACTCTTGCAGTAATACGCTCCGAAAGAGGAAAAATCGCGATTTGTTATACTTCATAATCGGTAATAGGGGATGTAAAAATTATGTACCCCTGATTTTAAGGTGTCATCATATTCTACTATCCATATGCTATGTTTTGGTACTATCTCTAAATTTTTTACTCAAAAACCTCTTGCAGTAATATGCTCCTAAAGAGAAAAAATCGCGATTTGTTATACTTCATTGTCGGTAATAGAGAATGTAAAAATTATGTACCCTTGATTTTAAGGTGTCATCATATTCTACTATCAATAACCTATCTTTTGGCACTATGTCTGAATTTTGTACCCAAAAAACTCTTGCAGTAATATGATCCGAAAGAGAAAAATTCGCGATCTGTTATACTTCATAATCGGTAATAAGGGATGTAAAAATTATGTACCCCTGATTTTAAGGTGTCATCATATTCTACTATCGATATGCTATGTTTTGGCACTATGTCTGAATTTTGTAGCAAAACAACTCTTGCAGTAATATGCTCCGAAAGAGGAAAAATCGCGATTTGTTATACTTCATAATCGGTAATAGAGGATGTAAAAATTATGTACCCCTGATTTTAAGGTGTCATCATATTCTACTATCCATATGCTATGTTTTGGCACTTTCTCTAATTTTTTTACCCAAAAAACTCTTGCAGTAATATGCTCCTAAAGAGAAAAAATCGCGATTTGCTATACTTCATTGTCGGTAATAGGGAATGTAAAAATTATGTACCCTTGATTTTAAGATGTCATCATATTCTACTATCAATAACCTATCTTTTGGCACTATGTCTGAATTTTGTACCCAAAAAACTCTTGCAGTAATATGATCCGAAAGAGAAAAATTTGCGATCTGTTATACTTCATAATCGGTAATAAGGGATGTAAAAATTATGAACCCCTGATTTTAAGGTGTCATCATATTCTACTATCGATATGCTATGTTTTGGCACTATGTCTGAATTTTGTAGCAAAAAAACTCTTGCATGCTCCGAAAGAGGAAAAATCGCGATTTGTTATACTTCATAATCGGTAATAGAAGATGTAAAAATTATGTACCCCTGATTTTAAGGTGTCATCATATTCTACTATCCATATGCTATGTTTCGGCAATTTCTCTAATTTTTTTACCCAAAAAACTCTTGCAGTAATATGCTCCGAAAGAGGAAAAATCGCGATTTGTAATACTTCATAATCGGTAATAGAGGATGTAAAAATTATGTACCCCTAATTTCAGGGTGTCATCATATTCTACTATCGTTACGCTATGTTTTGGCACTATGTCTGAATTTTGTAGCAAAACAACTCTTGCAGTAATACGCTCCGAAAGAGGAAAAATCGCGATTTGTTATACTTCATAATCGGTAATAGGGGATGTAAAAATTATGTACCCCTGATTTTAAGGTGTCATCATATTCTACTATCCATATGCTATGTTTTGGTACTATCTCTAAATTTTTTACTCAAAAACCTCTTGCAGTAATATGCTCCTAAAGAGAAAAAATCGCGATTTGTTATACTTCATTGTCGGTAATAGAGAATGTAAAAATTATGTACCCTTGATTTTAAGGTGTCATCATATTCTACTATCAATATCCTATGTTTTGGCACTATGTCTGAATTTTGTACCCAAAAAACTCTTGCAGTAATATGATCCGAAAGAGAAAAAATCGCGATCTGTTATACTTCATAATCGGTAATAAAGGATGTAAAAATTACGTACCCCTGATTTTAAGGTGTTTTACATCCCCTATTACCGACAATGAAGTATAACAAATCGCGATTTTTTCTCTTTCGGATCATATTGCTGCAAGAGTTTTTGGGTACAAAATTCAAACATAGTGCCAAAAGATAGGATATTGATAGTAAAATATGATGACACCTTGAAATCAGGGGTACATAATTTTTACATCCCCTATTACCGACAATAAAGTATAACAAATCGCGATTTTTTCTCTTGTGGAGCATATTACTGCAAGAGGGTTTTTTGGGTACAAAATTCAGATATATTGCCAAAACATAGCGTATCGTTAGTAGAATATGACGACACCTTGAAACCAGGGGTACATAATTTTTACATCCTTTATTACCGACAGTGAAGTATAACAAATCGCAATTTTTTCTTCTTTCGGATCATACCTATTACTGCAAGAGTTTTTTGGGTAAAAAATTCAAACAAAGAACCAAAAGATAGCGTATTGATAGTAGAATATTATGACACCTCATATCGTATGTATATCACTAGACGCTTAGAGCCGATAAAGTTTTCATTCCCCATATCTTTGTAGTGGATGACCTTACCGTACCAAGACTTGTCTCATTTCCTAGCACATAAAAAGTACATAATTCCTGTAATTTTTTTTTTGCGATTGGACCACCCTTTCAATGATTTCTGGTATGGGAGTGTAGCTTTTACGCAAGCCACACCCCGACATTTCAACCTTAAAAAATATGCCTATTTTTGGAGTTTAAAATTAGCAGATAAAAAGTACATAATTCCTGTAATTTTCTTTTTGCGATTGGACCACCCTTTCAATGATTTCTGGTATGGGGAGTGTAGCTTTTACGCAAGCCACACCCCGACATTTCAACCTTAAAAAAATATGCCTATTTTTGGAGTTTAAAATTAGCAGATAAAAAGTACATAATTCCTGTAATTTTCTTTTTGCGATTGGACCACCCTTTCAATGATTTCTGGTATGGGGAGTGTAGCTTTTACGCAAGCCACACCCCGACATTTCAACCTAAAAAATATGCCTATTTTTGGAGTTTAAAATTAGCAGATAAAAAGTACATAATTCCTGTAATTTTCTTTTTGCGATTGGCCACCCTTTCAATGATTTCTGGTATGGGGAGTGTAGCTTTACGCAAGCCACACCCCGACATTTCAACCTTAAAAAATATGCCTATTTTTGAGTTTAAAATTAGCAGATAAAAAGTACATAATTCCTGTAATTTTCTTTTTGCCATTGGACCACCCTTTCAATGATTTCTGGTATGGGGAGTGTAGCTTTTACGCAAGCCACACCCGACATTTCAACCTTAAAAAATATGCCTATTTTTGGAGTTTAAAATTAGCAGATAAAAGGTACATAATTCCTGTAATTTTCTTTTTGCGATTGGCCACCCTTTCAATGATTTCTGGTATGGGGAGTGTAGCTTATACGCAAGCCACACCCCCCACATTTCATACTTAAAAAAATATGCCTATTTTTGGAGTACAAAATTAGCAGATAAAAAGTACATAATTCCTAGCTCTTTAGTTTTAAAATTAGTGATATGGGTGGTGTAGCTTTACGGACCTCACTGACAGTCATTTACATCTTCAGCTATTATTGGTCTCACTAGATTAGAATTATTTATTGCCTAAATCCAAAATGCCATGCAAACTTCTACTCGTTAATGTCTAAAGCAATCTCATAAAACCAATAACAGTATAATAGATGTTATACATACTCAAGCCTATCGTTCACTGTAAATGCGTTATAATTACTACATCTACAGGGTAATCAAAAATAAATAAAATAACCACATTATTATACAAAATCAACTTAGAACTAGATATCAGTCTTAAAACCATTCGTATATTTACCAAATCTTTAAAAAAACGTAATAAAATGCATAATATCATAAATCATTATTATCGAAAATCGAACAAAGGTTACGCCATCTTTTCATATCAAAAATCATATCGATTAATTTATTTTCTATTATTTTAATATTAAAAACATAATTACCTAATGTCCTTTTACTATACCTTACAAAATATGTTAAAACGCACTAATTTTAGCACTAATAATGAAAAACCTTCATTTTCTTACTCGTAATCAAACACCAATCCCGAATTCCATCTCAACCGCACCACAATATTCTTTTTTTCAAATTTTTTTACCATTTGTTTCACCCTTAGACATCAAAGACACACAGTCTTTCAGATGTAAAAAACCATAAAACTAACAATTGTCGTCTTCTTACACCACAACACGGCTGCAAATATAGTTGCCTATGCGCCAGGGTATAATATGTGTATTCTCAGACTCTTTTAAGTAGTGAGAAATATAAGGCGGAAGAAAAAGCAAAGGACCCATGTTACTGCCCTATGGAACACCTGAAGTAACCACTCTAATTTTGTTCCCTTTAATTGCACATACTGAGATCTTCCTTGTAAATAAGATTTAAAAACTTAACATGTTAAGAGAAAAGTCAAACAAATACATTTTTTTAAATAAAACATCATGACACACAGTATCAAAAAAAATATATGAGCCCCAGTGTATGGGAGCATTCTTAGTTACTTCTGAACACTAAATGTCCTCGGGGTTTGGCGAAGTTTCCAATCAGTGACGTTACATATTTAAATTTAAAACATCTTAAAATAAACATTTCTTTAAATCATGCTTTACGAAGTTGCTTTCTGGATGGTATTACAATTTCGTACGCTGGTTCACTATGTTCAGTAACCCAAACAGATCCGTTCTTACCATTATTTAATACATGCATCAAACCCTTTGCTACACACTGGGCCCTACGTAGATAAAGTGATTAAAGGAATAAAAAAAACAATAATACGAACGATTGTATAGTTAAGTGAGGTAAATTTCCTTTCATAATGTCTTGATAAGCGGGTCCCAAGTTTCTTTCTAAACATTCTCGGAGTAAAGGAGTGTCCGTGACTCCGGGACATAGCGCAAGAAAACGTACATTAGTTCTCAAATAATGTACGTCCTTACCCCATGCTCTGGTAAGGCCAACAACCGCTCGCTTAGTTGCCGAATATATAGGAAACGCTTGAAATTTTTCTAATCCTGAGACAGAAGACACATTAACTACGATTCCTTCGGATCCAGTTTTGTATTTAGGTAAGTAATTTTCTACTGCTAAAATGCAACCAAATATGGTGCCGACCTGGAATATTAAAACCAATTGACCTCATGTAAGTGGTGCAACTGTCATAAAGACGCCAGTGATGGGGTGCGGTTCGAATTGTGCTTCAAAGCTCACAGTTTGTTTACGGTAGGTCTGATTTATGCTAATAGTATTGTTACGCTATTGGAGTTACTAGAGTAAGTTAAAATGATCGCGGTGTTCTAGAACTCCGTATCCTAAACTTTCGATTATCTTCTAGAATGTTATCTTACAAATATAAAAGCGTCATCATGTATTTATGCAGATCGGTATTATTTGCAATTCTGTAGCTCTGTCAAATTTTTTGAGGTCTGTCTGTAAAGATTTACAAGAAATTGTAAATACTTACGAGAATCTGTTGCTTACAGCAACACACAAAATTGCAAATTTGTATGCTACGATCTTACGATCGCTACCAGTTATACACAGAATTGCAGATTAAGTCATATTTTTCTGATTTTGTGACACAAACTAATTAGATTCAATACAAAACAAACAGTCCCAATTGTCGGTGATGTGAGGTGAGCAATATTAGCACGATTTGGACCGCGCCCATCAGAGTAAGATATGATAAGGACGACACATCTAAAATATGCATTTCAAAAAATGACATCAAAACGTGTAAGGTTCTGCTTGAATTTTAAGCACAAAGACTTACCAAGTTAATACTTATCTGTCGTTCCCAAATTGCATCGTTCATAACACCTGCATTATTAATAACAATGTCAATATTCTTAAATTTGTCGACAGTTTGCTTAAATGCGTCTAAAACAGATAGATATGTTAAAATGTAGATTATTTCTTCATTCTTTACCTTCGTATTGATTTTTGTCGGTCACGTCGGTTTTGACGAATAAAATTTTTTCATTCCCAAATTCTTTGGATAGTTCTTGTTCGGCGATTTGTCCATTAGATTTGCAAATATCTGCTAACGTAACACCCTGCTAATACGCGCTACATAAAATAATTCTAAAACTTATCATATAATCACCCTTAATCCGTTACGTAAAAGTTCTTTGGCGTACTGTAGACCAATTCCAGCACCTCCACCACTTATTAAAGCTACTTTTCCCGCCACCACGCTCATGCTTTCTTGAAAATGATTGAGATGCTGTTTGAGAAAATAGAAAATTACATTATTATATATTAGGTTATCAATGCAGTTACAGAAATTAAAATTGTTATCAATAAAATAAAAAGAATAAGATTGAACATCATTTAAGAACAACAAAGGCGTGGCAAATGTATCTGTAGGGTCAAAATTTACTCACTCCGTAACAGGAACTTCATTACTTTGTACTTTGACTTTGGCCTAGGACCTTTTCTTAGCGGAGGTGAAATGTAACGCAATTGGCGACATTTCGCTTTGTGTGTGGGGGCTTTATTAAGGTTTAGTCGATAATAAGTTGAAAGTGATCACTCATTGTTGACTAAGCTTTGATAAAGTCCTCGCACAGAGAATGAACCGTTAGCCATTTCAACTATTTGAGTTGTTTTTGTTTATTCCACCTGCACCAAGAATGGGTACTAGAGCAGAAAAACTTCATCTATAATTACTTTGTTTGAAAATGGTAGTAAATATCGCACCGCACTTTGAATAAACGTTACGATTTTTGTAATGGTGCATATGTAGAAATATGTTTGTCATCCTTGTGCTGATTTGAAACAATTTCTTTAGAAACATTATTGGTCTAGGTAATATATCATTTTTCTTGAAATTTTCATAAATAACAACGTATTCAAAGGAGAAATAAAGTCTAAAAATTGCACCTATAGATTTACTTCATCCTTCATACGGTAGAATCCATTAAGATCCTTTGACACGACATTTTAATTATTTGATTGACTTCTCCGCCAAAAATTCTTAAGAAAATTATTAACATTTTATCCCTTCTACAATTTAAAATTATTTTCAAGTATACAGGGTGTTCCAAAAAAGAGATCGATAAAGAAATCGACACCTTTACTAAAACTTAGAACAAAAATAAAGCTCAAGATCAAGCACAGAAAGCCGATAGCGGCTACACGGCTACAGAGACCCATCACAGGACGAGAAAAAACAAAAAATACCCTAAAGAAACCGGAGGAAGCAAAGTAGAAGAGGGCGATAAAAACGTCAAAAATAAAAATCCACACTAGACACTTAGAGAACACATCAATAGCCACACGAACGAAACATGGTCAAAAAAATTAGGAAAATTCGATGTCAGGGACAACACCTTATGGACTAGATAAAATCATTAACAAAAGGAACGTCGAACAATATCGATGTTGCACAACAAATACGACGACACTAGCCGTAAGAACTGTTATCCTTTCAACGATGAATCGTTGAAAAAGTAGAAAAATTTACATCGACGACGACGAGACAGAAGAAGAAATTGCCACCTCGCAGGAAAAGGTGCAATACTTTATAAGAGGAATTCTTAACAACAAGGCGCCGGGCGAAGACGAAATCGCACCCGTTTAATAAAAAATCTATCCGCCAAAGCTATGGCACAATTGACCTGCATAATAAAAGCGATATTTAGGACGCAAAATTTCCAAAAAATGGAAAACCACGGAGGTGATACCGATTCCACACTTGACATACTATACCTATTGTCGATGCTAAGCAAACTGATTATACGAGGGTAAGTCAATTATTATCCGCAATGTACTTATAAAATTTTATTGCAATGAAATAGGAAACTTATAAGTATATCATTTTTTGACATAGTCCCCTTGCTTTTCATCGCACTTGGTCCATAGTTGTTCAAGTTTCCTGATGCTGAAGGTTTTTGGTTGTGATGCAAGCCAGGAATGTACCGCTCTTTCAATGCTTTGTCCGATGTAAATCTACGGCCCTTAGTGCCTCTTTGAGTCTACCAAACAAGTCATAATCAGAAGGAGCAAGATCGGGACTATATGGAGGATAAACCATTACTTCAAAATTGAGTTTGTGGAGCGTTTCAGCAATGTGGGCAGCAGTATGCAAACGGGCATTGTCGAGCAACAACACAACACCTTTTGACAGCAGTCCTCGGCGTTTGCTTTGAATTTCAGGCTTTAGCTTAGCAGTAAGCATCTCACTGTAACGTATACTATTTATTGTTGTACCCTTTTGTACATGTTAAGACCACAAAAAACGGATCACTGAACCTTGCTCTTCTTTGGTGCAAATAGAAAGCAGAGCGGCTGTGATTAACAGCACGACATCGATAACGAAACTAACCTAGCAGCTTCAAACCTAAACAGTTATAACCACAAATAAACAAAGCATGCGTTATCAACGCAAAACAACAGTACTGCCAACATAAACAAAAATATACTTACATTGCAGATAATAATTGACTTACCCTCGTATATAAGATTAAATTTACAAACCGATTGCCAGTTCACTTTCAAAAAACATCACAGCACGATGCAACTGTTACTCGACATACAAAAAGCTTTTGACGCCGTATACACTGACATTCAAAATGATTATTCAAAAATATCGAACCCACGTCGTCCAATTGTTACACAATTATTTTCTACTTCAAAATAAACAACTTAGGTTCGACAAAACAGATAATAAACGACGGAGTGACCCAGGGATGCGATATTTTTCGCCGCCTACAACAGGGACATGACAAAAATAAAAAATTGTCAAAACGCACGAGCGCGAAATGTTACGTAAATAGAACTTACGTTTAACTTCCAATGTGCCTTCTAAGGGGGGTAAAACGAACACAAACTAAGTGTACTACGGGCGATGTTTCCTGCTCAAACGTGAGCACTTTTTCAGACCAATATTACTGAATGTTTGTGTCCGACAAAGATATTTTTTAAAAAGTGAATACTTAAATAAACAAAAACTAAATAACACAATATCACTACCGATTGTCGCTACTTAAAAATTATTATTAAATACGAAACAATCTAATATTTCAGAACCAAACAAAGAAATCATCAAACTTCAAGAAAAAAAGATTTACAATGTGATCTCAAAAGAAGACGCCATACGCCAGTGGGTTGACTCAGAGGAATACATTCTAGGAGCGTGCCATCACTAAACCGTGCACTATAAGTACCTTTAATCCTTGACCGGTCGCGTGGATGACTATTGTCATCCGTCGGTATTGTATTGCCTGTAAGTATTTAGAATTCCTTGTTTATGGTTTAAGAACATAGTAGTCATATTTTAACCTTCAACATTGTAAGTAGTGTTATAATAAGACATAAGTCATCCACGCGACTATTACTGTAAGTATATATCTTCCAGGTTGAGCCGTGTCCTTCTTTCCTACGTTCTCTGCTTGACGTTTCGCTAACCATGCTGTTAGCTTCTTCAGAAGTTACTCTAAAGACTGATGTTGTCTTCTGCTCCTCGTTATATACCTATGTTTCGTTACGGTTGGTTGATGTCGATCAGTGACGGGTGGTTTGTTTTCGATGGTTGGTTGATCTTCTGTTTGGTATCGATTAATTTTGTGGCGACATTTGTTTTCTTTGTTTTTGTGAAGAGTTAGTTTCCACGTGTTGCTTAATCGGTAACCATCTTCTCGATTGAAGTTGTTTTTGTTTTTCATAATTTCTAAGGATTCCCTGATTATCCTTGGATAGTAGTTCTTAGTCCTTGATAGAACTTTAGCTTCCTCGAAGAAATTTTAATAATTTTATAATGGAGACTTCGAAAGACCCTGCAGTTTGGCTGAAATGGTATGAGGAACTACGCAATGAAGAAGGTGAAGATGAAATAAATGATTCGGACAATGATTTAAGTAGAAAAGAGAGTGAAGTGGCCGAAGTTGACACTTCTACGCCAGAAAACGAGACATCTGAATCTGACGAAGAGGAAACCGAGAATACTTCAGCAAGCAAGAATAATGGACAATACTATTATGGCAAAGCCAATACACAGTGGATGAAAAATCCTGAAGTCAAGTCTTCAAAAACTCGTTCTTGCAACATTATTACCCAACGATCAGACCCTTTGATGCTACACAAGTTCAAAGTTCAATAGATTGTCTAAACTTATTTTTGGAAGACATAATCAACTTGCTGGTTGACAATACTAGTATTTACATAAAAAAAAGTGCGCAGCAATTTCTCTCGTAAAAGAGATGCAGCTTCTACAGACGCCATTGAAATGAGAGCTTTTGTAGGCCTCTTATATTTGATTGGATCACGCAAAACTAATCGACTTAATTTGATTCAACTCTGGGACAATTCTAAAGGATGTGGCTTAGAAGCTTGATATTTAGCAATGAGTTTACAAAGGTTCCATTTTTTATTACGATGCCTTCGATTCGACAACATCCATGACAGAAATGAGCGGAAAAAATTGACAAGCTAGCTCCTATAAGAAATTTATTGTTACTTTGTTTGAAAAATTTTCAAAAATATTATTCTCCAAGTGAACTCATGACAATTAATGAGCAGTTATTGGCATTTCGAGGAAACTGCTCATTTCGGCAATACATTCCAAGCAAACCGACTAAGTACGGGATAAAGGTTTTTGTTCTGGTTAATTGCAAAACATTTTATACATGTAATTTGGAGGTGTATTGTGGAAAACAGCCAGATGGACCATTTTCATGTAGTAATTCAGGTAAAGATGTTGTTTTAAAATTATCACAGCCAATCTACGAAAGTGGAAGAAATATTACTGTCGATAATTGGTTTAGTAGTATACCATTGGCTGAAGAACTACTAACGAAAAAACTTACGTACGTCGGTACCTTGAAAAAAAATAAGTCACAAATTCCGAAAGAATTTTTTCCAAATAAACAAAGAGACATTAACTCTTCAATCTTTGGGTTTCAAAAATGGATAACATTAGTGTCATATTCACAACGAAAATACAAAACAACATTGGTAATATCGACAATGCACAACAGGAATAAAATTGACGAAGATACAGGCGAAAAAAAGAAGCCGGAAATGGTCACATTTTATAACCATACAAAAATTGGTGTAGACGTTCTAGACCAAATGTGTGGCAACTACAATGTTGCTAGAAATACTCGGAGATGGCCAACAGTTATTTTTTAGAAGAAATTTTATGGGAATTGATAAGGCCTCAAATCTACAGAAGATCGCAGATTATTCAACTCCCCTCTGACATACGAAAAGAGCTAACTCTCTTCTTGGTATAAGCGTAACTCCGCATCAAGATCTAGAAGCAAATACCTCTGAAGGACGTGGGCGTTTCAAATTATGTGACCGTTCCCGCAACAAAACAACAAGAAAATCTTGTGCGATGTGTGGCAATTGGGTTTGTCCAAGCCACTCACACACCGTATGCAATGATTGCCCAGAGGATAAGTATTAGTTTGATAAGGAACTGACATTTATTGTACTTTTAGCGGCTATAAGTATTTTATCTTTTACATAATATAGATATATACAAACGATAACTTTTCGACATCTAGTGTCAACTCGTGAAAGGTTCAGTTTAAATGTCTTTGCCGACAGGTATGTAAAGCAGTTACATAATTGATCCTTTAATAATTATAGCCAACATAACAGTTGGCAAGTATAAAAATTTCGAATCGCCTGCAGTAAAGTACGCTTTACATACCTGTCGGCAAAAGTTGCTTACATTTACGTACGTGAACGCTTTCACGAGTCGACACTGGATGTCGAAAAAGTTATCGTTTAAATATTATGATCCCTCCAGTAGGGCATATAGTCGACAGCGCGCGTTTGTACAATAGTGAACTTACACTGAGTTCTCTCACTCCCGATGAGTCCCAAAAGGATGAAACAGCTGTCGGGTGATTCTTAGTGTTTCTTTGCTATTGTACAACCACTTGCGTACTTTACTGCAGGCGATTCGAAATTCATACTTGCCAACTGTTATGTTGGCTATAATTATTGAAGAATCGACTATGTAACAGCTTTACATACCTGTCGGCAAAAGTTGCTTATATGTATATATCACTATTTTTAAGTTTAAAATACATTTTCGTGTTTGTCTACCATTTAGTAAATTTATATAATTCCTTAAATTACATCTTGTAATAGAAATAAAATTGATAAACTCAAAATAATTGCTGGATGACGATTGTCATCCACGCGACCAATGGTGTTATTACTACCCACGCGACTGCTCAAGGGTTAAAGAACAAATTTAAATATTTAATATGATTATAGGTACTCTTATTCTTATATGTTTTTTTATTAAAAATGATAATGAAGTATGACCTTAAAATATCATTTCTCACCGAAGGCACATTTACATAAACCAAAAACATCAGCAATTGTTTTCACGTGTTATTTACAACATTGTAGAATGAAAAGTAGCAAAAAAAGAAACTAAACAATTTAAAGTCTCAAATAAATGGAAATAAATGTGTTCTATAAATAGAAGTTTACTATATTATCATTTAATGAGCAAAAATAAATCATTATCAAAACTCATACGACGTATTTAATAATATTATTCTCAAAAAACTATCGTTATTAATTACTTACATTTATAAACGTGTTCGTAGATAATCAAGGATAAACGTTAGAGTTTGTATAGAAACTAGTATTAATTAGTCAAGTTCTTAAAAAATGTGAAAGTGAGCGCGGCGTTTATTATGATCACACAAAACAGTTACACAAACACAGATAATGAAATACAGTTTTGTTATCTGTAATAGAAACACAATCTTGTTTTTAAAAAACTACTAAACTTCGTTCAGTTACAATACAAAATTAATGAAAGCGATTAAAGGTCGTGTCGCATTAATTACAGGAGGTGCTGCCGGTATCGGTTTGCAATATGCAAAGCAATTGTTACGCAATGGACTAAAAGTAGGTAAACATTATGTTAAAATTAAAATATAATTCCGTATACCAATCGCATAGGGGGTAACGCTTGCCGATATTAACGAGGAAAGAGGAAATAATGCCGTAGAAGAGATAAACAATGAATTTGGAAAAAATAGGACACTGTTTGTCAAGACGGATGTAACGGATAGTGAACAATTTGAAGGTTAGATTAATTATATAAAGAAAATTATAATCAAATCAAAAATTTATTGCAGAAGCATTTGAACGTACTGTAGATAAATTTAAAAACATTGATATCTTGGTAAACAACGCAGGGATCATGAATGATTCCATGTGGGAACGAGAAATTGGAATAAATTTTGTAAGTGTTTAGTGAAATACTAATTTTTAGGTAATGTTTCTAACTAATTCTTAGCTCGGTCATCTTAGCCTCCATAAAAAAAATTCGACTTTTTTATGTTTGCACACAAAGAGAACAGCTAGCACAGGCTAGCACAACTTTACACAACCCTAACACACCTTTACTGGCGGAGTTATTGAGGTTTTAATGGGGGGTTACAGCGACTTCATTACCCCCCATAAAAATATCGAATTTTTGATGTTTGCATTAGGGGGAGAATATCTAGCACAGCCTAGCACAACTTTCCTCAACGCTAGCACATCATTAATAACGGAGTTATTGAGGGTTGAATCTAGGAAGACAGCCTCCTACAAGAACATTTCAAACTTTTGACGTTTGAACATAAAAGAGCTGAGCTAATATAGGCTAACACAACTATAAGCTAACGCTATGATCTTAATAACGGAGTTATTGAGGGTTAATCTATGAATCCAGCCCTCAATAATTCCGTTATTAAATGTGTGCTAGCGTTAAACAAAGTTGTGCTGACATGTGCTAATTATTCTCTTTCGTGTTCAAACATAAAAAATTCTATATTTTTTTGTTGGAGAGCTGAGGTATCGCCTTATCCCCTCCAGATTCAAAACTTAACCCTGTTATTAAAGGTGTGCTAACATTATTTTTAGTTGTCGTAACTTAGTTCTTTAATGTTCAAACGTCAAAAGTTCGAAATTTTCTTCTTCTTCCTAGATTCAAACCTCAATAACTACGTTATTAAAGGTGTGCTAGTATTGAAAAAGTTGTGCTACCTGTGCTAGCTATTCTCTTTCGTGTGCAAAAATAAAAAATTTAATATTTTTTTGTTGGAGGCCTTAGCCCCTCCAGATTCAAACCTCAATAACTCTGTTATGAAAGATATGCTAACATTATTTTTAGTTGTGCTAGTTTACCTCTTTAATCTTCAAACGTCAAAAATTCGATTTTTTTGTGGGGGACTGGCTTCCTAGATTCAACCCTCAATAACTCCGTTATTAAAGGTGTGTTAGCTTTGCGCAAAATTGTGCTAGCGTTATTCTCTTTCGTGTGCAAACGTCAAAAAATCTATCTTTTGTAGGGGGCTAAGGCGACCGAGCTATAACTCTTGCTATTATTGGCTTAAACATTTAAATTAATTTTACTATCTTCATTCAATCTTTTGGATGCCGTTGGTATTTTAATATGGTATTGAAACGTTCCTCTAATACTATTTTTAAAACAGTACATTCTTGATCAAAAATGTGATTAAAATTCGTGCAAATTCTGACACACTGTTGTAGAATATTTGCGCAAGTAGGACAAAAGAAGCGTTTTGCAGAAACTCCACCCTCATAATGCTAACAAACCTGTAAAGCGTATTAAAAATGTGCAGCGACATAACACATTTTGCTCGGATAATAAAATAAACCTCAAGGGGGTATAAAAAAGTGGGCCACAACTTACAAATGTTTGATAGAAAAAGTAAAAAAAAAAACGATATGATAAATGTAATCATTAAGACGGGGTTAAGCGGTCACACGGGTTCTTACACCTACTCGTTCACGATCATCGCGCCTTTGTCTCTTTGAACTCAACTCTGGAATTTTACTCAAAAAAAAAGAATAGAAAAAATTGTGTTTTAGAAAAAAAAGTTCAAATAAAAGTTGCAGATAATAAAATTTCTAACAACTTCTTTACCATAACAATTTTTGTAATAAACCCGTAACTTCTGTGAAGCCATTTTATGTACGCGCACACTATTTACCGGTAAATTTGACCGGCGCGCTTAAATTGTGCTTCACCTATAACTTCTTTAATTACATGATTAAGCAACCCCCTGTAATATTTTTTTCATAAACTGCTTCTACCTCACTTCCTAAAAACAACTAGATAAAAAGAAACACCTGACAAAATAGCTATTTATGAATTGCAGAAAGGATTTTGTCATACAGATGTACACTCATGAAATTTAAAACTTGGACACCACAATTTCTGTAAACAAAAATTTGCACATTGTGAAGCGGGCTTAAGGGTATCATTTACAATTCTAACAGCAGGTAGTCTCAGCAGGGGTTATCTTATAGAAGGACTGTAGAATGAATCATTACACTAAGCACGTTTTAGAAAATAGGTAATTTACGTTGCTTACTTAATTTTTTCTTTAAAGAATATATTTGAAGGTATCGCTAATTAAACACCATAGCTCAATTAATTATCGAATCAAAATTTTGTTTAGGAAATGTTTACAAAATAAAATTAGAAATAATTTTGATTTAAAAACGTCTACAAGCAATAACTTTTAAATTAAATCAAAAACTAAACATGGTTATTTGGGTTGACTGATTATTACTTATTTTTAAATAAATCTAACCTACTAATTATTGTAAGTTATTAAAAAAATCATTAAACTCTCTATTCATAATATTTAGTCCTTACAAAATGTATATTTTATGACGTTTCATTTTTTTGTAGTTAATATAAAAAGTGAAAATAAAAACTAAGGCAATTCTTATTGTCAACGTATATATTTAGTTTTTTGACAAGAATTTATTACATAATTATAATTAAGATACCAAGTTATAGTTTAAAATTAAATGAAAACTTTTTTTTAAATAAAGGTATTACTATATAAATAAATATAAGAAATCAATAATGGGTGTGACCTCCATTATTATTGATACATTCTTGGAGGCGTCTGCTCATTGACGCTATCAAGGTATCAATATAATTAATATTAATCGTTTCCCATGCGGTATCAATGGCTGCAATTAGTGCATTACGGTTTACTGGTATAAAATTTGGCCCTTGTTGTCTTCGGATAACAGCAAATATTTGAGCCCAAACATTTTCGATAATGTTAAAATCTGGGCTTTTTGCTGGGCCAGGGTAACAGCTCCAAGTTATTTTGATAATAATTTGATATGATATAAATTTGTGTTTCTAATATTACATCACAAACTAATCTTTATTCGCCAAAAATGGTTGCTTAAGTTGTAAAGCTTCGTACACACCTGAACAACAAACCGAGCAACAAACATAACAACGAACCGAAAGTCAAACAGAACGACAAACGATCTTTTATGATTTCCACAATCCGAACAACAAACGGAACGTTTGTGCTGTTCCATAATTATTTTCAGTAGTTTTCAGTTCATATATATTTATTATTGAGAAGAGAAAATTGCGGAAAACAAGAAGATAGTGCCAACCAAATTTTTACGCACAAAGAAGAGTAAAAATTATAATTTACTTCGCTTTTTTTATTTTGGAAATAGGGACATCATTTTTTTCTTGCATTCTTAAACACTGATTAATTTAAAACATTTTTCTTCTGTCAACTCCATAATATTACCTAAAACACAACAAACCCACAAAAGGGAGGACAAAAATAAATAATTTAATTCTCCCGCATAAGTTTGTTCGCCGTTTTGTTTAGATTCGTCCAAACCTGCAAACGCATTCGCGCGCATTTTCTTTGATGTCGGAGAAAAACCCACAAGTTGCGGGAACGCCGCAAACCGTTCGTGGAACAATCAGGACTTGCGAATCTGTTCTAAAATTCGTACGTAGCACCGTCCAAATTAATGTTCCGATTGCCGTTCGGTTCCGTTATTCTGTTTGTTCCTCGGTTTGTTGTTCAGGTGTGTACGAAGCTTTACATAAGCATATTAATATGAACTATATCTTATGAAAAGAGAGTTATGTAACTATAATTAACGACTTAACGTTACGTTAGTAGATTCCATTTACTATTTACACATATTTTCTTAGAACATTCGATAATTAACTATCGGGATATGATATGTTTAATTAGCGATACCTTCAAATATATTCTTTAAAGAAAAAAAATTAAGTAAGCAACGTAAATTACCTATTTTCTAAAATGTGCTTAGTGTAATGATTAATTCTACAGTCTTTCTATAAGATAACCCCGGCTGAGACTACCTGCTGTTAGAATTGTAAATGATACCCTTAAGCCTGCTTCACAATGTGCAAACTTTTTGTTTACAGAAATTGTGGTGTCCAAGTTTTAAATTTCATGAGTGTACATGTAGTCGTCTTTAGCTTGTATTGATAAATCTGCAGTGTTTACTAATAAAATCAACATATTTATTCTGACATTCAGGTTTGACATTGACAGCCGTCCATAAAATAACAAATAAAGACTAGTCCCTAAAGAAGGACTTTATGGCCTCAAAACTGTATCATAAACAGCTAGATTTCGGTCGATTGAACATAAAAGCATTTATTCAAATTAACATGATCACATTCCCTTCATAAAATTACAAACGTATATATTATATAGAAAATTTCACGACTACATGTTATAACCAATCAAAAATCTATATTTTACTTCGTTACCATGACAACTAAAATTTTTCCGGAAATATTTTGCTTCTAGGAGTACCCCCGGCAAATTCTAATAAGTGAAAATATTTCTGTCATGAAACATATGACGTTTTAGTGTTAAAATAATAAATATTATTTATCTTATTCTGGGCAAATTCCACATCACCTTAACTACACCTTCCTTATAATCTTCAGAGTTCTTTTTTCATGTTAAATGCATAACTTTCTAAAATTATGCAAAGCTCTTTGACTGAAATAGACGGGTTGTTAATCTCATAACCCTTTTCCGCACAAAATTGAATAAACTGTTTCCATACACTTTCTCTACATCTCTTTGTGTTCCGTGGCACTAAGTTTACTACTTCCTTCTTAATATTTTCTTGGTTTTCATAACCAAAACGGGACATTTTTGCTTGCTCTTGAAACACACGTTGACAAATTGTTGGTTATCTGTCACAAAAAATTCTTAGTCAACTTACTTTTAATTTTATGTGACATACGATTAAGTACTTTATTGTCAAATTATGTTCATATTAATATTATTTTAAATTTATTTTGGTCGTGAAATTTTCTTACCGAATCCCCACGTGCATGAATTAATAGCAGGAAATTTTTTTAAGAAAATTCGTTCACTGGAAAAAATTTCCGGCAATAATTCAAGCACTAAGAAATTACAAGTGAAAAACTTATTCCTTGCAAACATGCCTAGAACATTGTGAGCACACAGGTTTTTACAAGTTATACACCTATGCGATGCTTTTCTTTTTTTTTAGCATGACACAAATAAGAAGTCTTGCGCCTTGGCAATTTTCCTGTTTCAGTCTGCCGGTACAAATGTATCAATTTTTAAAACTTTTGTAATAATAAATTGAATTTCTGATGATGTATGGCAATTCATCAAACGACGTTCCATTTTTGGTTTTATTAATTGAAGGACAAGTTGTTTTATTAAATCAATTCGTTTCAATGGCGAATTATTTTACATTCACTGTAAAATATGAATGCATTGATACTACTCATATTCAATAGTCTGAAAAATAAAATAAATAAATCGCGTATTTCTCATCCAGGGCATCAACTTCTAGACCAGTGCAATTAGTTCTAAAACAGCCCAGAACAGAAAAAAATTAATAATAACAGCACGCCACTATGTGGAAGTGGTAGATAATAAGAAGACAAACGACATACTAAAATTTAAACACATTTGAAGTGGGGGAAGGGGGTTTGGGGGGCTTTTTATGGGGAGAATGCGGTTTTTGTCGATTTCCGGCGAAGTTTGACCTCGTATCGAAAAATGTTTCATGTTACAGATATTAAAAATATCTAAAACTTTTGTAAATATCATTAAATAAAATTTTTCAGGTTTCGGATTATATCGTTACCCCCATTTTGAACCGAAAAATCTCACGTAAAAATTTAAGATTTTCGAACTAATGACGTCGGATTTCTACTCGTTGAAACGTCTACTTTCACATGGTTTAAGAAAAAATTGATTTCACTGTAAAACCTGCTCCAGAAATCAAAAACAGTGAAAAAACGCGTTTTCGAAAAGTCATTTTTTTAATAACCGCATACAATTTCCTAATTTTCATTACAATTTACATTCTAAATCATGAAAACATGTAATATTTAATGTTACATGAATAATTTCCTTCAAAAAAATTGACTCAGCATTTCAAGACTGTCAGTAAATACAATAGCAGTAGATCAATTATTGTTATTCCAACGGATATCATTAAACATCAGCAGCAAAGAAAACATGGAAACGTATTTGCAGTACGAACTTGCCCCGTTTCCTCTATCACTTTTAACGGAGAATAGCCTGAGGAAAAATGTCAAGTCGCAAACGTACGACGAATTTACCACTGTTGATGCACCAGCACAGCACACTCGAACTGTATCGTGCATGTCGTGGACGGTAGATTTTTACTGCATTAGGTGGTTTGGCAGAAAAATGACACAGTGGAAGACATCCACAAGTATGTGCAGTACACACGCAACAATTACGCATCAAACAGTTGGATAGTTTTTGATGGGTACCCAGACATAGTCAACACTGTCACTGGCACACTAGCAGCAACATCCAGTAATTTCACAAAAAAATCTAAGCGTAATCGAAGAAAACCATCGAAAAAAATTCTATCCAGAAAAATATAAGAATAAACTAATAAAGACTTTGTCGGAAATCTTACTGGCTGAAGGATTCATTTGTAAACAAGCCCAAGAAGATGCTGATGCTGACATAATAAATACAGCTTTAGAAATTGGCAAAAACAATGACAAGACTGTTATAATTGTCGGACAAGACATCGACCTTCTGGTACTTTTGAATCAGTTGAATACCAACAATTACAACATTTATTTTCACAAACCAGGATCCGGTTATTTATTTATTTAATCGTATGGTATATTTTAAATATTGTAGTATGATGTAAGTGTTATGTATGGTGTCCCAGTAGATCAGGTATAAACCTGTATAGTGTGGTGACGAAACCGTGTGCAATTGTGGATTGGTTCGTCTTCGCAAAGCATTTACTTCAAGGTTTAGGAAAACCACTAAAACCTAAACATGCTAACCCTTACCCACCCTAGTATTCATATGTAATAATATTAACCAAGTGTGTAAACATTATAGAAGGTAAATAAGAACATAAAATCCGGTAATGTAAAAGATTCGTTCTACACTTCAGATAGTTTCAAGCACGACTGTTCCAAAACAATAGTAGCATTTCGGCATTGCTTTTCTGGTTGCGATAAAACATCTGGGTTCGCAGGGAAAGGAAAAAAGCCATTGTTTATTCTACCAATGGACGGTAAAGAACAAAAAACATTGTTTTTTTAGAAAGAACTTTGTTGCAAACTCTTTACCGGTCACTGTATAAAAAAAAAACTTTTCTCGGGAACTTCATATCGATTAATTTGGGTTTGTATAAAGAGGAATGGACTGTAGCAAACGAAGATGTGTCCATAGATTAAAAAATGTAATACTAAATGTTTCATAGTTGCTGTTACATTTTGACATCTTTAAAGTCAAATGAAACACCCTGTATTTTTGTACTCTGTTGGGTGCAAGTTGAAATTTTCTTTCATATAATGTAAGTATTGTTAGGATTACGGCTACTACTTTTGCTATAATATTTTTATTTATTTTATTTATTGATATTTGCAATTTTCTACTATTGAGGCGTACCAGATCTGTCATGGAATTGGCTATGATTAGTATTGTTTAAGGAACATAAAATTGTGTGAATTGTTGTAGGTTGTGAATCCAATCATGCCAGCACGTTAACAGTTAACAACCGATCGGTACGCCCCAATAGTAAAAATTGAAAATATCTCCAAAAGTTGTAGCCGTAATGGTAACAATGCTTATAAGATTTGAAAGAAAAGCGTAAAAAATACAGGGTGTTCCATTTGACATTATCATTATTGCTCTGTGAAGAAGCCAAAATGTAACAGCAAATATGAAACACTCAGTATTACATTTTTTAATCTATGGATACATCTTCGTTTGCTGTAGTCCATTCTCTTTATACAAACCAAAAATTAACCCGATATGGGATTCCCGAAAAAAGTTACAGATATTTCCGTCAACTTTTGCATCTTGAAATCTATAATTCCTAGCTACAGGGAATGTTATACAATGTGACCCTAATATTTGACGAAGAATCCAAAAATGTAATAAAGGTGTTTCATTTAAAATTACGAAGTTGATGTCGACTTCCGGCACAACCGAAAGTGTCAGAAGAATTAAAGTATTTTAGTTGAGTTTGCCCTATTGATTTTTAGTCATTCTCCAAATTTTAATTTCCTTTTCATGTATATTTTTTTGTGTACGGCTCATGGCGGTTCCCGGTGAGACACCCTATAGGGTATATGCAGGACTTTTTCAGGTAATATTTTCATGCCGTTTAGTTTTATCATAGTATACATCCAGATATTTTAATTTTTTAAAAAATATTTTTTTTTTAAATTAATTGGATCAGTTACTGGATATTTGTCAAATTTGTTATTGTAAAGTAGTGAAGGTTACTGCCAGAGGAGTAACATTTCAAAAGTTAAAAATGTATATTTTAAATACCTACAACTTGGATTTACAGTCTTTCTAATTTAATCACAATTATTATTTAACACAAATTAGAAGCAGATCATTGTTTTTTCACATTACTTATTCTGATTTAACACGATCGATCGATTCAAATTCTAAGAATATTTTGCTTTAGTAGCCGCCACTAGTTATTGCTTTAGCTTGCTCTAATCTACATTTATGTTTTGATGTATCATGTAATTCACCATTTATAATCTTTTTCTTACTAAGGAACTGTTATCTCACAATAATATGTAAAATAGTACAAACATAGGTACTCATTCCTAGATGTATACTGTGGTTTATGAAACAGAGCTAATTACAGAAGTGACCATCAGATCATCAATAGTTGTGGTTGAGTAAATTTTTCGTTATTTCGACATTCGTTTTGGAAATGGTAACCATGCTAACATCGGTCACATTCGATTAGAATGTGAATTCAAAGTAGATTAAATTCCATTTTAAAACTTCACCCGTTTTGTCACTGATAACATAAATAGCTATTTTGTATCACAAGGCGAGAGACCGCATATTTGCGAATGCGAATAAAGTTTCTCGGATAGTATTGATATTTTTGGGATAATAATACAAATTCTACAACACCCTGTGCATTTATTCTACTAGAGCCAAAATTCTTTTTTTATCTTAAAATTAAGATATCCGATTATTTATTTTTAGCATATTTCTGAACACTGTGTGCAACTAAAAATATTTTAAACGATTATACTTGATAATAGCAGTTATTGCCTAACAGTTACTCATTTTTACAGCAATGTATTAGAATAAAATTTAAAGTATAATTAGCAACATATATTAAAAAATATATATAAAAAAAATGACATAAAAAGAAAAAAATTACCAAGTTTAGTTCAAAGATCTTTCATTGAAGGGGCGTTGGAAATGTTTGGAATACTTTTTGGAAATCTTTAGTTAAGTACTTGTCTATGTAATGACACAGTTCGATCAAATTTGTTAAAAAAAAGTCAAATAATAATAATGATAATAATAATAATAATAGCTTATATTGTCCAACACTTATCCATTTACAGAGCAACGTATTAGAATAAAATTTAAAGTATAATTAACATCATATATTTAAAAAAATACGAGTGTAAGGAAAAAGTAAATAAAAAAATAACATATAAATAGAATAAAATAAATATACTAAATGTATAAATAATTTAAACATAGTTAAAACAGAATTGTTTTAGCTCAGTTGTAGTACATACAAATAAGTCACATACCTCAGACTAATAGTTAATATACAGGGTGTTCCAACGAAAACTTGACCCCCCTGTAAGTCAGAAACGGAGGTGTGATCGAGAATTTCATCGAGAATTTCAAAGAACACATCAATTTTTATTTCTAGTGGGACTATTTCTGATATGAAAATCTTACCCAAAACTTCACCCCCTTGCGATCAGCAAATACCCCTCATATTTTCTTCAATAGCATGGGGGGTCGAGTTTTACATCATTTGAAAAGTCTTTTGTCCCTCTATTACCTCTGTGATTTTTTTTCAAAATTGGTTCATTTGTTATTGAGAAATTAAATGTTATGTTAGTTTATCCATTAACTGTTTAACGTATTGATGGCTCGTGTTGTGGTCTGATGATTCGTATTATATATTTTTGTAGCAGCTTTAGCACATTCATCATTTCTATAATAGATTTCGACAATTTCTATTCTTTTTTCAGTAGAATAAACCATGTTGAAACACAGTAAACAACGATGAATGAATAATTAATTCGTGTTAGTGTGACAGGGGCCAAGTATCTACTTTTGTGTGAGGAAAATCCCAATTATTTGGGCCTTCTTATAGGAGTAACAACAAGAATAGGAATCGTCAATGACACACCATGTTCTTAAATAATGCCGACGTTTCGACTAACAATGGACAGTCTTTTTCAAGGCAATCTGTATAATAAAATTAACGATAGTTACAAAATTAACAATATTGGTAGACATTAATAAATTATTTTCGTTTTAGTTTCTAACAGCACAGAGTATCAGTACTAGATCTACAATACAAACATAGTACGTTACCTAAAGTGTTGGTGATATGTCAAGGACTTCTTATAGCTATTGTTTAGGTCCAGTATGTCAAAATAAAAACATAAAAATAATTAATTAAACTAATTTTAAAACCAACAGGTTTACGTTAAAAACACATTAACCGGCTCAAAAATATACTTGTAAAAAACAATACAAAATAAATTAACAGATTAACAACTAGTGTATATAACAAACAGACTTTACGACGTGTACCCGAACAATGATATAGAATTTATTGAATATCAGTGTAGATAACTTTTATATGCAAACGTTATAATAAAAATAACAAGGTCAAAATATTTTATTGGTATCCCAGTTCGATAAATGTAAATATAGTAATTATGCATGTTAGTTAAATGAGTTTTAGGTAGTTAGTAAGTTAGTTAGGCTTAAGCTTTAGGTTAGATAATATTAATTGGTGATGGTTAGTAGATTTTAATTTTAGATATTAGGTTCTTGTACATATTACTTAGATTATAGGTATCACTTTTGAAATTAACAATATTATTATAAGCATTAATAAAAATCATTTCTGAAATCAAACGTTTTTTAAAATTGGGTTCTATATCTAACACTACTACAGAATCAAAATCGAAAATATGTCCTTCTTTCGCATGATGAACTGACAAGCCAGTAGGTTCTGTCTTTTTTTTACAATTGTATTGATGGTTTTTTAATCTGTTGCCTAGCTTCTGTTTGGTTTGGCCGATATAAACCTTGTTACAATTAACACATCCCACCTTGTAGATAAGATCAGATTTATCTAAAGTTTTAGTTTTGTCCTTCAGTTTTGAATAAATATTATTATAAATCGTGTTGAGATTATACAGTACGATTTTTAAGTCACTATTTTTAAGGCAACGAATTAATTTATTAGATAAACCTGGTACATTAATTAATTTAATGTATTTATTTTGAGTGGGAGGGTTAGTTTGTGCTAGATTGTGATTATTGTTGTCAAGTTTAGTAGTTGTTAATATCATTCTAATCAATTTTTAGGATAATTATTATTTATAAGAATGGACATTAATTTCTTATTATTGCTTTGTAAGTAACATAGGCTATTCAGTTTTTCTATTTTTTGTTGGATACTCTTGATGATATTAATTTTTTTGCTTATGAGGGTGTTTAGAATAGTAATTAATGATTCTATTTGAAGCTATAGTTTTGGTGAACCAATTCGTTAAAAGGGGTTTATCATAACCTTCATTAATTAGCATCACATCTAAAACGGAATCTGTCTACTGTATCTACATTAGATCTCGGTATGCAAGAAATAATATCATCAACGTATACATATATAAATAACGGCTGGTAATTAATTTGTCCATTAACATACTGTAATAAGTCATGCATAACAAGATTCGCAATCATGGGTGACGAAGGACGACATTCATTCATTATGTTAATTTTAAAATATTGGACCCACATTAGTAGCTTCACTACGTTAGATTCAACAGAATTTATTAACATGATTGAGTTTTTATTTGAGTCTAATTTTAATTACAATAAATGTCAGTATAGACAAATTTTTGGCACCGCGTTGGGGTGTCTTTTTTTTAACAATTTGATACCAAAATGTGATTTATTATCTAAAATTACATAAAAAAGGTACTCTTCATAAAATGTTATAGGACCAACCATTTAAGATATATGCCGCTTTAAATTGTTACACCACAAAATTTGATAGACCAAATTTGTGGCAAACGAATGTGCCAGCTAGCTAGCGGCATGGGGCGGGTTAGAAATGTGTCTCTCACTCACCTCTTGAAGGCTAAAAGTCCATCCCTTAAGTCACGATCGGTGTTGCCAGGCGCCACCCTGATCTTTTCTTTGTTTAGACAAATGCTCACTCAAGACAAGGGAGAAAAGCAAACACTTGCAAAAATAAAAGAGAAAATTCACACTAACGGTTATCTCTATTAACGTTAAAACAAAATACAAATAAGTACACGGGGTAATGCCCGGAGTCCTAAATCTAATTGCATACGTCGTCCCTAAGTCTAAACGATCATGCATTACAGATTGGGGTCCATCCCAAATGGATCCGCCGATAAATTATTACAATATGTTTCACAATCTAACCTACTTACGCGACCGACCCTAATTCATATTCGCGCACACGAATGAAATCGGCATTTTCCACAACAACCTAATTGCTCAAACGTGACGATAACATCTTTTATAACTCTGAATGAAGAAAAATATCAAATGACTAAAAACAATATACCAATAAACTTGACCCTGAAGTACACGTGCATTGCATGTAAATGAACTATGTTATAACTATAGTCTAATTCAAATCAAAAGAGCATAAACGGACCAAAATAATCTGTGCTACATAAAAAAATAATTTTTCACCAAAAAAAGGTGACACCCCCTTACAAAAGAGTAATTTCCCAAATTACTCCTAACGAACTCAACTTTACGTATCTAAACTTACAAACTAAGAAGAAAAGACAGGACAGACTAAAACTCATATCGGAAACCCAACCTAAAATTTATGGTCTAAAATTCCCCACCATTGTGGTTCGACCTACGTAATCCTCCCCCACAACGGACCTCCACTATATAGCCGTGCATCCAATGGACGGGCAACTTATCGCGGCACGAAGTGCAGCAGAGCACAACAGGGGGTGTGCCGGAGGCGGTAACGGGGAACCGAGGCTCGCTGACGTTCCCAAGCCACAATGCTAGAAGAGGAAAGAAAAAGAAAATATAAAAGTTGTTAAGCTGAAGAAAGAAAAAAAAATGAAAAATAAAGAACACATTGTTTAGCCGACTTTTACGGAATCATGCGGTGGTGTCCGCAGTAGTGACCATTCTTACTCCGTACACTACTCGAAGGGAACGAAACTTAAATCTAAAATACTAAGTACTAACAAAAATATTCATGACCATGATTAGTTCACGGAGGGATCTAGTTTCAAATCTTTAGCATTCCAAATACGTTTATGGAGGCCTGATTCATCAGATGACTCATAGGTTTGATATGACACCTTACGTTTAATAAGAAATGGGCCCACAACCTTAGGCGCAAGCTTAGCGGAAAAATAACGGGACGCATCTGAGAGGACATAATTCCTTCTCCACACGGTATCTCCAACTTCAAAAGGAGCTGGTCGGCTACGTAAGTCATAATATTTCTTAGAACGGATATAAGCTGCTTCTAAGCGTTTTATCCCGGTAAACGTCATTAAAAACATGGCTCCTAGGAGCTAAATGGGTACGATCGCCAAAGGAGAGATCGTCTAGTTCGGAATTGGGGGTCGTTTGACCAAAACGAGACACATTGAGACATATTTCCCGCCCAAAATTAGTGAAGTATGGTGTCAGGCCAGTGACTTCATGAACTGCGGTGCTGATGGCACAAGCCGCTTTAGCTAAATATTTATCCCAATCACGGTGATTATCACCAACGTAAGATGCTAATATTGTTTTCATTACACGGTTCACCCTTTCAGAGGGATTAGCCTGAGGGTGGTAGTGAGCGTTAAAGATTATGCGGGATTTGTACTGAGTTACCATGTGGGTGAACTCTTTACTACGGAACTGAGTTCCATTATCACATAAAATATACTGAGGAGCTCCAAACATTAGGAAGACATTCTATTCAAGTCTTTTGGCTACTGCCGAATTAGTCGCACTACGTAACGGGAAGAACAAAACAAATTTCGAAAAACAATTGACAACTACTAGCACATAAGAATAACCACTCTTTGAGCGCGGTAAAGGTCCAACAATATCTGTGGCAATCATTTGCCAGGGTTTTTCTACGACTGGGTGACGAGACATTAAACCAGCAGGGCGTTGCTGTTCGGGTTTCTGGGCAATACACACACTACACTTACGGATATAACGTCCCACATCAGCTTTCATTTTTGGCCAATAATATGTTTGAGCTAGACGTTCATAAGTCTTAAAAATTCCTAAATGACTGGAAGGGGGTTCATCATGAAACTTTCTCATCAAATCCTGACGTGCTGTCTTAGGAACTACTTCTCTCCAATTGTCAATATCGGTACGTAAATCAAGGTAGTCTACAGAAACATGCTTAAATAATTTACCCAGCGACAGTCGTTAATTAGGATAAGATTGGGGGTTGCGTTCAACAGAAGACTTAAGTTTATTATACCCTTTATCGGTTTCTACAAGAACATCATTATTAGGGTTGCCTTCAACGGCCAAAACATCAAGAACGGGAACAGCTCGCGATAGAGCGTCGAGAACGACATGGTCTTTACCTTTTCTGTGAACTATATCAAAACTGTACTACTGCATGTTAACAGCCCATCTTGCTAGGCGACCGGTTGGGTCTTTTAAGTTATGAAGCCACACAAGTGATGCGTGATCGGTAATAACGGTAAAATGGGTACCCTCTAAATAGGGGCGGAGCTTCTGGACCGCGAATAGCACCCCTAAACACTCTTTTTCCGTAGTCGAAAACTTCCTCTCGTTACGTGTCAAGGACCTACTAATATAACAAATGACTTTTTCCTCATTATCAATATTTTGCGTTAACACGGCTGCGATACCAAAATCAGAAGCATCAGCTTGGACAGTAAACGGTAAGTCAAAATTTGGGCAAGATAATATGGGTGCAGATACTAAACATTTCTTTATGATTTCGAAAGCCTCAACACATTCAGGAGACCAATCAAATTTTGCTGATTTTTTAACAAACTGGTTAAAGGAGCGATAATAGACGAAAATTTTGGAATAAAACGACGGTACCAAGAGGCCATACCAATAAGTCTTCTGACCTCCGAAACGGTGGTGGGAGTCGGTATCTTAATAATGGCTTCGACATTTTCAGGGTCGACCGATAATCCGTTAGAGTCTACAACGTAACCTAAATATTTCAGTTTCAGATTGACAAAGCTTACGTTTCTCATAACTCAAAGTTAAATTTGCCTCCTTAAATCTTTTCAAAACTTCATCCAAAACTTCAAGGTGTTTCTCGAAAGTTGGTGTAAAAATGATTGTGTCATCAAGATAAACAATAAGCAGACTTAATGTCCAAAGACGAAATAAAGTTAGCATCACGAAGTTGATCTAAAATTGTTGACACATAAGGTGAAGGGTAGGCATCCCTGTCAGTTACTTTATTTACTTTTCGAAAATCCACGCAAAATCTATGAGTTCCATTTTTCTTTTTCACTAATAAAATTGGGCTAGACCACGCACTATTAGATTTCTCAACAACATCCATTTTTAACATTTTATCTAATTCTGCATCAATTTGTTTTTGCATAAAAGGAGACACACGATAATATCTTTGTTTAATGGGAGCGGAAGAAGTTTTTATTTCATGTTCAATTAAATTCGTAAACCCTAAGGTTGGGGTAGTATCAGAAAAATAGGGGTCAACGACTGATTGTAGACGAGACGCCTGCTCACGAGATAAATCTGCACGTGAAACTATAGCAGTACGTTGATTGTTTGTATCCGCTGTAGACAGCGCTGCAAAAGACCATTCGCCTTTACGCAAATCAGGGACGAAACCGGTACGTTTCCAAAAATCTATTCCTAAAATCAAAGAACTCGAAATCTCGGGGACCACCAAAACATTAATAATTGTCATTTTACCTTTTAACACGATAGGTAAATCAACCGAACCAATAGAATACACTACTTCACCATTGGCTACTGAGCACTTAACTTTATCTTTACGTCTTAATACGACGCCTAATTTACTAAAACGACGCCACAAATCTCCACCAATAACTATACGAAATGCTCCACTATCTAGAAGGCCTAAAACTTCATTACCAAAAATTTTAACTTTAATAAAAGGACGTTGGTCTTCCTCAGAAGAATCGAACACATAATCTAAAATAATTTTGGTTTTCTTAAAATTTGATTCACGTTTATTCAAAGTTGAATTTAAAAAAATAGCGAAATTTATTTTCTCAGAGCATTTAAAGAACATTTAGGGCAAGTTTTCAACGTAAAATTTTGATTTCCACAACGGTAACAATATTGCTTGGTTTTAGGACGATTACAATTTCTAGATAAATGGGTCATGTTCCCACAATTCCAACAAGATCTATTCACGAACGCACGAGGAGCGGGTCTCGCTGAAGTTTCCCTAACACTATCTTTAACAATTTCTTTTACTTTAACTTCACTAACTTCCGGAATACCTAAACTAGAAATGTCATTTTCTAAATCATATTTTCGTCGAATAGGGGAGCGAAATTTTCGATTAATTCCATATTACTCTCAATTAAACGACACAATCTCAATAATTCATTAATTGAATTTATTTCCATTAAACTTAATTGTGACTGATAAATTGGTCTTATATTTTACGCAAGATTTTTAATTGTTCGGCCTCCGTTATCTTTACTTCTAATCTATTAAACAATCCTTTCATAATAGCTACAAAAATACCAATTTATTCTTTTTCATCTTGAGTTCTTTTCTTAATGTGTTCTAATAATTTACTGTCAAAATCAATCGGTTGAAACTGTAATTTCAAAAGTTTAACTAATTCTTGCCAAGAGCTAACATCATTTTTAACTGATCTAACGTAAATAAGAGCGTGACCCTTAAATAAATCTAAACATTTGGCAAAAAGTTGAACGTCATTGACACAACGCAAAATTTGATATTTGGAAACTTGTTCTAAAAACGAATTTAACGAGAAGTTGTCATTTCCTGAAAAATAGAGATTCCACTTAAAACGCGAGGTACACTTGAAATAATTAGCCCTAGGTACTAACGACGGTGCTGGCGAAGGGGCTACGCTAGAAACGGAGGTTACTTGAATATTTTCCTGAACTGTACTACTCGAAGAAGGTTCAATATTAACTACTTGTCGACCTAATAACTCATACGTAGGAATAAGAATGACAAATTTTGTAATAAACTGCTTTTAATATCTTTTTCGTTATCATCCCCTGGACGTGAATTATTAATACGATTTAACGCGTGTTTAAATTTTGTTTCGATTGACGAAATAAGTTTGGAAGTCGGATTTGAAGATAATTCATTCAAAAATTGCTTAATTTCCGAAATAGCCAAGTCCAACGCTAGTTTATCAGTTTTAAAATCATACGGGTTCGCGGGACGGTCAGAAACTTTTCCCGAAGCTTCATCCGCAAAACACCCCTTTAACCAAACTCTTAATTGGGTATAAACTCAAAGAAAGATCACCCCTCTAAAAGCAACCTCGTACTTCACCTCGGAAGGTGTTAAACGGTCTACATTAATTTTATATATTTCATCGATAAGCCTTAAACAAAACAGTAATTTACTACAGATTTTAAGCGACGGCGAATGAAAGTTCCACTCAACGCGAAAATTTCTTTTTGTCGCAACGAAAATTGAAAAATCGGGTAATATCTTTTGAATTTCAATGAGAGACAGAAAATCAGGCCGACAAGTTGGGCGCCAATCTGTTACACCACCAAATTTGATAGACCAGATTTGTGGCAAAAGAATATGCCGCCTAGCTAGCGGCATGGGGCGGGTTAGCAATTTGTCACTCACTCACCTCTTGAAGGCTAAAAGTCTATCTCTTAAGTCACGATCGGTGTTGCCAGGCGCCACCTTGATCTTTTCTTTGTTTAGACAAATGCTCCCTCAAGACAAGGAAGAAAAGCAAACACTTGCAAAAATAAAAGAAAAAATTCACACTAACGGTTCTCTCTATTAACGTTAAAACAAAATACAAATAAGTATACGGGGTAATGCCCGGAGTCCTAAATCTAATTGCATACGTCGCCCCTAATTTTAAACGATCATGCATTACAGAGTGGGGTCCATCCCAAATGGACCGCCAATAAATTATTACAATATGTTTCACAATCTAACCTACTTACGCGACCGACCCTAATTCATATTCGCGCACACGAATTTGCTCAACGCGACCGCCACTGAAGAAACGAAAAGTACTTAGTGTAACTGTCTTTTTTCTTCTAATACAAAATGCGGAAGTTGATCCATTTATTTCCAAAGTCATCCACCAGGAACCATAGGTTTTAATCCGAAGTCTCGTCTAACATGCCCATAACTCGCATGTTCCTTAGTTAAAAGTTCGTGTGCACCAGAGATTGCTCACCATCCGCAATGCGATTACTTGATTTCAACATTAATCAAACGTTATTCTCTTTCACGGCCACAAACGAGAGGCCCCTTTGTGGATACACATTAAACGTAATTTTTCACTCGCGCCCTCGAAATGTTTTCGTATAAACTTGCATTATTTGGCGTTTAACGATACTTAGGCGGTTGTTTTAATTTTAGTTAAACAAAATAAATCCGCACAATTTGGTTACATGTCGCTCGGCGTGAGTCTACCTATCCACTAACTAAAAACTAACATCAGGTAAGAAAGCGTCACCCCACTCATTGGTTTTTTTTGCACACCACCAACGTTACAAAAAATTACTGCATTACAATTTTCTTAGAATTAACAAACAAAAACCGCTTACCTAGAATTTAAACCGTGGGCGCAAGCCGTGTGTTATTTCTCTTTTGAACAAACATATCTTAATTTAACTGATAACGCCGGCACACACCGACCGTAATTCGTAGAAGAAAACAAAGAAACTCTTGATCAAGCAAATCTAAACGCGAAATGTAAAATAGAATTCAAAGAAATCGACTGGTGAGAACTATGAAATCGGCATTTTCCACAACAACCTAATTTCTCAAACGTGACGATAACATCTTTTATAACTCTGAATTAAGAAAAATATCAAATGACTAAAAACAATATTCCAATAAACTTGACTCAGGGTCACGTGTACGTGTATTGCATTTAATTAACTACGTTGTAACTATAGTCTAATTCAAATCAAAAGAGCATAAACGGACCAAAATAATCTGTGTTACAAAAAAATAATTTTTCACCAAAAAGAGGTGACAAAATAAAACACTGCACGGTGAAGAACTGAAATTAAGCAATGAAACTTTTACACAATCAATACATCAATAATTATTAAGGTGTTATGATGTCTGTCATTACTTTTGTTTTTACATAAACGTCATTTTTTGACTTTAATTTTTGTTAAAAGACCGTTTATTAATTAAATAAGTTTTGTTCTGCTTGGATGTTTTTGGGTACCACAACCAGCATCCAAAACAATTGACGATAACAACGAGAGATTCTCGATTAAAATTATGTCAAGGTACTAAAACAGATAGCAAAAAATAACTGCCATTACTTAAGATAATTATTGAATTTTTCAGCTTACTAGAATGGTCCTTTGAAAACTTCAAAACTATTTAAATAAACAATAATTTAAAACGTGTCCGATTAACCACCTGTGGTTTTTCGAAAAATAGCGACAAAGTAATTGTGGTTTCAAATGATATCCATTATCAATCTCGCATCGGCGTATTACCAATAATTTAAATGGCGTGAACGGTTGGTTGCATTTGACAGGCGCTTTAACCGTAATTAATCTTAATAAGTTAAACGTTACAGTAGCCAACACAGATTTTCGAATTTTTAAAATATTTAGAAAAATACTCATTTCATACTTTTTTGTTTCAAATAAAAGTTGTTTATAATTTAATTATACACAACTTTTTGTTTAAACTATTTTTTGATTAGATAAGTAATTACTGAGATTATAACAACCACTTTACAATAATTGTTGTAATAATATCTCCACCAATACCAATTTTACAAAAAAAGTGAAGGAAAAAAGTTGTTGAAATTGTCTAAAGCTTTTGTTTGGACCATTTTTTCTAAAACGCAATTTTATTTTCGCTTATTGGAGCGATGTTGAGTTCTGAGGTAAAAGCTTGTTTTTTCTATCTGTAAACCAGTAAGTGAAAGTAAAAGGAAGAGCAGAATTTACCAAAAGAATCCTAAAAATTAAATTTACTTACACTAGAAATCTAAATCTACTAACACAAGACTTTTATCTGTTATTAATCTGAATTATGTTTCAGGATTCATTAGCTATACTATCTTTATCATTTGTTAGAAAATTTGTAATATTACTTTTATAAAATGATATTTATATTCGTTAGTTTGGGTAGAAATGTTTTAATTTTCAATTAACATTAATCCATAGGTAGGCACAGTAATAGGATGCCTGTTAGCTCTAGACCACTACCTTCCAAAATACAAAACCAAAAACGAAGGAGTAATAGTAAACGTAGCATCAACTACAGGGCTGGAGGTGTTTGGGGCTTTACCAATTTATGTAGCAACGAAACACGCGGTTGTAGGATTGACTCAATCTTGGGGATCGGAGAGTCACTATAACCGAACCAAAGTTCGATTCTTAACGCTGTGTCCAGGGCCGACCGACACAACTTTAGCTTTAGACGGCTTAGATAAAAATTTAGGTCCTGCTTATCAAGATATTTTTAAGGAAAGTCAACCATTTGTTACGCTGCAAGAGTAAGTACAAAATTCCGTTGGTTGCCTTTATATTTTACGACTGCTATTTTAGTCCAGCTCACGTTGCCGAAGCATTAACACATGCTATACAATATGGGAAAAATGGTTCAATATGGGTTGCAGAAGATAGTGAACCTCCATATGAAGTTGTTATGCCTCCTAAGGATCAATTAAAGAAAAATTTATAGTTTGATTTATATATTTTATTAATTCACATGAGTTTGGGCTAATAAGGCTATTGAACCTTTAATTGTTTGTTAGTTATTTCATTTATTAATAAAACTAATTCACATTCTTAAAATATCAATCCTGTTTATTAATAAACTGCCGATGGATGAATAGCATAAGAGCAATTACATATAAATCACTGGATAATCCCAAAATATTTGTAGATTTTCTAAGATTTTTATCAAAATAAGTAAACTAACACAGATATCAAACTTTTTTCACAGTATTAGTCTACCGTGTATATAACGTGCAAGTTACCAAACAAATAAAACAAAAATACAAATGATGACAAGAAGCAAAATGTATAATTTATCTCAGGATCTTGACTTCTTAAATACAGTAGGTGGTTTGAGATTTTAAAATAAAATTTTTAATACAACTTAAATAATTAAATAAAATTTTAATACAACTTAAATAATGAAACGTAAATTTTAATGAATTTTAATTAACGCAACGTGCACGTTTAAAAGCAATTTAAAATATAATTTTGCTGCAATCGTTTTTCTGTATACAAAATTTTCTATTACATTATTAACATACTAATCTTATTTGTATTCACTGATGATGTAATGATTGTAACCTTCAAAGACTTTGAACGATGACCTCTATCACCTGGGTTTTTCATACATATTTTTGTTCGTAATAAGCTTGATGCTTACTGTCTATTCTCTTCATATTTACTTTCCATTAATGCTTCATTTACTAATTACTTCGTAATGCAATTTATGTATTATTATTATTCATTGTTTGATGCACCATTTTAACTTCTAACCCATTATCGTTTGCTGCTCAAAACGTTCTCGTCCTCACTTTCACTTGATTTTAGCACGTACACCTTAATTCAAAGATTGCAATGACATTGCGATCACTACAATATGCACTATTAATGTTGAAAAGATTGTGGTGACACAAAATCGCGAACCGGATATTTATCAATTTTTAATATACTACTTTATAACATTATAAAATAACTTGTGTTCTTCCTTGCCATAATATTACTTAGGAGCATAAATTGCGCGATTTGTAGAATGGGTCACAAATGGTGTGTATTAGGTCTCCCTTTTCTTAAAAAATCTCAATATCTTAATAACTTCATAATAATGGAAACAAAAAAACGACCGTTTAACATTAAACGTTATTTAATTTAGGTAAAGTGCACTAACGCCGTTTCGTCTTCGTGTTGGTGTTCCTTCTTCGTTAACAAACCAAATTTACTTATTTTTATACCTAACCTTAATCAGCAGATTTTCACACACATTTTTAACGTCAGCATGATTGAACTATATGAAATAAAACATTCAAATTTAAAATCTCCAATACTTTTAGTCAAATGTATACATTTTGATATGTAGTAGATGTGATATTATTTCAATAACAAAGAAAATAACAATAATAGTAATGCAACACCTTGTGCGTTTAAAATCATAGCAGTATTAAAACGGCTGAGGGATTTTGGGTGGTTCTCCTAAAATACGTACAATACTTTTTCTTCGATGTTAAATTTATATATTATTTCAATATAAAAATAAACAAAATCGGATAAAAATATAATAATAATAATAATAATAATAATAATAATGTTTTATTTATGATTACCTAAAACGGTTTACACAAGTCAAAATTACTATTTTAATAAATTATTTGTACCTAGAACAGACATTTCTCATTAACATTATTTATGTACTACAACAGTATGAAATAATTGTGTATGCCATCCAGGTACTGACCGCGCCCAACGTTGCTTAACTTCAGTGATCAGATGAGAACTGGTGCTTTCAACGTGGTATGGCAGTTGTCTCCAATTATCGTTACTGCACTTTGGTTGCCGCGGCAATTTTAGAAAATGTATATATTTATTTCTTTGCACAACAATAATAGAAAACTTAAAAAAATGTGACAACAGCACGCGGTGTTCTCAAGCGGTCACCCATCCAACTACTGACCGTGCTCAGACGAGAACTTGTATAGCCGTTGTCTTCAACAATCATTATCGCACCATGGTTGCCGCGCCAATTCGAAAAAATTAACATTTTTACTGAATTGGGTTGTTTTTTTGCACAATAGTCATAAATTCATAAAGTAAAAAAAATGTGACAATGTGATAATGTCTTGCTCAGTCTCGTTGTTTACGATGTCATCGCTTTAATGAATTTTTCACTTCTTCAACGATTCGTATTTCTTCTTAGACGTGAGCATCATAATTACTATGGGTGTTTTCAAAGATTTTGGCAAGTTTCTTCATGGTTCGAGTCGTCGTAGGTGTTGTACAATATCAAGTTGTATAGGGTGTTATCACTGAAGTCAAATTTATCTAATGCATCGATGAGACGTTAGTTTGATGTGGTAGTGGCGTCGACGGCGGCTGTTTTATAATCCCCCAACCATCCAACCAGTTTATTGGTGCATCCTATAGACTCAAAAAAAACGTCATGTACGTCAATAATTGTTAGAGTATTTTCTTAAATATTTTAGGCGTTTTTAGTACGCATAAAAAATACAGTACTCCATAATCAACAAGAAAAGCATGTTGTTCCCGAGAATCACCCACTTTGTTTTCCGAACCTCAAGACTCTCACGGATAATAAAAAAAAGGAATATAACAAAATTTCCGAACACACAATTACACACTAAGTGGTGCGTGATCTATTAGTACCTTTTTCTATACTTTCCTATTGAATACAACAGTTTGTTGCACTGCAATTTATCAAGAAGAATATTTATTGTAAATGTAGGTTCTGGCTGTCTAAGACTGGCTGTAGGATTTCTAGCTACAGAACATTTCTACCAGTTTCATCCGGCATTCTTATTTTCAAGAGAAAAGGGATATTGCAAACAATTTGCTTCTGTGTATTGATAAACTAACCAACAAACTTATTTTTTGAAATGCTGCAGAAAATATGACTGTTGTAGGTTGCGGAAATGGTATAGGATCAGTTATTCCGCCAATGATATTGTTCAAAGGCATGAGACTAAAACCAGAATTTCAAGATAATTTACCTCCAGGATATCTGGTGAAGATGATGCCAAAAGGAAGAAGTATGACGACAGGAACTTTCATTGAGTTTATTAATTATTTGCATAAATACAGAACATCAGGGCCATGTCTCCTCATATTTAATGGTGCAAAATGCCACCTGGACTTTACTATTGCAAAGAAAGCTGTGAAAAGTGGCATTACTTTATATTGTCTTCTATCAAATACCACGTACGAGTTACAGTCCATGCATAAATCTGTTTATCGTTTTTTTGAGCATTATTGGGACCAAGAGTTGATTAAATACGTCAGTCAGCATCCCGAACAAACCCTTAACAAGACAAGCTTCAATAACATTCTCTCACATGTATGGCCGAAATGTATGACTATTACCAATATCTCGAATGGGTTTCGCGCTACAGGATTATATGCATATAACCCAGATGCTATTCCTGAAGAGGCGTTTGCGCCCTCTGCGTTGTCAGAACTTCCAAATCCTACAAACAGTGAGAATATTGTTGTCTTATCTGATGAGTCGGGGGAACAAAAAGTTTCAACTGCAAATGTGAAAGATTCAGATGGGTCAGCTCCTTGCTCTCAAAAAACAATCTGAATGCTGGAACTCCACATAAGACAGACAATCAATAAACCACGTGTGAGATTTATGAACTTTTACCAACTCCTAAGTTTAAAGTTGCAGCGACTGCTCCACGCAAGAAGTCTCTGAATTACAGGGCTCAAGAGGTAACAAAAGATTTGTTTGGTGACAATGCTACGAATTCCACATTACAGATTACTGTACCATCGTCAAGAGTAGAAGATGTTCCTGGTACTTTTTTCATGATAAAGATTAACACAAAGACACGAAAATCACCGTCAGTTACTGGATCTAAACCAATACGTCACGATAATAAACCTTGATGGTACTGTCCAGCTTGTAAAGAAGATCGAGTTGATAATATGCGACAATGTCTTAATTGTAGCGTTTGGTATAATGAGGTGTGTGTTGGACTCACACCCGCTGATAAAATATTATATTGTTCAGGAAATTGTTTAAAAAAGATGAAAAAAGGCTGATCAATATAGTACCTTTACATGATGAGAAACTCGTTAAGTCTGATCTAAAATGACCAAAAGTAATTAATATGATCTCATTAGATTACATATAAGTATTGACAACGTTTTGTATTAATTAAGAAGTTGAATACTTACTTGTTTTTATTAAGGCTTTATTAAGACACAGGGTTCCCAATAAGGCCAAAGTGACATTTTAGTTATTTGTGTTCACAAAAGTGCGATTTACAAATACAATATACATCTTCTTACAATATAAATCGGAGCAAATACAATTCTTAGTCGTTTTTTCATTTAAAAACAGTATTACCCAAACTCCTAACTTTCCGCTTAAGAACGGTTTGAGGACAAGCAAAAAGCGCATAAACTTTATGATGAAGGATTTCCACTATTCTTTAATTTTTCTTTTTATCTCAAAAAATACTGGCTAATCTTTAGGTTTTGCAGGAGTAACGGATTTTTGACTTGTGCCATCTATTTCAACTACAACACACTTTTCAATTTTTAAGATATCATATCGTTTAAGACTATATTACTACTTTGAAGAAAAAGACAAATAATTTTTTAAGAAATTGACACTGAGTTATTTCATATCTTTCTGTGCTCTTAACAAAACTACTACAAGTACTTGTTTCTACTAACTCACCTATTTTATCATAAAAATTTTTTTTTTATTAGACATAGATTCCCTCTCAAAAACAAAAAAAAATAAATCAACAACTTTACTAATCTTTTAGGGCCAGTTGTACAAAACTCGGTTTTAGCGTAGGTTAATAACAATCTTAACTACAAAGCAAAAATTAACCCAATATGAAGTTTCGAAAAAAGTTACAGATACTTCCGTGAACTTTTGCATCTGTCAAAATTTTACGAAACAAATTAATATCTATAACTCCTAGCTATAATACATGGAATGTTATACAAAGTGACCCTAAACTTTGACGTAGAATCCATAAATGCAATAATATGTAAGGTGTTCCATTTAAAATAACGAAGTTGATGTCGACTTCCCGTACAACCGGAAATGTCAAAAGAATGAAAATATTTTAGTATATTGGTTTTAGTCATTCTCCAAATTTTCAATTTTTTTCCATGTATACTTTTACGTGGTGAGACACGCTATATGTGATGCATAATTAAGTGAAAATAATTTAGTAAATGTTAAATGTTTCTTTAAATGACTGAGTCGATAGATTACTAAGTTTAATTAAATTTGCAGTGCATTACTTACATTTTATACCAGAAACTCTTCTGCCAAACGGAAAGTACAGGTACTAGAGGCTACTTTGAATGATTTAATGAAAACTCATATAACGATGTCTTCTTCAAAGGGCTGTAGCTCACTTAGGAAGCATTTTTAGATTAAGGTAATTTGAGTAAAATTGACATAAAATAACCTCTATTCCGTTTGGCAGAAAAGTTTCTGGACACCCTGTATTAAAATTGATTAACATATAAACACTCAAATTATAAAGACTGAATTAATTGCTTTTGATAAAAATTATAATATAATTTATAGTCTTTTCCATTATTTATAAACTAAACATACTTAACTATATTAAAAAGCATTAATCAATTTGTTTACCTGTATGAGATCGTTCTATTGTCAAAGAATAACCCAACGCAATGAAAACAACAACTTATTTAAATAATAAGTTTTTAGAATATCTGTCAATAATATCCGCAATGTCATCAATCAAATTTTCTAAGTTTAAAACTTGGAGTAGATATTTACAACTAATACAAAGTGCGCTGTACATAATTTTGTATGTAAAAGCTATTATATCTACTGCCTTAAATGATCAAGGAATGATCCTTAAAACTCCAGTTATCTCATTTTTGATGCATTTTTACTTCTACGGCATTCTATTAGTCACTGTTTGTGCTATTATCTGTAGTCAAATTTTTGAAAAAAATAATAATAAAGCGTGGAACGAAATAACAGTAATGGACGGAAATTTTAGAAAAACTGATTTATGTTCTAAATTAAACAGAATGAACAGAAAAACTAATTTAAAAACAATCGGATTTTTATTACATTACTCGTTGCAATGCATAATATTATTCTTGGTGAAATTTAATTTAGAAGAATTTGTACTAAATACACTTACGATATGTGTAAATATTTGCGTAAAAGTTCAATACTACTTGTGGATGCGTATCATTGGAGACCGATTTCTAGTTTTGAACTACGCTTTAATTAAATCGAATGAATCCATGAAAATCAAAATGCAAGATGCAGTAAACCGTGAACTGAAATGTATATTAAAACAGCGAAGACGTTTAGCGAATTTAACTAAAACTATTAATAAATCGTATTCGTTTTTGCTTTTAATTCATATCTTCATAAATGCGGGTCTACTGATCTCATATATCTATTTACTCGTATATATTTGTTACACCGAGGACACATTTAATAAAAATTTACTATTACCGTACACAATATTAATATCAATATTTTCAGCATCACTCGAGCTATACCTTATCGCATCTTGCACTGAGCGTACGTGCAGAGAAGTAAGAATATTAAATTCATATTATATTCCTTTATTTTTTTTATATTTTAGGCGGAATTAACTAAAGGAATTTTACATGGACTAATACTTACGTCATGGGATACTCAAATAGTGGATAGGGTGAAGATTATATTTCTAAATTTCTAATGGTAAATATGTACTACATCATTTTTCAGATAAAACGAGAGATTTTGCATTTAATGCACAATAAAGTAAACATCATGGCATGTAAACTGTTCTATATAGATTTCACGATGCTTTACTCGGTGAGAAATGTACGTCCATCGTAAGCTTGGAAATCTCGCGCAGGTGAAATGTAGCAGTTTATAGAATTTCAAGGCGTTTCACAGTGGAGCCGATTCCCGAAAAACTGGTCAAAAGTCGAAAACGTAGTTCATTCTGTTTGGGATGTAGTATATAAGAGTTTTTGGGGTCGCTGATTAGGAATCTGAACTCAAAATTGTAAAAAACAAAATAACGGATCCAATATGGGACACAAAATTTTTGACCAGCTTTTCGGGAATCGGCCTCACTGTGCGTTTACCAGCAATAGTACACTCCGGACAGAAGGTAGTAAGTATTACAAATCGATGCATTTACTTAACAACAGAATTAATTATCGATTGTACAACCAAGCTATTGCATTCTAAATTAGTCATTCTATTTATGAAAGTTTTACATTCAAATGATATCAATTTGCAGCCGGAAATGTGGTTATTAAATTAAAATAAGAAAGATAAAAGATAAAAATTTATATTTCACATTATAAAGGACAGAACTGGAAACAAACTATGTCTTACAATTTTAGTTTTAATTTATTTATTATTAGGTAAGTTTTATATTTAATTGTTATTAGGAAATTGTCATCTTTTTGGCATAATTTTCTTTACTAAATTCTAGTAATTATAATTTAATTGCAAAGGAATTTCCAAGAACATCCATTTTATTTAACCGTACTTTCTCATAAAATTGTAATATAATATTTGTATTACAAGAAGTATAATACATTAGATATCATTGTTGAGCTGGAATTGTAAATATGAAGCCATAAAAAAAACCGGGTCCATCCTTCTTTACGTTACCTGCACTTTTCCTACAGTTACGATGGATTGCCTGTAAATGAATTAAAGTTCCGTTTTAACTGTTGTTGTTTTAGATTATTGCCACAATGGCAAACTATTTATTTATTATGATTCAGTTTGATTGGGAACAAATAAAAAATGCTGGACAACTAAACAACACACGTCAACATGAATCTAAAACATAAATACAATTTCAATACCTACGTTTGTTAAGTATGTAATTCCACAGTAAGAACAATTTTGTTTTTATTTTAATTTACTAACAATAAAAAACTTACTGTTTTTGGTATTTTCATTTGACTTGAGATTTCTTATACAAGCTTCTGTTTTTTCAGCAATACATTTATAAGAAGGAAATTAATCTAGTAACCGTTGTGCATTTTTTGTAAATCTTATTTGGATTTGGATTCGAAAGTATGCGTCTGCTCGTGTAAGTTGTGTGTGTGCGTGCAGCTCATTAAATTCTAAATATAATGTGTATTGTATAGTTTTTACTATAAAACCTTGTTATAAAGTAAGTGTTCTATCTCTGCCATATCGTGTTAACATTATTTAGAAGTTTTGTTTGATAAAATTAAGTAATTCCTTAATCAAACTGTTGACATTTTCTTTCAACTAACGACACGATAACTATTTGTGTGCAAGAACATTTGGTTGTCTATACTTGTGGTGTATATTTATTGCTTTAAAATGGATGAATTTCGTTCGTTTAAAGATAAACTATCGTCTGATTTTAATGGATTTCAAGAACAGCAGGTAGTCTCAGCAGGGGTTATCTTATAGAAGGACTGTAGAATGAATCATTACACTAAGCACGTTTTAGAAAATAGGTAATTTACGTTGCTTACTTAATTTTTTCTTTAAAGAATATATTTGAAGGTATCGCTAATTAAACACCATAGCTCGATTAATTATCGAATCAAAATTTTGTTTAGGAAATGTTTACAAAATAAAATTAGAAATAATTTTGATTTAAAAAACGTCTACAAGCAATAACTTTTAAATTAAATCAAAAACTAAACATGGTTATTTGGGTTGACTGATTATTACTTATTTTTAAATAAATCTAACCTACTAATTATTGTAAGTTATTAAAAAAATCATTAAACTCTATTCATAATATTTAGTCCTTACAAAATGTATATTTTATGACGTTTCATTTTTTCTGTAGTTAATATAAAAGTGAAAATAAAAACTAAGGCAATTCTTATTGTCAACGTATATATTTAGTTTTTGACAAGAATTTATTACATAATTATAATTAAGATACCAAGTTATAGTTTAAAATTAAATGAAAACTTTTTTTTAAATAAAGGTATTACTATATAAATAAATATAAGAAATCAATAATGGGTGTGACCTCCATTATTATTGATACATTCTTGGAGGCGTCTGCTCATTGACGCTATCAAGGTATCAATATAATTAATATTAATCGTTTCCCATGCGGTATCAATGGCTGCAATTAGTGCATTACGGTTTACTGGTATAAAATTTGGCCTTTGTTGTCTTCGGATAACAGCAAGTATTCGAGCCCAAACATTTTCGATAATGTTAAAATCTGGGCTTTTTGCTGGCCAGGGTAACAGCTCCAAGTTATTTGCTTGTATCCAGTTGCGCACAACCTGCGAAGTATAGGGTCATCATATCCCGATAGTTAATTATCGAATGTTCCAAGAAAATATGTGTAAATAGTAAATGGAATCTACTAACGTAACGTTAAGTCGTTAATTATAGTTACATAACTCTCCTTTCATAAGATATAGTTCATATTAATATGCTTATTGTAAAGCTTCGTACACACCTGAACAACAAACCGAGGAACAAACAGAACAACGAACCGAACGGCAATCGGAACATTAATTTGGTCGGTGCTACGTACGAATTTTAGAACAGATTCGCAAGTCTGATTGTTCCACAAACGGTTTGCGGCCATTTATGAATAAGTTTTAATAACAATAGAATATCCTTGCTTGTTTAATTTACTTCCTTTGAGTCATATTGCTCTAAGGGTTGTTACATTGGTCATTAGAAGTATGTAATAAATAAACAATTACCTACTGTTTGAGAAGGGGTAGTGTGAACCAAAAATAAAAGTAAGAAATGTAAATTCCATTTTAGTTTAAAATTTCAAGTGTTGTGAAAATGCCACCTCATCTTGGTGCTGATTTGAAAGCGCGGATTGTTTTGGAATTAGCGGCGGGCCGTAGCGTGCGTGAAATTTCACGTATGTTAGATATACCAAAAACAACGTAGGGCATTACCGAGTAAAATGGAATCTTGAACACACTTTGGAAAGAGCCATCGGAAGTGGTAGACCTAAAGTATCTACACGTGCTCAAGATCTCGAGTTGTTTCATTACGTAACAGAACAACCATTTGCTACATACTCCAGGGCTATAGCAGATACACATTTTCCCGGATGCCGTATAACTGCACAAAAAGATTAAAGGAGATGGGAATAAAGAAGTATAATGCTGCTGCGAAAGAATTCTCAGTGACGAAAATATGAGACGTCGTCTGGAATTTGCAAGGCGATATGTGAACGAACCTTTGAAATTTTGGAATCGAGTGATTTTAGCGACGAAAAAACGTTCAATAGCCGCAACGATGGACCACTAAAAGTTTTTAGAATGGAAGGAACTCGTTACGAAAATAATCACATATGTCCTAAAAACGAAGTGGTTATTTTTCTGTGAATGTGTGGGGTTGGGTTAGCGCGCGGGGTCCAGGAGTTTGTTGGGCTATCGATGGACGTCTTGATTCTGCTGCGTATTTAGATATTTTGGAAACTATTATGAAACCTTCAGTCGAAGTGTTTTATCCAGACGAAGATTATATTTTCCAACAAGTAAGTATTCTTATTTCACTATACTTTCTCCAAAAAATAGTTCGGGATCTGTTGAATTAACATTTTCATAATGTATTTTTGTTGTTAAAGGACAACGCCCCTATTCATACTTCGCGGGTTGTGCGCAATTGGATACGAGAAAATAACTTGGAGCTGTTACCCTGGCCAGCAAAAGCCCAGATTTTAACATTATCGAAAATGTTTGGGCTCGAATACTTGCTGTTATCCGAAGACAACAAGGGCCAAATTTTATACCAGTAAACCGTAATGCACTAATTGCAGCCATTGATACCGCATGGGAAACGATTAATATTAATTATATTGATACCTTGATAGCGTCAATGAGCAGACGCCTCCAAGAATGTATCAATAATAATGGAGGTCACACCCATTATTGATTTCTTATATTTATTTATATAGTAATACCTTTATTTAAAAAAAAGTTTTCATTTAATTTTAAACTATAACTTGGTATCTTAATTATAATTATGTAATAAATTCTTGTCAAAAAACTAAATATATACGTTGACAATAAGAATTGCCTTAGTTTTTATTTTCACTTTTTATATTAACTACAGAAAAAATGAAACGTCATAAAATATACATTTTGTAAGGACTAAATATTATGAATAGAGAGTTTAATGATTTTTTAAAATTTAGTAGTTTAGATTTATTAAAATAAGTAATAATCAGTCAACCCAAATAACCATGTTTAGTTTTTGATTTAATTTAAAAGTTATTGCTTGTAGACGTTTTTTAAATCAAAATTATTTCTAATTTTATTTTGTAAACATTTCCTAAACAAAATTTTGATTCGATAATTAATCGAGCTATGGTGTTTAATTAGCGATACCTTCAAATATATTCTTTAAAGAAAAAATTAAGTAAGCAACGTAAATTACCTATTTTCTAAAACGTGCTTAGTGTAATGATTAATTCTACAGTCCTTCTATAAGATAACCCCTGCTGAGACTACCTGCTGTTAGAATTGTAAATGATACCCTTAAGCCCGCTTGACAATGTGCAAACTTTTGTTTACAGAAATTGTGGTGTCCAAGTTTTAAATTTCATGAGTGTACATGGAGTCAAAGAAAATGAAAATAAGGTTTGTTGTGATGTTGTTCTTAACTTTTTCAACGATGTAATAAAAACTAATAGTAAATTTGATATTAGTGCTATTGATAACTGTCATCGTCTTAAAGTGAAAAATGTAAAAAAAGATAGACCAAGACCGATTATAATCAAGTTTTGTTCTTACCTAGACAAACACTGTGTATTTATGAACAAAAAATCTTTAAAAGGTACTGGTTTTGTAATATCCGAACTACTAACTGCCACCAGAACAAATATTTTGAAAAAAGCTAAAGAAATTTTTGGAAGAAATAAGGTATGGTCGCAAGATGGTAAAATTGTTCTCTTTAAATAATAATGGGAGAACAACTACAATAACAACTATGCGTGAGCTAAATGCAGTATCCGTTTCCAAGACTCAAGTTGAACAAGCTCCTTCTACCAAAGAGAATAGAAAATACAACTTGAGAAAATGAAACTATTTGTTTGCTATTGCGGTTATCCTATGCATTTTTTTTATAAATGATTTCCGTGTAATGTTTTTTATTTTTTACACTGCTTATTGAACCAATTATGATTAATCTCCTTTTTAGTATGTAGAATCACTCTATTTATTTTTTTTAAATACTATGTTTTATTTTGGATTATTATCATTATTCTTATAAATACACATGTTAACTTAATTCACGTAAATACGTTGTATTGTAATTTTTTTCTTTCTCTCCTCTCCTTACATTTGTGTTTTTCTGGTTAATAATTATTTACACATTTCTATTTGTATACTATGTATTATTGTTATGGGCTGTGACGCTTCGCAGAACAGGTACTTTTGTCTTGTAACTGATTTGCCTTCTTTCATTTTTTGTTGAGTGCACTGGAATTGGGACTTTCTTTGCATCATTGTTTTTTTTTTCACCTCATTTGAACATACTATTTTCATTATCTTTTTCTTAATTTTCAATTTTTGTGTATACAAAAGTCACAAAACTTATCACAATATAGTAAAGTGTTTTTTTTTCTCTTTATTAACAATTTCTTATTATAATGACATATAATGTCTTTTAAAATTGCACATATTAACGTTCGTTCTCTTACTGCACATTTTGATGGTGTCAAAAATCTTTTAATTAAGGAGGAGTACGATATTTTAGGTATCACAGAAACATGGCTTTATACTGGTTTTGATACAAGTTTAATTCATATAGACAACTTTAATTTTTATCACGTTGCTAGAAATGGTAGAGGTGTTGGAGTTTATGCTAAGAGTTCCATCGATATTTGTGTTAATCTACAAGAAGTAATTGAAGGCCTAGAACAACTGTGGATTAAATTTAATATTAACAATAAAACTTTTAATTTAGGCATAATATATCGCCCTAATCATAATTTAAATGACTTTTTTAATAAATTTGATGAAACTCTTGCTATGGTTATGCCTTTCTCAGATGAGGTTTTTGTATTGGCGATTTTAACATTGATTGTTTAAAAATCGATTCTTCTCTATTTATACGTTTACAAGAAATTCTAGATCTTTATCATTTGAAACAATAATTGTAGAACCTACTAGAATTACAGATTTTTCTGCAACGTTAATAGACCTTATAATTTGTTTAGTAGATTCTGCGGTCGCAAACGCTGGCCTGCTTGCCGTGCATGAAGTTGCTGACCATTCTCTTGTCTACTGCAACATCCCCTTCTACAAACAATCTGATATCTCAGTTACTCGTACATATCGCTGTTACTCACATTTTGATTATAACCTTTTTATTGAAGATCTTTATTCGGTGCCATGGTTTCATATGTTTGATATAGATGACATTGACGACAAAATTCGTTTTTTAATAACAATTTACTTTCATTGTTTGACCTTCATGCACCTTTTAAAATCCATACATTTAACCATGCATATAAGCCGTGGATTACAGATAACATCAAATTTATCATATCGTTAAGAAAAAAGCTTATAATAAATTTAAACGTACAAAGTGTACTGAGATTGGAATTACTATAAACAATTAAGAAACTATTTAAATTTTGCAGTGAGAAAAGAGAAACGGTGCTATTTAAATTCTGTCTTTGCAACCAAAAATAAAAAGACATTTGGTCTGCTTTAAAAAAGTTAATATTTTTAATAAGCAAGCCGCATTAGGGCTTTCGACAGATGTTAGTGATCCTGAACTATTGAATCTACACTTTTCTTCTGTTCAATTGTCTGATGACCCCGATCCAGAACTTATGAATTTTTATACCAATAATCTTCATCCTAATGTATCACAACTTCCAACTTTTCAAGAAATTACGGAACTTGAGGTTGAAAATGCTTTGAAAACAATTTCATCTAGCGCCGGTGGTTATTATGGTATTACATTGCATATGATTAAGTTGTGTTGTCCGTTTATTTTACACTATTTACGCCATATTTTTAACTCTGTTGAATTGAGGTAATTGAAGAACTTTTAAAATTCTGCCCCATGAAAGGTCGCACTACAGGGAGGAAATTTCAAAAGAAATTATTAGTGCAGTTGAAGGGTTGAATCTTTCCTGGGACAAGCTTGCAGGTATCTGCACTGACGGAGCACCTTCAATGATAGGAAAGAAGTCTGGAGCCGCAGCGCTTGTTGAAAGTGCATCTAAAAACAAATCCGAAAGTACCATTGCATTATACATCAGCAAGTACTTTGTTCCAAGGTTTTGAATTACGGACACATATTATCTACTGTTACACAGCTAGTGAATCATATTCGATCAAAAGGTTTAAAACACCGAAGTTTTCAAGCATTCCTGGAAGAAGTAGATGCGGAATATGGTGATTTGCTTTACCATTCTGAAGTACGTTGGTTAAGTCGCGGTAAGGTACTTATGAAAATAAATTCGTCATTTCTAGTGACGATAAAATACTATTTAATCTTGTTGAACGCCCATTCTCAATGGATCCCCAGGAAGTACCTTTTGAACTGCAACTTGAGTTAATAGATTTGCAGTGTTCTGAATCATACAAAACCAAATACAAGGAAGTAAGTTTAACAGAATTTTATAAAACTCTGGATAAGACAAAATTCCCACAACTAATTGAAACAGCAATAGAAATTCTATCACTTTTTGGCAGTACCTACATTTGTGAGCAGACTTTTTCCATAATGAATTTAAATAAAAATAAACAAAGATCCTCGCTGACCGACGAACACTTGGGTGACATATTAAGAACCGCAACACCAAAATTTTCTCCCGATTACAGTAAGCTGACCGAACAGAAGTGGGTGAATATTTCACATTAAGTTTAATTTGTTATAATGTAGAATTAATTATATGTTGTAAAATTACAGATTTTTAGTTTTTTATTTTCGATAAAATTTAGTCATTTGAGTATGTAGTACCCTAACGATTTTTCGTACTACAGTGTTCCGGCCCAACAATTATAAGATTTTATTTAATTTGGCCCTTCTTAAATATGAGTTGTGCACCGCTGTTCTAGAGAAACGCCATAGGTTGAACAACTTTCGATGACAAAGACATAACTATTAGAAAAAGATGCACGTAAAGAAAGCTTTATCAAATAAGCACCGGTTGTCTGCACCTCGGCTTGGTGCGTGACGAAATATTTTGTCACAGATAAAAACTGCAAAGTAGAAAAATACTGTGTCAACATTTTTTTTATGAAAAGAAAACGAAACAAAAGAAAACACGTGTGATGACATCACCCTGGAGTTTTCAACTAAATACTTATATCCACGTGTGTGGTTACATCACCTGGCGATTAGACGAAATGAACACACATTATTTATACTGTGAGCGGCATAAGTTCACAGCAGGATTGAAATAGTCACGTTAAAATATTTTATATTAACAACAACAATTGACATTTTTCGGCAATTTTCATAAAAAGGAATGATAACTCCAAAAATTAATTTATTCGTTACGGTATATAGTTATTACACTTAAACACCGAAAACTCTCATTGAGCGAAAAAATTGCTCACAACGCGTTCTGGTCACTGTAAAATCTCCACATCGCGAAATTCGTGTTATGTCTCTTAAAACGCACATAACGGGTTATAGTAATCACAGAAGGTCCATATAGCGAAATTTGTATCGGGTTATCATGTTATATGATCACAACGCGTTGTAGCAATAAAGAAAAACCATGACGAGTTGACTTTACACGTTGACGTATACGTTACAATTAATTGTTATTGCGTGTTCCTTATTGTAATATTATCTAATTTAATTTTTGAAAATGAGGGTGTGTACAATCCCTGAGAGATGTACTCGGTGCTGTGCAACATAACAGTATTCGACAACTAAGTATCGACTGTGGTGTAAATACGTGTCGAGTTCATAAAATTCTAAAAAGAATAAACCTATGCTGACAAAAGATAAGAATTTTGTGAAACATTAATGAAGATACGCAATAATGATATAAATTTTGTTAAGAATATTTGTTTCACCGATGAATGTTCGGTCAATCTGAATGTAGTTTGCGGTATCAGCATGATGGGTGTTCAGCACATAATGCGAATCAAATAAAACAACTTTTAAATGAAGCACTTACTAGAACCTGAATTGGAAGAGGTGAGGAAGTTACCTAGCCACCAAGATCACCAGGCTTGTCCCCAACGACTTCTTTTTATGGCCTTATAGATATCTTCGAAAGTTTATACCGACAGAACCCACGACACAATTGAGTCTTTAAAAGATACAATTGTGGAAGTTAGCTTCAATATACCAGCAAATATGATTGCAAATATACAACGAAACTTCTATTCGGGGCACTGTTAAGCAATAAATGGACAGCATTTTAACTAGTTGCTATAAGCCAAGCACTTCGCATGTAATACCTATTAGCTTTCACTTCTGTATATCCACAGATCAATCGGTCTTTTTCAGGACCACTAACACATTTATAGAAATGAATTTTTAATACGATGTAATTAAAACTTAAATCATTTTTAATAAAAAACATATTTGAAATTACAACATTTCTTACAATTATTCTTGGATGGTTTTAAAATAAAATAGTAATCTCGTTATATTGTTTGTCAACTCCTGGGTTATAGTAAAACCTAAAATAGAAACTTATAAGAAAAATAGCAAATTAAATAATTTAAAGCACAAACCTTTACGCTATCATTATCCATAACATTAAAAACCTTAATTGGGCATTTTCTAAAAATCTTCATTGATCCCATAAGTTTTAAATTGTTTACGATCAAGAAGCTAAAAATGTATAACACTTCCAATTCTGGGTTATACTTTACTTCGCTGATTCCGAATAAAGTACTTAGAACACCAACTTCTGTTTATAGGTAATCGAAATATCTGACTTATCTATAATAACAACTGTATTGACTTAAAATAATCTTTTAAATACCAGCATATTCTTGCAATATGCAAGTATTATGTTTAATAGTTTACACACAGGCATTGCCGTTTTGAACTCCAGGTCGTCAGTTTGAAATCGTACGTCACAGTAAGAGTCGTAAGTAACATAAGTGAGTCAGTGGCGGTGCTAGATGTTTTGGGGCCCTGTGCAATATCAATCGGCGGGGCCCCAATCGCTATTACTACAAATTGGGGAGTGGTGAATTTGGGAATTAAAGAATACCCCCAGTAGAATAGTTGCGAATCGCATTTATGTCTAAAGCGTCTGAAGTAAGCGTAAAACACTATTTAATTATACATCATATGTTATACATGTAAGATCAATAATAAGCAAACTTAATTAAACCAGTTTTTCAGGGGTCTTAAAACAGAACTTTTCTCGACTTTTTCTGGCTAAAGTCATTAATTAAGCCGTTGTAGTCCAAAGTAGATGCTATATCGTTTTCGATGGACAGAATTGCAAGTGCTGACAGTCGATCTTGACTCATAGTACTCCTTAAGTAGGTCTTGATCAATTTTAATTTTGAAAAACTTCTCTCGGCAGCCGCCACAGTTACGGGAATCGTAGAGATTATTCTTAGTGCAATGCTAATATTTGGATAAATTTCACTGAGATTGTTTTCCGTAAGGTACTTCAGGGCCGATACAATGTCATTCTTTTCTTTATCATTATTTTTGGCATCTTCGATTACTCGCGAAAATACTTTCAATTCTTCATACAGTTCGATGGCCTCTATGTCGTGTTTCTCTCCTACGGAGAGAACAACTTGAACATTTTTACAATGTTCTAAAACTTCTTCATCAGACATTGTTGACAGGGTCATTATTTTGTACAAAAATCCAAAAGTAATTTCATGGTTTTTTAAAGCTTCGAATCTTGGTTCACAGCTCATTCTGATAGTATCAACAACTACGTTAAAATAATTAATTTTAAATAGTTCTTGAGGTGAAAGATCAAGACACGCATCATTAGATTCATAATCAAAACATTTCTTCCTTCTCCGTGATCTGGTGGTTTTAAAAACTATTTCGTTGAGCCCAACTTCTTCTGCCATCTCCCTTGCTGTTACCAGTGCAGATTGAAAACCATTCTCACGGTACTCATCTAGCCACTTCAGGAATACTTTTAAGTGGTTTACTGCTACATCCAAATGCATGTTTGGACTTTGCCAAATTTTGCTAATGCTGTGAATATTTACTAGGATGTCATACCAGACCACTAGTGATACAATAAATTCAATTGTCGTTATTTCGTTTTCCAATGATTGGCATTCGCTGATAAGAAGGCAGTCAGTGGAATTTGCTTGCAGGCTTGACAAAGCATCGCAAACTTTGCTTAGTTGATATCTAACTGCTTTTACAGATTCCACTCTGCACTCCCACCTAGTTTCTGAAAGTGGCTTCAATGAAATGTTGACATGGGTCTTTAGTATGCCCCATCTCTGATTTGAACATGAAAACAATGTGTAGAGCCTTTGCAAGAGTCCAAAAAACGATTGAGCTGGTACACAAGATGAAGCAGCGTCTCCCAAAATAAGATTCCAGCTGTGGCTTCCACAAGGTACAAAAAAAGCTGTAGGGTTTATGTCCAAAATTCTCTTTTGGACACCATTGTGCAAACCACGCATGTTTGAACCATTGTCATAGCTTTGTCCTCTGCAGTTTTCTAAAGACAAGCCTAGCTGGTTTAGCTCTTGAAGCAAGTATTCCGTTAAACCTTCTCCTGTGGTTGTTTCAACTGCTAGGAAACCAAGGAAATGCTCTTCTATAGTACCTGTGTCTTTGTTTGTCGTCCTTAAAATTACAGATAGCTGCTCAATCCTAGAAATATCTCTTGTACAGTCCATAATAATTGCGTAGTATTTGTTGTTTAATACCTTTTCAATTATTTTACTTTTAACATGCCTTGCCATGAGCTGAATAAACTCGTTTTGTATGTCTTTTCCAAGGTAATGGTTTCTAACAACTTTTGTTCAAGACTTGGCTGAGGTGCTCTTTTAGTGTAGCATCAAATTTAGCGATTAACTTCACAAGATCTATGAAATTGCCACTTGTGTTTGAAGTGAATATTTCTCTGTGGCCTCTGAATGCCAGGTTATGAGAAGCTAAAAACTGTACAATTGCTAGGAGTCTTTCCAAAATGTCCCTCCAGCGTTGTTGCTCTGATCTGATCTGAGCTTCAGTTTGTTGGTCAATAGTTTTCCCTGATTTTAAACGTTTCTCTAAATCAAACCACTTTAGCATGTATTCTCTGTGAGATCTGCTATTTTCATGTTGCTTTAGAATTGAACTTATGTGTTGCCAATCGTTTGTACCTTTATCTGAACTTAGTGCATTTGCCAAAGTAGGTCTACTGGAAAATACACGGCAAGCAAAGCAGTACACAGAGTTTTTTGTTTCAGAGTAAATTAACCATCGCCTCTTTTGTTGCTCACCGTTTGTTAAGTGTCTAGTATAGTGAATGTTACTAAAATGACGACCCATGTCATTTTTCGGAAAAGCTGTATTAGTCACTTGGACAGGACCTTTTCAACAATTCGAGTTTGTTCTAACAAAGTTAGTGTGTTAGGCCACAAAAAAGGATCACAAACGTTATTATTGTATTCCTTTGCATTATTCTTTAGCTGAATTTCTTCTATTACCGGTAGTGTGGATGACAGCTTTGGCGATAATGGTCGTTCAAGAGATTGTGGTTCTGGTGGTATTATAGTCGGAGTAACTGATGACGAAGACGGACCTGCAAACGTTGGATCAGCTGACGAATGCGGGAACACCACTTCTTCAATTTCTGTACAGGCTGACATATTACTGACAAACGATACCTCGTTTTCACTTAGGTTCTTTTCTACCTTTAAAAACTTCGTCAGTGAATTCCGAAGCTGACCTTCGAGCTCTTTCCTTTTAGCACTTTTTTTCTTTTTACATTTCCAGAGTCGTATTTTCTTCCTAAGTCTCGCTCGCGGGAAGTCATTCTTCTGATGAACACACAAAACAAACACACTGCAGTTGCAATAGGACGATAGAAAACAAGTTTGTTACAAAACTACCAATAACAACAAACGTTAACCAGCGATGAACACGTCCACTCACTGACTCACTTCACTGACTGACAAATATAGCGATAACACTTTCTTAGTATACTGCAGTTGCACAATTAAAAACAGGTACGCGATAAGGAATAAAAATCTTTCGCGATTTTGACGTTGAAAGTAGATTAAAATATACAATAATTACAATAAATTTCAATTTCACAAAATTGTAATTCGTCAACTAAAGAAAACGACAAGACAAGCAAGTGCAAAACCTAGCATGACAAAACTAACGAACAATAAGTATTATCTACAAAACTAATGCGCAATGCATTTATAACAAATCCCTAGAGTACCTGCTGTTTGGATCATAATAACTTCCGAGAAAATCGTGTTAATGCTTTCAAAATCACCAAAGAAAGGATGTTTACTTGAAATATTTAAAATAAACATTTTCGGACTTAATTCCGTTATTGTTTAGCTGTCAGTCTTATTGGTTTGTGTAACAGTAAAAAGGAGGAATTATACCTAAAGATATAAAGATAAATAAATAAACAATAAAACTGACAGCTAAACAATAACGGAATTAAGTCCGAAAATGTTTATTTTGAATATTTCAAGTAAACATCCTTTCTTTGGTGATTTTGAAAGCATAGAGGGGTTCTTAGAACCTATCATTTATAAGATAGGAAATTTTACTCCCTCTATGCAAGTTAGTATCACTGTTTGCCCTGTAATCATTTTCCTCAATTGTAATTAGTAATTACAGAAATATAACACCAACAAAATTTAAGTAATTTATAATCAAATGTAGAATAACAGAAAAACAAGGTAAGCAACCCAACCAGTGTTGTCACTCTCACGTACTCTTAACATAATATTTTTGAAACATTAGTAGTATACAGCATGAGCCTTCCTCTTAGTATTTAAGTTCCTTGCTAGTATGAAAGGGTGTGTTTTCAGGGTTAGTTCAGGGATCGTTCTGTGTGGTATATCATACTGCACAGGAATGGTAGAGCATTCACGCGGTCTCGCACTAAAATGCGGGGCCCCCGGTGACGCGGGGCCCTGTGCGGCCGCACAGGTCGCACATGCCTAACGCCGCCACAGCTTTCGTCACATGCTTTAGTTTCATAAATATTATAATTTTAATCATGTTGAGTACTACGTCTAGGGTACTAAACGATAGAAGAATCTGTCTAAAAAACTCCAGATGTTGCGGATATGGTTAACTATAATTTTCATGCTGACGAATTGTGCTGTAAAAGTGATCACCTCGGAATTTTAGTAGATACCTTCACCACAAATTTTTCATAACTTCGAATAGTAGTGACTTTGTACCATATAATTTGAGACTACTTACATCGAAAAATAATAGGTCAAAATTTGAAATAGGTTAAAATTTATTTATTATAAGTATTTAATTTTCGTTTGTTATTACAGGTATTTGCAATTACATTCGTTCTCATGTTGGAATAATTGTTTAGAAGAATGTTGCCCCAAATTGAAATTGACTTATTTTATCGATAGTAGGGAACCTATAACATTCAGACAATTAATGAGGATAAAATGTGATAACCATCATCATTAATCATTTCGTGGTTTCTTATTATAATTTCATCTCCAAAAAGTTTCATACAAACACGAGTGTGTTTGGAAACAACTAAATCACTTTGAGGTATTTTTTTAACCATAATGAATCTAGGGATTCTTCATTAGGGAAGGAAAACATGGGTACATAGGGACACACAACACGTATTAGGCATTTTCTAGAAGTAGAAGAACATATTAGAGTTTAAAAAATGCATTTATACCGTTACCTTCGTGGATATCTAAAATAATATTTTAAATCTAAGGAGATAACCATTTAAAAACTTCATGCCTTAAAGAATAATTTTTACATTTGAAGGAAGATTAGACATTCTACACTTGCTCTCTCTTTCTAACTTCAACAAAATGCCGTAACGTATTGAGTATATAGCAATCCGGAATTTTCATAGCAGTAGTAGATCAAATCAACTTTTTTAATAGTAAAAATTCTATGTTGCGTCTTGCCAGAGACACACGGTATAACTACAACACACATTTCAATTTTTAAGACATCGGCTTTGAAGAAAAAGACAAATGATTTTTTTAAGAAATTGACACTGAGTTATTTCATATTTTTTTGTACTCATAACAAAACTCTATTAGTGCTTTTTCTACTGAACTCACGTATTTTATCATTACTTCTATATTTATTAGACATATATTCCCTCTCTAAAACAAAAAAAAATAAATCAACAACTCTACTAATCTTTTAAGGCCAGTTGCACCAAACTTGGTTAAAAACAATCCTTACTAGAAACCAAAAATTAACCCAATATGGAGTTAACGAAAAAAGTTACAGATATTTCCTTGAACTTTTTTTTGCATCTGTCATAATTTTACGAAAAAAAGTAATATCTATTACTCCTAGCTGATGCAGGGAATGTTATTTAAATTACAACGAATGACGGGTTTGTAATCGTTTATTAATTATACAAATTTGAAGTTTTTAAGAAACGGCATTTTTGAATAATTTAAAGAAAACGCATAATACGATGTCTTCTTCAAAGGGCTGTAACTCACTTAGGAAGCATTTTCGAATTAAGGTAATTTGAGTTAAATCGATTAAATATAACCTATAGTACCTGTACTTTCCGTTTGGCAGAAGAGCTTCTGGACACCGTATATTAAAATTGGACTAACAAATAAACATTCAAACAGGTTGAATTAATTGCTTTCAATAAACATTAAAAAAATTATAATATAATTTATAGTTTTATTCCATTTATATAAACTAAACACACTTAACTTTATTAAAAAGCATTAATCATTTGTTTACCTGTCTGATATCGTTCTATTGTCAAAGAATAACCCAACACAATGAAAACAACAACTTATTTAAATAATAAGTTTTTAGAATATCTGTCAATAATATCCGCAATGTCGTCAATCAAATTTTCTAAGTTTAAAACTTGGAGTAGATATTTACAACTAATACAAAGTGCACTGTACATAATTTTGTATGTAAAAGCTTTTATATCTACTGCCTTAAATGATCAAGGAATGTTTCTTAAAACTCCAGTTATCTCATTTTTGTCGTATTTTTACTTCTACGGCATTCAATTTGTCACTGTTTGTGCTATTATCTGTAGTCAAATTTTTGAAAAAAGTAATAATAAAGCGTGGATCGAAATAACAGTAATGGACGGAAATTTTAGAAAAACTGATTTATGTTCTAAATTAAACAGAATGAACAGAAAAACTGATTTAAAAACAATCGGATTTTTATTACATTACTCGTTGCACTGCATAATATTGTTCTTTGGGAAATTTAATTTAGAAGGATTTGTACTAAATACAATTACGATATGTGTAAATATTTGTGTAAAAGTTCAATACTACTTGTGGATGAGTATCATTGGAGACCGATTTCAAGTTTTGAACTACGCTTTAATTAAATCGAATGAATCCATAAAAATGAAAATGCAAGATGCAGTAAACCGTGAACTGAAATGTATATTAAAACAGCGAAGATGTTTAGCGAATTTAACAAAAACTATTAATAAATCGTATTCGTTTTTGCTTTTAATTCATATCTTCATAAATGCGGGTCTACTGATCTCATTTATCTATTTACTCGTATATATTTGTTACACCGAGGACATATTTAATAACGATTTACGAATGCCGTACACAATATTAATATCAATATTTTCAGCATCACTCGAGCTATACCTTATTGCATCTTGCACTGAGCGTACGTGCAGAGAAGTAAGAATATTAAATTCATATTATATTCCTTTATTTTTTTATATTTTAGGCGGGATTAACTAAAGGAATTTTACATGGACTAATACTTACGTCATGGGACACTCTAATAGTGGATAGGGTGAATATTATATTTCTAATAGTAAAATATGTACAAAATCAATTTTCAGATAAAACGAGAGATTTTGCATTTAATGCACAATAAAGTATACATAATGGCATGTAAACTGTTCTATATAGATTTCACGATGCTTTACTCGGTGAGAAATGTACGTCCATCGTAAGCTTGGAAATCTCGCGCAGGTGAAATGTAGCAGTTTATAAAATTTCAAGGCGTTTCACAGTGCTGCCGATTCCCGAAAAACTGGTCAAAACACGAAAACGTAGTTCATTCTGTTTGGGATGTAATACATAAAAGTTTTTGGGGCCGCTGATTACGAATCTGAACTCAAAATTGTAAAAAACAAAATGGCGGATCCAATATGGGGGACAAAATTTTTGACCATCTTTTCGGAAATCGGCCCCACTGTACGTTTACCCGCAATAGTACACTAAGAGCAGAAGGTAGTAGGTACTACTAGCAAATAATACAAATAGGTGCTTTTAATTAACAACAGACTTAATTATTGATTGTACATCCAAGCTTTTGCATTCTAAATTAGTCATTGTTATTTATGAAAGTTTTACATTCACATGATATCAATTTGCAGCCGGAAACGTGGTTATTAAATTAAAATAAGAAAAACAAAAATTTATATTTCACATTATAAAGGACAGTAACTGGAAACAAACTATGTGGTACAATTTTAGTTTTAATTTATTTATTAAGTTTTATACATAATTGTCATTAAGAAATTGTCATCTTTTTGGCATCATTTTCTTTACTAAATTCTAGTAATTCAAATTTAATTGCATAGGAATTTTCAGGAACATCCATTTATTTATAATCAATAAAAAAAACCAGCTCCATCCTTCTTTTTTTACTTACTTTTTTACCTGCGCTTTTTCTACAGTTACGATGGATTGCCTGTAGTGAATTAAAGTTCCGTTTTAACTGTTGTTGTTTTAGATTATTGCCACAATAGCAAACTATTTATTTATCATGATTCAGTTTGATTGGGATCAAATAAAAAATGCTGGACACTTAAACAACACACGTCAACATGAATCTAAAACATAAATACAATTTTAATACCTACGTTTGTTAAGTATGTAATTGCACAGTAACTCTTTTGTTTTTATTTTAATTTACTAATAATAAAAAACTTACTATTTTTGGTATTTTCACTTGACTTGAGATTTCTTATACAAGCTTCTGTTTTTCCAGCAATACATTTATAAGAAGGAAATTAATGTAGTAAACGTTAGAATGCATTTTTCGTAAATATTATTTAAATTTAAAACAAGAAATGCAGATTATGAAAAACATAGGTCTTTGAAACAATCTGAATAAGAAAGGTAAATTATTCATTAAAATCAAACACTTATCAAAATAATAAACGTATCATCAGTATGGAAATAATCTAGCTTCATATTTAAACACAAAAATTATTTTGATTTAGAATATAGCAGTGCAGCTTAAATGCTACATATACTCAATAAAATATTAATAAATATATGGCTTGAACTGATTTCCTTGATTTTTGTTTCTCAGGGTAGAGAAAATATTAATCGCTCAACAAAGAACTTTCACACATGGTATTACTTCAATCTGAAGTAGTCACCCATCCAAGTACTGGCCGCGCGCGACGTTGCTTAACTTCAGTGATTTCGGACAAGAACTCAACTCAATTTATTACAAAATTCATAAACAATATATTTTCCAATTATAACATAAATGCAGCTATAATTAATCAATGTTTATAAAATTGAAATTCCTACTTAATAAGTATATTGCGATGACAAAGGGGTACATTTATTTATTGTTTTAATGTTAAGCGCCAACCTCTTTATCACCCAAGTTAAATTATAGCTCTTAATCTCAAGGGAATTTCTTTTACCGGGAAACAACAGGTGTTTTCACATGCACGTGTATTTGTACTTCTACTTCAAATAATTTCCGTCACTAACTTTGACTTATTTGCTTTTTGCCCTTTATTAAAACTCCTTCTCGGTTCAACAACAATGTATTTGAATTAACACCGTCTAAATTTTGTTTAAAAAAATTGACAAATTCTAAATCTGGCAACGTGTAACAATTTTCACGTGCCCACATTACGCGCAGGTCTTAAATTTGTGCACGTTGATTACTTACAGAATTTCTAAACGTAGTGAAACTACCTACCTGGTCATATGCCAACTTCTACGGTGAGTATTTCTTTTATGTATTCGATGCTTACAATGTTTCCTTTATTTTCTTTGCAGGTAACTCCCACGTCGTTTCCAATTTTGTCCAGCCCTGCTCGTTCATTCACCTTTGGGCCAATTTACTTTTCCTCTTCCGGATCACTAACACTGGTGAGTATTTACTTTCACCCTTCTATTGGTTCAGTTTTACTAATGTAATTCTTCAACTCTTTGTTCTTTGTTTTGCACTTAGCACTTTTATCAATGTTGAATTTTTTTATTGTGACGTAATCTATTCATTGCGGTATTTTTCTTCGCAACGATGTACGCCTTCACGCTGTGATTTTTGAACTCCTCGAGCGTCTCTTCCGCATCTCTATTTATTACTTCCGGATCCATGGCCAACTCAATTATCAATTTATTTAAGTAAAACCGTTACCCAGCGTCGGTTTTTCTGCTGCCATCTACCGGATGTTTGTGTGAACTCTTAGTTTTTCTGCAGTTTTCTTTAACATTAATAACTATTTTTTGTAATTATTTGTTAATTACTGCCATTCTTCTTCTGTTTTTCTGCCCTTCCTTCCTTGTCTTTCTTTTTTTTTAAAGAATATTGCGCCGCTTTGCAATTTGTCTTTAAATTTTGTTTGGATTCCTAACCCAACTTTTTATAGTTAAATTCGTTAAAAACACGTATTTTCACCATTTACGTATTTGTTTATGGTTTACATTGTTTATCACTCACTTTTATTTATAACACTTTGTCTTTTTATCACTCTCACCTCACATTTATGTCCTGGCAAATGATCTTGACCTACTATTTCTACCTTAATTACACAACTAATACTAGATTTTATACAGGTTTTCTTTGGGTGGGAAGATTACTGATGCTGCGGGACACCTAATAATGATTGAAGATCATCATTACCTAGGATCAATTATCCAATATCCAGCAGGATTCAATGATCTTTCCGAACATAGCCGATTTACAAGAAATATGAAATTATTACCTTAAATGGGGTTTTAATCAATCTAGAGCAGCATTTAAAAGACTTTTCTAGGAATATGGGACTGGCTCAAATGTAATAACATCACAATATATTTCTAACTAATTTTAGATTTGCTTTTTTTTTAAATTGAAGGTTATTATTTACTTCTGATGTTTGTGATATTGGTCAATAAAGGGTTAGAATATATTTGGGTAACGTAAAATTTTTGGGATACTTTAAGAACATAGTCACATATAAGTGGTAGGTCAGTTTGATTATGCATGTCTGCAATTCTAGTGTATCTGCCTTTGTTAAGAATTAATCTTAGGCTTTTTATTTTAAAATACTTGCATGTTTTAAAAGTTCGTCATTGAGGCACCACACCATACTAGAAAGGCGTAAATTAATACCGGTCTTAGTAGTGTTTTATACAATAGCAATTTATTTGTCATATTCAAAACACTTTTTCTGACATTAACGAATAAATCTGTTTCAAACTCTCACAAGTTCGTAGTATTTCTTTAGAATATTTAAGTGTATTTGAACTAGTTTTGCTGCTACAATCGTACTAAACGAATGTGCATATACGGCCGTGCCATCAGCAAATAATGCCAAGTTTGTTTTTGGAAATGTGGGTAAGTCATTCATAAAAAGATTAAAAAGCTGAGGACCTAGTACTGAACCTTAAGGTACACCTGCCCGAATTTCCATTGGTAACGATTGAGAATAATTTACGGTTACATAAAAATAGCGATCTGTTATATAAGAGTTTATAAGTTTAAATGTTGTTATACTCCTCAATTATTAATTAGTAGATTTTCCCAACCAAAAATTGGACCTTCTTAATGGAAGTTAACGGGGATGTTAGAGTGAAAACACCTTGTCCCTTATTCACGAGTCGACGTTTCGACCGACGAAGGTCGGTCGTTATCAAGACATCTAAGGATTGATGAAGACATTGATTGAGGGAGTGTTTATTGTCTCCACCAATCCTTAGATGTCTTGATAAAGACCGACCTTCGTCGGTCGAAACGTCGACTCGTGAATAAGGGACAAGGTGTTTTCACTCCAACATCCCCGTTTAACTCCCATTAAGAAAGCCCAATTTTTGGTTGGGAAAATCTACTAATTTATAAGTTTAATAATATGGTAGCGAAATTTTTGTTTATTTAATTTATGAATTAGTCCATCAATCCAAACCGTATCAAAAACTTTTTAAATGTCTAAAAGCGCCATTACTGTTATCTTTTGTTTATTATAGTTGATTGTTACATCATTCACAATTCTCGTAACTTGTTGTACCGTGTAATATTTTTCTCTAACACCAAATTGAAAGTCGCGAATAATTTTATTAAGTCAAATATGTTTTTGTATTATTTGAAACATTATTTTTCGGTTACTTTACTCAAAGTATTATAAACTGATCAGTCTATAACTGATTGGCATTGTTCTATCTTTACCTGGTTTCAATATTGGAATTACATTAGCAACTTTCTAAGATCTCGGAAAGTATGAATGTTTTATAACCCCATCAAAACCAGGTTCAAGATGATCCGTATATCGTTTTGATCTGTGTATAATTTTGATCCTTGAATGTATTTATAAATATTTTTGGAAACGACCCATAACAACTTTAAATTTATAAATAACCTGCGAACATGTTTGAACTGACTTCGTACATTTTTTGCAAATTTTTATCAACCGGAAACTCCCCTAAGACAAAGTAAGTGCATCTTTTTTTGGTTTAATCTTTTAAGTAAAATTATGTCAATCACACCAACCGATTCAGAATTTTATTCTCATTCAAGTCTACTTTTTTACATTTTTTAATTTCTTCTTCATTTTTGCTACAGTTTGCAAATTGTGTAATTAGGAGTGCTTAGGCTAGCATGTTTACATACTTACAGAAAATGCATCTTTTTTAAGTTTAAACTTTTATAGAAACTTATGTCGATGATATCAATCAATTCAGAATTTTTTCTTCTTTCTAGTTTACTTTTTATATTTTTAATTTTCTTTTCATTTAGAAATTTCAATGTAGAAACTTTTACGGAGTGGGATCATTCAAGATTACCCCAACAACGTTAATTCTACCTTAATTATTTAATTTAATTGAACTAAAGCTTTTCTTGACAAATTTTTAAGTATAATATTTTGTATGTCATCTGGTCCCGGTGCTTTTAAATTTCCAAAAGTTTTCATAGATTTGTTTGGGGTATGTGATATGTTTATTCCAAGTAGTGTTGATATTGTTGGGTACGGTGTCAAAAAATTCTTTTACTGTTCGTATAATTTTGTTTTGTTCAACTGAAAGATTATCTAATCCTATATCGTAAACTGAATGATATTGTTCTGCCATTAAATTAGTACAGTAGTAGCTGTAATACCATTTTTAGATAATGATGGTATTGATTCAAATTCGTTTGGTCATTTTCTATAAAGAATTGTCGTTTGGTTTTAGAGATTCTAATTTTTTATTCCATTTATTGTTCTTAAAGTTGTTAATTTCTAATATAATTTGTCGAGTAAGTTCGTTCATTCTTTGTCTGTGTTCATCTAGTCGAGCGTGGGTGTCCGATTTCTATTTTTAATTATTTGTAATATTTCGTCAGGTAAATTTATTGTTGCTTGTTTATTTTTTTAAATTAATTGTTTAATTGTTGTCTGTATGTTTTTTTAGCAAAAGTCTAAAGAGTTTAAGTTGGGTATTTGTCTCAGTAATGTAATATTTCCATCTAATTTTCTTCTAAAATTTTTCCAATTAACATTAGAGTAATCGTAATCAAATTTAGAGCAATCTTCTATCACTTGAGCTTCTAATGAGAAAAGAATTGGGCAATAATCTGAATTTAATTCATGTACGGCATTAATGTCTGACATGGTAGTAACATTTTTATTTAAAATTAAATCTATTGTCGTAGCTGTAGCATTATTTGACAAATGATGAGTGCTTTGATTTGGGAATGTGATTTGAAGTTAAGTATAAGTTGATGCGTAAAGACGTGTTCTGATTACGTTCCGATTGTGTTCAATTTAATATTGTAGTTAGAAGTGCAGTGAATTTGAAAACAGTTAATAATCAAATAAACTGATTAAATGTTTAAATGTGTTTAATTTTTCAATAATTTGCAACCCGCAAATTTGATTATTTAATGATCTGAAAGTTGAAATCGGACTTTTGCAGCTTGTGCATGATTGATAAAATTACTACAATGGTGAACATTTAGTAAATGCTGTATAAATCACACTTAAGAATAAAAATTAATAAATAAGTAAGAATAAGTTCTCTAAAGAAAACTAATTAGTTATCTGGGAATAGACATAGAAATAAATCATATCAAGATGCCTATAATAAACCAATGTTTAGTTTGCAAACAAATTTTAAATATTGATAAAGAAATCAAGTGTGACAATTGTTTATTGCCCCTTCATGCAACATGTGGAGGCCTATCTCGTAATGAAGAAGTGCTAATTAAATCACCAAACAAACACTTGATTTTCCATTGTACAAATTGTGTTGATTCTACTAAGAGTAAGATTGACACACTTCTAGAAGTTATTGGTGCACTCAAGAAAGACATCGAGACCTTGCGACATACTAACTCTCAAATTGTAGACCGTGATGAAATAATCGAGACTGCTGTAGCTGAAGCAAAAGAAAGAACTCTGAGATCAAACAATATCCTACTCTTGAACCTAAATGAAAGTGCATCTTCTAATACACGAGAAATGATGGAACATGATAATAAAATTGCTGAAGAAAGTATTCTCTAATATATCCTTTGACACGAAGATTGAAGACTGCAAGTTCTTCCGTTTGGGTAAATCGCCTACTAATGGAAAATGTCGACCTCTTAAATTAATTCTACCAAATGAAACTACTGCTATCTCATTACTGCGTTCTGTGATTGGATTCAGAAGACTCAATTCAAACTTTACTATATCTGCCACTAGAGATAAGACAACAGTCGAAAGAAATTATCTACAAAAGCTTCGCCACCAGTTAAAGGAAAGAAGTGAAGAAGGTGAAAAAAATATTACAATAAGGTATGTTGGGGGTATTCCAAAAATTGTTTAAAAAAACTAACCAACGGGCAAACTACTCTTTTGTGTTACTATCAAAATATAAATGGTTGTCGAAGTAAAATAAAAACTTATCATCATCATTATTAATGCAGGATTTTGATTTTGTTATTCTCACTGAAACCAATTTAACATCATCTATATCTAATAACAAACTCGGTCTTTTCAATCATAATGTATATAGGAAAGATAGAGATTTGGCTACTAGTCACACACTGAGTGGTGGGGATGTTTTAATTGCTGTCACTAAAGCTGCGTCCTCACTGAGTCGACACTGTCGATCGACGACACTGTCGATCGACTGTCGACTCGGTGTACGTGGCAAACAACCATGACAAAATAAGTCGATCGACGTGTCGATTTGTTTTCCATCGCCTGTCGGTAAACATCAAAGAGCAGTCGATCGACATTAGTGTGTTGACGTGTTTTCGACGTTTGACATTCGACAAACTGTTTTAACCATCTTGTTGACATCGTAGTATTCGTGTTTTGTGGTATTCGTTAGAAGAAATGGAATGGGAGCAAGATAAAGTCATAGCCTTTATTGAGGCATATAAACTGAAAAAGAATCTATGGGATTCCAAAATGAAAAACTATAAGAACAGAAACTTGAGGCACGATGCCCTGATGGAAATTGCTAATCAATTTAACATGGAGAAGCAAGCTGTAGAACAAAAATTAAAAATCTTTAGTCAATATTCAAGAGAATTGAAAAATAAAGGATAGCAAGAAATCTGGCACTGGTACCGAGGATGTGTATACAAGTAAATGGTTTGCTTTTGAAAGTTTGAAATTCTTACTGGACAAAAATAAGCCCAGGGAGATGTTGGATTCAGAGCTACAGGTATGTAGATTTTGAGAACTAAAAACTTTATTTTTATTTTTAAATTTATGTTGTCAAACAATACATTTTAACATATTTCGTATTACCACGGAACTTCTCCTTCGGGTGTCATAAAATAGTCTTTTAAGGTGTTTCTCACTTGCTGGGCATGCAGTGCACTTCGTCTGGGTATTCTGGGTAAATCTGCTAAGCCAGGGTGATTATCATTTCTCCAAGCTCCTGGAATAACGTCTCTTGAATCAGAGCAATCAGAATCGAATGTTCCAGGAAGGTTGTAAATGCTTTTAGATGCACTTTTCTAAGAAAATTGTGCAAGTAACATCCTGCTAACGTCACCTTGCAAGCGGTTTGGGGTTCCAATAGCAATGGTTTACGAAATATTCTAAATACGTTAGATATTAAGCCAAACACATTTTCTGATATTCTTCGAGCCCTGCTGAGGCGATAATTAAATACTCTTTCGCTAGAACCTTTAGTGTGATTTCCTGCATATGGTTTCATTATATTTTTGACAAAGGAAATGCATCGTCTCCAACAAAAACATATGGGCTTTTAGTTCACTATTTGGGAGTTGATTTTCTTCAGGTAAATGCATTGTATTGTCCTCTAGAAGCTTATTAAATGTGGTACTACTAAACACGCCACCATCTAAAATGCGCTCTTGGCATCCCACCGTTGATTGAAATATTGGTAAAGATAGTCAACCTTACGGGATTATGCGACCCCGAAATTTGTTCTAAACATCAGAGGTCGGTAGTATCGCTTTGTGCTAAGAAAATACGTCAATTGTATTGTAGAATTTACAGAACAGTATTGCCGATAAATGTGAAATAGAAAACTGTAATTTGCTGATAGTTTATGCTAAGGCACGACATTGTTGCCAATGCATCATGCCGTTGATTGAAATATTGGTGCATTGAGTCAATGTTGACAAACAAACAAAAACATGCGTTCTACAATATACAAGAATTTATTGATTTTTGTCGACGTACTAATTAAATGTGTGTCCTTTGTTATATATTTTTTTTCTATTGTCTGTTAATTGTTCAATGTAATAATATTTATTTGTATCTTTCTTACGTAAGGTTATAACAATGGTTATACCATCATGACAAACACATATATGTACAAAGATTGTATACATACACATGTGAATAAAGTTTATTATTATGAAAAAAACCTGCAGATTTAAAAGTATTAATTTCGTAAAGAAATCGTTGAAAAACGTTCTCCCAAAAAAACAATTTCTTTAAATACTTTTGAAAATTCCATACTCATATATTTATTACATTAACATCGTTTATCCGTTGAAAATGTTTTAAAATCTATTAGGCTTACGCAAGTAAATTTCTAAATTTTGGTCATTGAAATTAAAATTTTTTAACATAGAAACGCTATCCCTTTTTATGTTGGAACGAATGTTGAATTTTCTTATATTACAATCTAACGTACTCAACTGTTTGCATCTAAACAATATTATAACAAGCCTACTCATTTACTAAAGGTGTTGCTAAAAGTATGCAATTGTAGAATTTCTGACTAAGCCGATAAGGAATGTGACTCATAAACGATAATCCGGAAGACTCCTCGTAATACATTTGTTTCAATATCAACTTTAGGTGTACTTATATTTAAGATATGATAAACGCATTATTTATGTGTAAATTGTTTGTAAATTATTACTATTATTTTAGATCAGTTGGAATTGTAATTTTGAAACAATGTTTATAATTAATGAGCTATTTTACTTTAATTAAACTATTTTAATTCGAAACCATGATATTTTGATACAGTTTCAAAGAGTAAAATCCTAACTTTTTATCTCTACTAACAGATAACAAAGTGTCACTATTCGTAAATTATTTTTTCCCTCGGGAAAAAAATGAGTACTATTTTTAACACCAAATTTCCCTCAATAATTTTCTAATTCTATTGTAATATGATTTTTCAATATTAAATCGTCATTTATTTCGTCACAGAAAAGAATAGTGTATTATACACGTATTATCCGCACCGCGTCGGGAGACAACACACCTCAAGCTAAAATCTAGTACTTTTATTTTTAGAAGTAATAGGAATAGGTTTTATTACCAAGTGAATTTAAATTTGAAGGTCTAGTGGAACCCACTTTCCCTAAAAACACGGTAACTTGTTGCCTTTTGAATTGAAAAATTTGAAAACCAATTTTTATTTAAAATCCTTTTCAACTGAACACGTAAAACAAGTAGATACAAAAACCAATAATTTTGCGTTTCTGAACTCTAGTGGTATTTCTCCCAGTATGTTCTACTTTATTTCTAACGAAGTTATTAAATGACAAACAAATGTCAACATTATTATTTGCAAGTTAAAAAATAAAGTGCAAGCATAATTTGTAAAATAATTGTTTCTTATTTATCTAACACCGACCAAACCAAACTGTTTTAACAAATAACGCTTCGCATGTATTTTAGTAAATTATTTAAAAAACATTGTCATTAAAATCCAAGATATGTATCATCAATGGTATTATTCATAAATGAAAAATTCGTCACTTTTAATTACTAGTTAATACGTTTACTAAATATTTGAAAACGTTGCAACATTGTATTGACAAAAGTAAATTTTACGGATTGTATGTTGCGCCATTTTTACAACGGTGGAATAAATTGAACTATTCTATTTCAAGAATCGTACACATTATAACTTAGCGCTTCAGTACAGGTGAAAAGTAAACAAAAACGCAACCCAACATGCATATGTGAATTGCATCCGTGATACAAGCAAATACAAGCGGTTGACTATCTTTACCAATATTTCAATCAACGATCCACATTAACGTAAATGAAGTTGTAATTTGCGTCAACTACGGCAAACAATACAATACTAAAAAACCCTTGTAATTGAAAAATTCACTGCCACTGTTTATTGGAGCCTGCAACGATATGTGTTTTCCGTCCATAGCTCCGACGCAGTTCGGAAAATTCCAACGATTGTGATAGTCTTCGGCAACGGCTTTCCATTCTGTTTCGTTTTTAGGCATCTGAAATAAAAAAAAAAGTAATTTTAATATTTTTAATTTTATTTTTCAATCTTTAAACTAAAAACAGTTACAACAGTAGTAAAATAAAAAATATTTATATTACAGATTTCTTCGGTAATGGATGCCGTGGACGATGCCAACGATGATGGATACCACTGATGACCTTGAGAACACGCAACATTGCATTTTAAATGATGAAAACAACAGCTCACAAGACTCTACGATGAGTAACTCACAGGCCAATAATGTTGAAAAGCAAGGACAATGTTACTCCAAAAACAGTTCAAGTCTCCAACTCTTGCTCATGTACCATCAAGGAAAAGAAGATTCGATGACTCAATGGCCAATGAAGCATACGAAGCAATGAAGCAAACATTAGCTGCAAAAAACCAAAGGATGTGTTCACCATATGTGGCGAAGAAGTGGCTGTGACATTAAGAAACTTGCCTACTACTTATGCTCAAGCTATAGTGCAACACAAAATAAGTACACTTTTGTTTGAAGCAAAATTGGGAAATTATAATTATCCCGTAGCACAACAACCACAGCAGCAGGCTCCTCAGGCTCAGCATCAGCACTATTATCCTCGGTCTCAGCAACAGCACTATTATCCTCTATCTCAGCAATATTTTTTGCCTCCAGCTAATTCCGGTGGCTTACTAACAACGATTTTACCGCCGCAACAGTCGCCGGAATCATATTCCTCATGCTCTTCTGGTAATCCCCCAACTCCTGCACTTTCAACTTCTACAATGACTACTGATGAAGATGAAGCTGTGGATAATTTCCTCACCCAGCTGCAAACTCCACGACATCATACGTCACAATAAACATAGATATGCGCGGTACTATTTTCATTTAGGATTTACTTTAAATATTTAGTTTTAGCTTATTTGTACTACTGTTATTTGTTCTTATTTGCTCTTTGTAGTCGTTAAAATTTGATTAAAAAGTAGCTATACTAGGTATTTCTTTTTTATATGTATCTCGTAAATAATAATAAATATTAAGTACTTACCTTTATATATTCTTGTAATACATCAATAAGGGCTTCGCACACCTCCAGAACAATTTTGGAAATCGCCTGTTTTGAAATTTTGAAAAGATACATTAGTGAATGGTACGAATCTCCAGTTGATAAAAATCGCAACGTTACAGCAAGACGCTCCGTTATGGGAATGGCAGGTCTACAATTGGTATCTTCTTTACAAATTTTTGGCCCGATTTTTTGTATTTTTTAAATCTTGAACAATTTCTTCAGGAGTAATGTTTTTTCCTTGAATTCCCCTTAATACATACAAATAATTTTTTTGGTTTTTATCTGAATATGTATGATATTGAGTTTCTTCTTCATTTAGACAATTTAAAATAATTTTGTAATCTTTAATTTTTTCTGTTTGAATAGTAATTCTTTCCTTTCCATATTTTATGTAAAAATTTCCAAACGTTTCATTTTTAATGCTTTCCACTAATTTTGTATGACTTTTTACCACCGCATGTAAAATTATCGGCAGAGGTTTGAATGATTTTTTGTTTACATCTTGTGTCTTTGCTGGTGTAACACTTTGGGATTCGTTTACATCAGTATCTTGCAAAACACTAAACTTATTATAGTTTTCAAAATTTGCTCTGGTTAAGGATTTCTTCATTATCGGTTATTCTACTAATACTTCACTTTCTCTTTTTCTTTTATTGGTAGTTTTTACGAAATTACTGACAGATTGACCCGGAGCTATCAGTTAGTTAACTTTCTTCACCTTCTCCCATATTAATGATGGGCTATTTTACGGACAGCTATTGAACAATGTTAATTAAACTTTTTTAAACAAAACTAAACCAAATAAACTTATTCAAGCTAATTAATTAACAAATTATTAAATATTAATACAATAACGATTTGATTTTCGACTTGTCTTGGTAAGCGTTACCACATAAATACGTTCAGTTACATTGAAATGAAATAAAGATTACAATAACTTCAAGTACAAAAAACCATAAGCATCTTGTTACAATGAAGGTTGCAACAAAGATAATTCTTAGTCGATTTTTCGTTAAAACTGTACTACCCAAACCTCTAACTTTCGGCTTATTAATTGTTTAAAACCAAGCACATGAACTTTTTGATGAATTATTTCTACTTGGACTATTCCACTACAAACTTCTTTTTAAAAACAACATCAAGAAACAAAGGGAGCATTTATATTTCTGCAACGCAATGTTTCGCAAGATTTTATTACTCACTTTTCGTTAGTCTTTGACGGTTAATTGTATTGGAATAGTGTTAACTGCTTGTAAATCTTCAGTACATTAATAAAATTAATGAACAGAAGTGTAATGTTCGAATAAAAAATACCTGCCTTCACAAAACTGACAATACATACAGGTAAGTAAGGTTATTATTAATTTTATAATTTAAGAGTATTTAGCTAAAAAATAAGCAAGATAAAAAGTTTCAATATTGTCGTTTTTAGAAATGATTGAAAAAAACCAAGTGGGGCTGAAGTACGAAAATAACGAAAAAGTGAATAAATATTGCAATCTTCCATTAACTTACGTCAAGGTTTTTGAAAAAATCCAAAACAATGATAATGAAAGTGAGTCAACTTCTAAGAATCCTAAACCTGATTCAAACGCAAGCTATAATTCAAAAACACAAATTATGGAAGTCGAGCAAGCATGTTGTTTACCTACAGAAAATATCACTGCAAATAATACTAATGAAAGTACCGACAAATGCTAAGGCTGAAGTATTAACACTATCTGACGAACTAACTTGTTTTTTAAATGACATTTTCAAATTCAAGGATGTCGGTTTTTTAAATTTAACAATTTAATCAAAATACTAGAAATTTCGCAGGCTGTTCCGGACGAAATGGTTTCTTTAGGTTCTTCATACTTCCAAAATCAAAGCAATGTGTTACAAATACCTGGAGAACGTTCAATTCCGGCAAGCTGGTTTAAACGTGACTTGGCAAATGGAGAAATAGTAAACAGATCTGCGGATTATTTTTGTTGCCTTATGTTTGGGTCGTCAGCTGAAAATGTTCGATCTTCATTTGAAACAATTCAAGGATTCAACAAATGAAAAAGAAAGAAAGGTTGCAAGCAGATGTAAATAGTTTAAATCATCGCACGTTTTTACAACATGGAAAGAAACTGAACGAAGATTAAACAGATGCAGTGGAATAGATGCATAATTACAGAATCAAATTCAAATAGAGAAAACGTTGGAGATATTAGCATTACGTAGCCACGAAGGAAGTTTAAATGCAGAACACTACAACATTGGAAACTTTCGGGCACTGATAAAACTTATTGCTCAGTTTGACCCGCTATTGAAAGAACACTTTCAATATGCAATAAATAATCCAGGATCTTCTTCTTATTTATCACCTAAAATTCAAAATGAATTTATTCATACTCTTGCATCTACAGTTAAAAGCGAATTATTCAGTGACATTAGAAAAAACAAATACTACTAGATTCTACTTCAGATTTGGACCACAGAGAACAGCTAACGGAGATAATTAGATACGTTAACATAGATTATGAAAAGAAGGCAGCAACGATTAAAAAATTATTTTTAGGGTTTTAGAAATAAAATAGACGGACGCGACAAGTCTAGAGAAAATTATACTAAACAGTCTTAAATCTGATAACATATCTTTATCCTATTATCGATCCCAATACTATAGAACGCCGCTGTCATTAGCGGAAAAATATTCGGTCTTTAGGACAGAATTTGTGCCAAAAATCCAAAGCCTTTATTTGTTAATTGTGATAACCACAACTTAAATTTAGCAGGAGTACACGCTGCAAAAGAAAGCCCACTAATAACAAGATTTTTTGGGAGTGTTGAACGTATTTATTCATTCTTTTCTCGATCAACAATGCGTTGGAATAATTAATTAAAATGCATTAATTTTAACTGTAAACCGAGAATCTGACACACGATGGCGTTAAGCCAAGAATTTAACACTATTTGTACCCACCTTCCTGAGAAAGCAATAGAATATGCAAGAGAAAATGTGTTGCTTGGGATATAAATAAAGAAAAAAGAATAAAACGACGTAAAACTATGCCGGGAGGACAATCAGTGAATGCTGGATTAATAGCTGAAGACGAAATAAGTCGTGTTATGAAAAGTGTTATTGACCAACTTCAAGAAGAGATGAATAAATGATTATAAAGATTAAATAACTTGAATGAGAAATTTGGATTCCTTCTAGATATCTCATACCTTCTATCGGAAGTCAGTGTACAAGATTTGCGTGGAATTGTACAAGTTTAGATTGTAAAATGTTACTGAGGACTGGAAGTAAAGCAACACCTAAAACTCCATTAGATCTTTTAAACTTCATTATTTCATACGGAGATGATGTTCTTCCAGATTTACGAATTTCATTACAAATTCTGTTAACTGTCGCAGTCTCAATAGCAAGTTATGAACGATCATTCAGCAAACTGAAACTTATTCGATCATATTTGCGTGCACTTCTTAGCATTGAAAGAGAAACTTTCAAAAAGGTTGTTTTTGACGATTTCATTGATCAACAAGTAACCAAACCCGTTTGAAAATCGGCTTAATCTAGACAAACCTGAAATTAAAGACGGGAGGTCACCGCTCCAGGTCAGAGGTCAAAGGTCAGTTCAACTTGTGACCCCACCTAAGATCAGCGCCTGGACCTCCTAAACAATTTGACGTATCGATCTCCGAAATCGATTCAGCGGTTTCGGAGGAGAAGACGAACATACAGACAGACAGACACACACACAGACAAACCGGGCCTCGATTTTATGGTTGTACATTCGCCCTTACAAAATCAAGAAAATTCTCTCTTTAAGGAATATGTTCTTAATTTCTTCATTATTTTTTTTACTGTATGCTTATCTGCAATTTACGAATACAATTTCCTGGTGTTCAACTTTGATAGTTTTTTCATTTTACCCCTAGTTAATAAATGGTTGTAATTTACATTTTACATTTTGGTACAGCCGTATTATCGCTTTGTCTCATCTTATTGCACGCACACTATTTAACAACATTCAAAACTTGGTCGTTTTTATGCTGAACGTCTACAAAATAATAAACCTGAAAGGTTATAAACTGTACTGTTAAAAAAGTAAAAATCAAGTGATTCAATATAAAACAATGATCTAGAGAAACACCATAGGTTCAACAACTTTGAAAAGTTTTATCAAATAAGCACCGGTTGTCTGCACCTCGGCTTGGTGCGTGACGAAATATTTTGTCACAGATAAAAACTGCAAAGTAGAAAAATACTGTGTCAACATTTTTTTTATGAAAAGAAAACGAAACAAAAGAATCCATGTGTGATGACATCACCCTAGAGTTTTCAACTAAATACTTACATCCACGTGTGGTAACATCACCTGGCGATTAGGCGAAATGAACACACATTATTTATACTGTGAGCGGCATAAGTTCACAGCACGATTGAAATACTCACGTTAAAATATTTTATATTAACAACAACAATTGACATGTTTCGGCAATTTTCATAAAAAGGAATGATAACTCCAAAAATTAATTTATTCGTTACGGTATATAGTTATTACACTCAAACACCAAAAACTCTCATTGAGCGAAAAAATTGCTCACAACGCGTTCTGGTCACTGTAAAATCTCCACATCGCGAAATTCGTGTTATGTCTCTTAAAACGCACATAACGGATTATAGTAATCACAGAAGGTCCATATATGCGAAATTTGTATCGGGTTATCATGTTATATGATCACAACGCGTTGTAGCAATAAAGAAAAACCATGACGCGTGTAGAGTCAGATTATCCACAAGAATTTACAATGAGTCCTAGTAATTTTGAAAATTTTGATATTTTATATTATTTTTTATTGATTTTTTTGGAATATTCAATAACTATTTGCCGTTTTGCAAAAGTAACGGATTTTTGACTTGTGACATATATAGCGTGTGTCTCTGGCAAGACGCAACATAGGAATTTCAGTATAGAAAAAAATTGAATTGATCCACTAAGGCTATAAAATTTTCGTATTGACGTATACGTTACAATTAATTGTTATTGCGTGTTCCTTATTGTAATATTATCTAATTTAATTTTTGAAAATGAGGTTGTATACAATCCCTGAGAGATGTACTCGGTGCTGTGCAACATATCAGTATTCGACAACTAAGTATCGACTGTGGTGTAAATAGGTGTCGAGGTCATAAAATTTTAAAAAGAATAAACCTATGCTGACAAAAGATAAGAATTTTGTGAAACATTAATGAAGATACGCAATAATGATATAAATTTTGTTAAGAATATTTGCTTCACCGATGAATGTTCGGTCAATCTGAATGTAGTTTGCGGTATCAGCATGATGGGTGTCAGCACATAATGCGAATCAAATAAAACAACTTTTAAATGAAGCCCTTATTATAACCTGGATTGGAAGAGGTGAGGAAGTTACCTGGCTACCAAGATCACCAGGCTTATCTCCCAACGACTTCTTCTTATGGCCTTAGATATCTTCGAAAGTTTATACCGACAGAACTCACGACACAATTGAGTCTTTAAAAGATACAATTGTGGAAGTTTGCTTCAATATACCAGCAAATATGATTGCAAATGTACAACGAAACTTCTATTCGGGGTACTGTTAAGCAATAAATAGACAGAATTTTAACCAGTTGCTATAAGCCAAGCACTTCGCATGTAATTCCTATTAGCTTTCACTTCTGCTTATCCACAGACCAATCAGTCTTTTTCAGGACCACTAACACATTTATAGAAATGAATTTTTAATACAATGTAATTAAAACTTAAAATGACAATCATTTTAATAAAAAACATATTTCAAGTTACAACATTTCTTACAATTATTCTTGGATGGTTTTAAAATAATAATCTCGTTATCTTGTTTGTCAACTCCTGGGTTATAGTAAAACCTGCAATAGAAACTTATAAGAAAAATAGCAAATTAAATAAATTAAAGCACAAACCTTTACGCTATCATTATTCATAACATTAAAAACCTTAATCGGGCATATTCTAAAAATCTTCATTGATCCCACAAGTTTTAAATTGTTTACAATCAAGAAGCTAAAAATGTATAACACCTCTAATTCTGGTTTATACTTTCTTCGCTGATTCCGAATAAAGTCCTTAGAACACCAACTTCTGTTTATAGGTAATCGAAATATCTGTCTTATCTATAATAACAACTGTATTGACTTAAAATAAACTTTTAGCTTTAGAATACCAGCATATTCTTGCAAGATGCAAGGATTATGTCTAATAGTTTACACACAGGCATTGCCGTTTTGAAGTCCAGGTCGTCAGGTTGAAATCGTGACGTCACAGTAAGAGTCGTAAGTAACATAAACCAGCTTTCGTCACATGCTTTAGTTTCGTAAATATTATAATTTTAATCATGTTGAGTACTACATTTGAGGTACTAAACGATAGAAGAATCTGTCTAAAAAACTCCAGATGTTGCCGATATGGTGAACTATAATTTTCATGCTGACGAATTGTGCTGTAAAAGTGACCACCTCGGAAATTCAGTAGTTTCCTTCACCACAAATTCTTCGAATAGTAAGTGACTTTGCAGCATATAATTTTATTTAATTTGGCCCAACTTACACCAAAAATTAAAAGGTCAAACTTTGAAATAGGTTAAAATGTATTTATTATAAGTATTTAATTTTCGTTTTTTATTACAGGTATTTGCTATTAAATTCGTTCTCATTTTGGAATAATTGTTTAGAAGAATGTTGCCCCAAATGGAAATTGACTTATTTAATCGTTAGTAGGGAACCTATAACATTCAGACAAATAATGAGGATAAAATGTAATAACCATCATCTTTAATCATTTCGTGGTTTCTTATTATAATTTCATCTCGAAAATGTTTCATACAAACACGAGTGTGTTTGGAAACAACTAAATCACTTTGAGGTATTTTTTAACCATAATGAATCTAGGGATTCTTCATTAGGGAAGGAAAACATGGGTACATAGGGACACACAACACGTATTAGGCATTTGCTAGAAGTAGAGGAACATAATAGGGTAAGGATGTTAAGTTTAAAAAATGCATTTATACCGTTACCTGCTAATGTATTGAATATTTACTAATTAAAAAGTAAAACGGAATTTATTTAAATAATTATAAAAAAATGCCCTAGTCAAAATCACAAATATAATTGTAAGAAAGACAGTGAAGCGACAGGACTATCATTACATTATCGTAAAGAGGGTCACATATTCAACTTTGATTCCTCTGTAATCTTAAACATTGAACCGAATTTTAAAAATTCGTTTAATATCAGAGATGATATTCATTAATATATACAACAATAACTTTAATTTTAACACTAATACTAATAATTTAAGTAATATGTATAATCATCTAATTTTCAACATAAAGACTTACAAATAATTCCTTCAAAAACTACTTAAATTAATCCCATCACCGTAACTAAAACTAACTAATACTAATCCCACCACCAGAACTAAAACTACTTAATATTAGCTTATAATTAATAAAAATGTTTAATAACTCAAACTTCTTGTCATTCTTGAAATTTTGTAAACACCGTGACGTCGAGTTACCTTTATCTAAAATAGAAATGTAGAATGTATTCAATGCCATATTGTGATCAATGTACATTAGAAGTTCGTACGTTGAGTAATGAATCTATTACTATAATTGTTAATTTTTACTTAAATCAAATAACAAGTTTACTTAATCATGTCAGTTATCTGCAAGCTTTAGTAATCTCAGATCTGTATGGCAATCAATGAACTTGCTCTTCTGGTAAGCCTTCTTATTTACTGATATTTCTTCTTTCTAGGCAAGTAGATTTATTTAAATTTTACGATCATTAATTATCTGTGATATTTTACTATAATAAATTTTGTTAACAATGTTTTTATATAAATAATTTCTGTAATTTTATCAATTGATTGGTTTTTTATATATTTGTGCTTAATTAATTGTTTTGTCTTAATAAAGATACCTTGAGAAAGGCCACCAGGTTGGCCGAAACGTTGGTCTAATGAAAAACACTGGTTTTAATTGAGCAACCGATCCTCTCACCTAAAGAGGGCCCACTTCGTGGATATCTAAAAAAATATTTTAAATCTAAGGAGATAACCATTTAAAAACTTCATACCTTAAATAATCATTTTTACATTTGAAGGAAGATTAGACATTCTACACTTGCTCTCTCTTTCTAACTTCAACAAAATGCCGTAACATATTGAGTATATAGCAATCCGGAATTTTCATAGCAGTAGCAACTTTTTTAATAATAAAAATCCTATGTTGCGTCTTGCCAGAGACACACGGTATAATTACAACACACATTTCAATTTTTAAGACATCAGCTTTGAAGAAATTAATTAACAAATTATTTTTTAAGAAGTAGATACTGAGTTATTTCATATTTTTTGTACTCATAACAAAACTCTATTAGTGCTTTTTCTACTGAACTCACGTATTTTATCATTACTTCTATTTTTATTAGACATAGATTCCCTCTCAAAAACAAAAAAAATAAATCAACAACTCTACTAATCTTATAAGGCCAGTTGCACTAAACTCGGTTAAAAACAATCCTTACTAGAAACCAAAAATTAACCCAATATGGAGTTAACTAAAAAAGTTACAGATATTTCCGTGAACTTTTTTTTGCATCTGTCATAATTTTACGAAAAAATGTAATATCTATAACTCCTAGCTGATGCAGGGAATGTCATTCAAATTACAGCGAATGACGGGTTTGTAATCGTTTATTAATGATAATACAAGTATTGGATGACAATTATTATTTTTTATAATTAGATAACAAATAATCACTCAAATAGGCTGAATTAATTGCTTTCAATAAACATTAAAAAATTATAATATAATTTATAGTATTTTTCCATTATTTATAAACTAAACACACTTAACTATATTAAAAAGCATTAATCAATTTGTTTACCTGTATGATATCGTTCTATTGTCAAAGAATAAGTCAACACAATGAAAACAACAACTTATTTAAATAATAAGTTTTAGAATATCTGTCAATAATATCCGCAATGTCATCAATCAAATTTTCTAAGTTTAAAACTTGGAGTAGATATTTACAACTAATACAAAGTACACTGTACATAATTTTGTATGTAAAAGTTTTTATATCTACTGGCTTAAATGATAAAGGAATGTTTATTAATACTCCAGTTATCTCATTTTTGACGTATTTTTACTACTACAGCATTCAATTTGTCACTGTTTGTGCTATTATCTGTAGTCAAATTTTTGAAAAAAATATTAACAAAGCATGGAACGAAATAACAGCAATAGACGGAAATCTAAGAAAAACTGATTTATGTTCTAAATTGAACAGAATAAACAGAAAAACAGATTTAAAAACAATCGGTTTTTTTATGCATTATTTGTTGCAGTTCATAATAATATTCCTTGGGAAATATGATTTAGAAGCATTTGTACTAGAAACACTTACGATATGTGTAAATATTTGCGTAAAAGTTCAATACTACTTGTGGATGAGTATCATTGGAGACCGATTTCAAGTTTTGAACTACGGTTTAATAAAATCGAATGAATCCATAAAAATGAAAATGCAAGATGCAATAAACTGTGAACTGAAACGTATATTAAAACAGCGAAGATGTTTAGCGAATTTAACAAAAACTATTAATAAATCGTATTCGTTTTTGCTTTTAATTCATATCTTCATAAATGCGTGTCACTGATCTCATTTATCTATTTACTCGTATATATTTGTTACACCGAGGACATATTTAATAAAGATTTACGAGTGCCGTACACAATATTAATATCAATATTTTCAGCATCACTTGAGCTGTACCTTATTGCATCTTGCACTGAGCGTACGTGCAGAGAAGTAAGTATATTAGATTCATATTATATTCCTTTAATCTTTTTTTATATTTTAGGCAGGATTAACTAAAGGAATTTTACATGGACTAATACTTACGTCATGGGACACTCTAATAGTGGATAGGGTGAAGATTATATTTCTAATGGTAAAATATGTACTAAATCAATTTTCAGATAAAACGAGAGATTTTGCATTTAATGCACAATAAAGTATACATAATGGCATGTAAACTGTTCTATATAGATTTCACGATGCTTTACTCGGTGAGAAATGTACGTCCATCGTAAGCTTGGAAATCTCGCGCAGGTGAAATGTAGCAGTTTATAAAAGTTCAAGTCGTTTTACAGTGGAGCCGATTCCCGAAAAACTGGTCAAAAGACGAAAACGTAGTTCATTCTGTTTGGGATGTAATATATAAAAGTTTTTGGGGCCGCTGATTACGAATCTGAACTCAAAATTGTAAAAAACAAAATGGTGGATCCAATATGGGGGACAAAATTTTTGACCATCTTTTCCCACTGTACGTTTACCCGCAATAGTACACTAAGGGCAGAAGGTAGTAGGTACTACTAGCAAATAATACAAATAGGTGCTTTTAATTAACAACAGACTTAATTATTGATTGTACAACCAAACTTTTGCATTCTAAATTAGTCATTGTTATTTATGAAAGTTTTACATTCAAATGCTATCAATTTGCAGCCGGAAACGTGGTTATTAAATTAAAATAAGAAAGATAAAAGATAAAAATTTATATTTCACATTATAAAGGACAGTAACTGGAAACAAACTATGTGTTACAATTTTAGTTTTAATTTACTTATTATTTATAAATATTTATTAATTGTCATTAGGAAATTGTCATCTTTTTGGCATAATTTTCTTTACTAAATTCTAGTAATTGAAATTTAATTGCATAGGAATTTTCAGGAACATCCATTTATTTATAAGCAATAAAAAAAACCAGCTCCATCCTTCTTTTTACTTACTTTTTACCTGCGCTTTTCTACAGTTACGATGGATTGCCTGTAGTAAATTAAAGTTCCGTTTTAACTGTTGTTGTTTTAGATTATTGCCACAATAGCAAACTATTTATTTATTATGATTCAGTTTGATTGGGATCAAATAAAAAATGCTGGACACCTAAACAACACACGTCAACATGAATCTAAAACATAAATACAATTTTAATACCTACGTTTGTTAAGTATGTAATTGCACAGTAACAACACTTTTGTTTTTATTTTAATTTACTAATAATAAAAAACTTACTATTTTTGGTATTTTCACTTGACTTGAGATTTCTTATACAAGCTTCTGTTTTTTCAGCAATACATTTATAAGAAGGAAATTAATCTAGTTAACGTTGTGCATTTTTTGTAAATATTATTTAAATTTAAAACAAGAAATGCAGATTATGAAAAACATAGGTTTTGAAACAATCTGAATTAGAAAGGTAAGTTATTCAATAAAATCAAATACTTATCAAAATAATGAACGTATCATCAGTATGGAAATAATCTAGCTATTTAAACACAAAAATTATTTTGATTTAGAATATAGCAGTGCAGCTTAAATGCTACATATACTCAATAAAATATTAATAAATATATGGCTTGAACTGATTTCCTTGATTTTTGTTTCTCAGGGTAGAGAAAATATTTATCGCTCAACAAAGATCTTTCGCACATGGTATTACTTCAATCTGAAGTGGTCACCCATCCAAGTACTGGCCGCGCGCGACGTTGCTTAACTTCAGTGATTTCGGACGAGAACTCAACTCAATTTATTACAAAATTCATAAACAATATATTTTCCAATTATAACATAAATGCAACTATAATTAATCAATGTTTATAAGAATTGAAATTCCTACATAATAAGTATATTGCGATGACAAAGGGGTACATTTATTTATTGTTTTAATGTTAAGCGCCAACCTCTTTATCACCCAAGTTAAATTATAGCTCTTAATCTCAAGGGAATTTCTTTTACCGGGAAACAACAGGTGTTTCCACATACACGTGTGCTTGTACTTCTACTTCAAATAATTTCCGTCACTAACTTTGACTTATTTGCTTTTTGCCTTTTATTAAAACTACTTCTCGGCTCAACAACAATTTACTTGAATTAACACTGTCTAAATTTTATTTACAAAAATTGACAAATTTTAAATCTGGCAACGTGTAACAATTTTCACGTGCCCACATTACGCGCAGGTCTTAAATTTGTGCACGTTGATTACTTACAGAATTTCTAAACGTAGTGAAACTACAACTACTTTTACAAAATTATGACTACTTAAAATCTAAATCTACCTGGTCATATGCCAACTTCTACCGTGAGTATTTCTTTTATGTATTCGATGCTTCCGATGTTTCCTTTATTTTCTTTGCAGGTTACTCCCACGTCGTTTCAATTTTTCCAGCCCTGCTCGTTCATTCTCCTTTGGGTCAATTGACTTTTCCTTTTCCATATCACTAACACTGGTGAGTATTTACTTTCACCCTTTTATTGGTTCAGTTTTACTAATGTAATTTTTCAACTCTTTGTTCTTTGTTTTGCACTTAGCACTTTTATCAATGTTGAATTTTTTATTGTGACGTAATCTATTCATTGCGGTATTTTTCTTCGCAACGATGTACGCCTTCACGCTGTGATTTTTGAACTCCTCGAGCGTCTCTTCCGCATCTCTATTTATTACTTCCGGATCCATGGCCAACTCAATTATCAATTTATTTAAGTAAAACCGTTACCCAGCGTCGGTTTTCTGCTGCCATCTACCGGATGTTTGTGTGAACTCTTAGTTTTCTGCAGTTTTCTTTAACATTAATAACTATTTTTCGTAATTATTTGTTAATTACTGCCATTCTTCTTCTGTTTTTCTGCCCTTCCTTCCTTGTCTTTCTTTTTTTTTAAAGAATATTGCGCCGCTTTGCAATTTGTCTTTAAATTTTGTTTGGATTCTAACCTAACTTTTTATAGTTAAATTCGTTAAAAACACGTATTTTCACCATTTACGTATTTGTTTATGGTTTACATTGTTTATCACTCACTTTTATTTATAACACTTTGTCCTTTTTATCACTCTCACCTCACATTTTGTGTCCTGGCAAATGATCTTGACCTACTATTTCTACCTTAATTACACAACTAATACTAGATTTTATACAGGTTTTCTTTGGGTGGGAAGATTACTGATGCTGCGGGACACCTAATAATGATTGAAGATCATCATTACCTAGGATCAATTATCCAATATCCAGCAGAATTCAATGATCTTTCCGAACATAGCCGATTTACAATAAATATGAAATTATTACCTTAAACATCACAATATATTTCTAACTAATTTTAGATTTGCTTTTTTTTTAAATTGAAGGTTATTATTTACTTCTGATGTTTGTGATATTGGTCAATAAAGAGTTCGAATATATTTGGGTAACGTAAAATTTTTGGGATACTTTAAGAACATAGTCACATATAAGTGGTAGGTCAGTTTGATTATGCATGTCTGCAATTCTAGTGTATCTGCCTTTGTTAAGAATTAATCTTAGGCTTTTCATTTTAAAATACTTGCATTTTTTTAAAGTTCGTCATTGAGGCACCACACCATACTAGAAAGGCGTAAATTAATACCGGTCTTAGTAGTGTTTTATACAATAGCAATTTATTTGTCATATTCAAAACACTTTTTCTGACATTAACGAATAAATCTGTTTCAAACTCTCACAAGTTCGTAGTATTTCTTTAGAATATTTAAGTGTATTTGAACTTATTTTGCTGCTACAATCGTACTAAACGAATGTGCATATACGGCCGTGTCATCAGCAAATAATGCCAAGTTTGTTTTTGGAAATGTGGGTAAGTCATTCATAAAAAGATTAAAAAGCTGAGGACCTAGTACTGAACCTTAAGGTACACCTGCCCGAATTTCCATTGGTAACGATTGAGAATAATTTACGGTTACATAAAAATAGCGATCTGTTATATAAGAGTTTATAAGTTTAAATGTTGTTATACTCCTCAATTATTAATTAGTAGATTTTCCCAACCAAAAATTGGACCTTCTTAATGGAAGTTAATCGGGGATGTTAGAGTGAAAACACCTTGTCCCTTATTCACGAGTCGACGTTTCGACCGACGAAGGTCGGTCGTTATCAAGACATCTAAGGATTGATGAAGACATTGATTGAGGGAGTGTTTATTGTCTCCACCAATCCTTAGATGTCTTGATAAAGACCGACCTTCGTCGGTCGAAACGTCGACTCGTGAGTAAGGGACAAGGTGTTTTCACTCAACATCCCGTTTAACTCCCATTAAGAAAGCCCAATTTTGGTTGGAAAACTATCTAATTATAAGTTTAATAATATGGTAGCGAAATTTTTGCTTATTTAATTTATGAATTAGTCCATCAATCCAAACCGTATCAAAAACTTTTTAAATGTCTAAAAGCGCCATTACTGTTATCTTTTGTTTATTATAGTTTATTGTTACATCATTCACAATTCTCGTAACTTGTTGCACCGTGTTATATTTTTCTCTAACACCAAATTGAAAGTCGCGAATAATTTTATTAAGTCAAATATGTTTTTGTATTATTTGAAACATTATTTTTTCGGTTACTTTACTCAAAGTATTAAGTAAACTGATCAGTCTATAACTGATTGGCATTGTTTTATCATTTTGATCCTTGAATGTATTTATAAATATTTTTGGAAACGACCCATAACAACTTTAAATTTATAAATAACCTGCGAATATGTTTGAACTGACTTCGTACATTTTTTGCAAATTTTTATCAACCGGAAACTCCCCTAAGACAAAGTAGGTGCATCTTTTTTGGTTTAATCTTTTACGTAAAATTATGTCAATCACACCAACCGATTCAGAATTTTATTCACATTCGAGTCTACTTTTTAACATTTTTTAATTTCTTCTTCATTTTTGCAACAGTTTGCAAATTGTGTAATTAGGAGTGCTTAGGCTAGCATGTTTACATACTTACAGAAAATGCATCTTTTTTTAGTTTAAACTTTTATAGAAACTTATGTCGATGATATCAATCAATTCAGAATTTTTTCTTCTTTCTAGTTTACTTTTTATATTTTTAATTTTCTTTTCATTTAGAAATTTCAATGTAGAAACTTTACGGAGTGGGATCATTCAAGATTACCCCCAACAACGTTAATTCTACCTTAATTATTTAATTTAATTGAACTAAAGCTTTTCTTGACAAATTTTTAAGTATAATATTTTGTATGTCATCTGGTCCCGGTGCTTTTAAATTTCCAAAAGTTTTCATAGATTTGTTTGGGGTATGTGATATGTTTATGCCAAGTAGTGTTGATATTGTTGGGTACGGTGTCAAAAAATTCTTTTACTGTTCGTATAATTTTGTTTTGTTCAACTGAAAGATTATCTAATCCTATATCGTAAACTGAATGATATTGTTCTGCCATTAAATTAGTACAGTAGTAGCTGTAATACCATTTTTAGATAATGATGGTATTGATTCAAATTCGTTTGGTCATTTTCTATAAAGAATTGTCGTTTGGTTTTAGATATTCTAATTTTTTATTCCATTTATTGTTCTTAAAGTTGTTAATTTCTAATATAATTTGTCGAGTAAGTTCGTTCATTCTTTGTCTGTGTTCATCTACTCGAGCGTGGGTGTCCGATTTCTATTTTTAATTATTTGTAATATTTCGTCAGGTAAATTTATTGTTGCTTGTTTTTTTTTTTTGAAATTAATTGTTTAATTGTTGTCTGTATGTTGTTTAGCAAAAGTCTAAAGAGTTTAAGTTGGGTATTTGTCTCAGTAATGTAATATTTCCATCTAATTTTCTTCTAAAATTTTTCCAATTAACATTAGAGTAATCGTAAACAAATTTAGAGCAATCTTCTATCACTTGAGCTTCTAATGAGAAAAGAATTGGGCAATAATCTGAATTTAATTCATGTACGGCATTAATGTCTGACATGGTAGTAACATTTTATTTAAAATTAAATCTATTGTCGTAGCTGTAGCATTATTTGACAAATGATGAGTGCTTTGATTTGGGAATGTGATTTGAAGTTAAGTATAAGTTGATGCGTAAAGACGTGTTCTGATTACGTTCCGATTGTGTTCAATTTAATATTGTAGTTAGAAGTGCAGTGAATTTGAAAACAGTTAATAATCAAATAAACTGATTAAATGTTTAAATGTGTTTAATTTTTCAATAATTTGCAACCCGCAAATTTGATTATTTAATGATCTGAAAGTTGAAATCGGACTTTTGCAGCTTGTGCATGATTGATAAGATTACTACAATGGTGAACATTTAGTAAATGCTGTATAAATCACACTTAAGAATAAAAATTAATAAATAAGTAAGAATAAGTTCTCTAAAGAAAACTAATTAATTACCTGGGAATAGACATAGAAATAAATCATATCAAGATGCCTATAATAAACCAATGTTTAGTTTGCAAACAAATTTTAAATATTGATAAAGAAATCAAGTGTGACAATTGTTTATTGCCCCTTCATGCAACATGTGGAGGCCTATCTCGTAATGAAGAAGTGCTAATTCAATCACCAAACAAACACTTGATATTCCATTGTACATATTGTGTTGATTCTACTAAGAGTAAGATTGACACACTTCTAGAAGTTATTGGTGCACTCAAGAAAGACATCGAGACCTTGCGACATACTAACTCTCAAATTGTAGACCGTGATGAAATAATCGAAACTGCTGTAGCTGAAGCAAAAGAAAGAACTCTGAGATCAAACAATATCCTACTCTTGAACTTAGATGAAAGTGCATCTTCTAATACACAAGAAATGATGGAACATGATAATAAAATTGCTGAAGAAAGTATTCTCTAATATCTCATTACTGCGTTCTGTGACTGGATTCAGAAGACTCAATTCAAACTTTACTATATCTGCCACTAGAGATAAGACCACAGTCGAAAGAAATTATCTACAAAAGCTTCGCCACCAGTTAAAGGAAAGAAGTGAAGAAGGTGAAAAAAATATTACAATAAGGTATGTTGGGGGTATTCCAAAAATTGTTTAAAAAAAACTAACCAACGGGCAAACTACTCTTTTGTGTTACTATCAAAATATAAATGGTTGTCGAAGTAAAATAAAAAACTTATCATCATCATTATTAATGCAGGATTTTGATTTTGTTATTCTCACTGAAACCAATTTAACATCATCTATATCTAATAACAAACTCGGTCTTTTCAATCATAATGTATATAGGAAAGATAGAGATTCGGCTACTAGTCACACACTGAGTGGTGGGGATGTTTTAATTGCTGTCACTAAAGCTGCGTCCTCACTGAGTCGACACTGTCGATCGACTTAGTCGACTCGGTGTGTACGTGGCAAACGACCATGACAAAATAAGTCGATCGACGTGTCGATTTGTTTTCCATCGCCTGTCGGTAAACATCAAAGAGCAGTCGATCGACATTAGTGTGTTGGCGTGTTTTCGACGTTTGACATTCGACAAACTGTTTTAACCATCTTGTTGACATCGTAGTATTCGTGTTTTGTGGTATTCGTTAGAAGAAATGGAATGGGAGCAAGATAAAGTCATAGCCTTTATTGAGGCATATAAACTGAAAAAGAATCTATGGGATTCCAAAATGAAAAACTATAAGAACAGAAACTTGAGGCACGATGCCCTGATGGAAATTGCTAATCAATTTAACATGGAGAAGCAAGCTGTAGAACAAAAATTAAAAATCTTTAGAGTCAATTTTCAAGAGAATTGAAAAATAAAGAATAGCAAGAAATCTGGCACTGGTACCGAGGATGTGTATACAAGTAAATGGTTTGCTTTTGAAAGTTTGAAATTATTACTGGACAAAAATAAGCCCAGGGAGATGTTGGATTCAGAGCTACAGGTATGTAGATTTTGAGAACTAAAACTTTATTTTTATTTTTAAATTTATGTTGTCAAACAATACATTTTAACATATTTCGTATTGCCACGGAACTTCTCCTTCGGGTGTCATAAAATAGTCTTTTAAGGTGTTTCTCACTTGCTGGGCATGCAGTGCACTTCGTCTGGGTATTCTGGGTAAATCTGCTAAGCCAGGGTGATTATCATTTCTCCAAGCTCCTGGAATAACGTCTCTTGAATCAGAGCAATCAGAATCGAATGTTCCAGGAGGGTTGTAAATGCTTTTAGATGCACTTTTCTAAGAAAATTGTGCAAGTAACATCCTGCTAACGTCACCTTGCAAGCGGTTTGGGGTTCCAATAGCAATGGTTTACGAAATATTCTAAATACGTTAGATATTAAGCCAAACACATTTTCTGATATTCTTCGAGTCCTGCTGAGGCGATAATTAAATACTCTTTCGCTAGAACCTTTAGTGTGATTTCCTGCATATAGTTTCATTATTTTTTGACAAAGGAAATGCATCGTCTCCAACAAAAACATATGGGCTTTTTAGTTCACTATTTGGGAGTTGATTTTCTTCAGGTAAATGCTCTAGAAGCTTATTAAATGTGGTACTACTAAACACGCCACCATCTGAAATGCGCCCTTGGCATCCCACATTAACGTAAATGAAGTTGTAATTTGCGTCAACTACGGCAAACAATACAATACTAAAAATCCCTTGTAATTGAAAAATTCACTGCCACTGTTTATTGGAGCCTGCAACGATATGTGTTTTCCGTCCATAGCTCCGACGCAGTTCGGAAAATTCCAACGATTGTGATAGTCTTCGGCAACGGCTTTCCATTCTGCTTCGTTTTAGGCATCTGAAATAAAAAAAAGTAATTTTAATATTTTTAATTTTATTTTTCAATCTTTAAACTGAAAACAGTTACAACAGTAGTAAAATAAAAATATTTATATTACAGATTTCTTCGGTAATGGATGCCGTGGACGATGCCAACGATGTGGATACCACTGATGACCTTGAGAACACGCAACATTGCATTTTAAATGATGAAAACAACAGCTCACAAGACTCTACGATGAGTAACTCACAGGCCAATAATGTTGAAAAGCAAAGGACAATGTTACTCCAAAAAAACAGTTCAAGTCTCCAACTCTTGCTCATGTACCATCAAGGAAAAGAAAATTCGATGACTCAATGGTCAATGAAGCATACGAAGCAATGAAGCAAACATTAGCTGCAAAAAAACCAATGGATGTGTTCACCATATGTGGCGAAGAAGTGGCTGTGACATTAAGAAACTTGCCTACTACTTATGCTCAAGCTATAGTGCAACACAAAATAAGTACACTTTTGTTTGAAGCAAAATTGGGAAATTATAATTATCCCGTAGCACAACGACCACAGCAGCAGGCTTCTCAGGCTCAGCATCAGCACTATTATCCTCGGTCTCAGCAACAGCACTATTATCCTCTGTCTCAGCAATATTTTTGCCTCCAGCTAATTCCGGTGGCTTACTAACGATTTAACCGCCGCAACAGTCGCCGGAATCATATTCCTCATGCTCTTCTGGTAATCCCCAACTCCTGCACTGTCAACTTCTACAATGACTACTGATGAAGATGAAGCTGTGGATAATTTCCTCACCCAGCTGCAAACTCCACGACATCATACGTCACAATAAACATAGATATGCGCGGTACTATTTTCATTTAGGATTTACTTTAAATATTTAGTTTTAGCTTATTTGTACTACTGTTATTTGTTCTTATTTGCTCTTTGTAGTCGTTAAAATTTGATTAAAAAGTAGCTATACTAGGTATTTCTTTTTTATATGTATCTCGTAAATAATAATAAATATTAAGTACTTACCTTTATATATTCTTGTAATACATCAATAAGGGCTTGGCACACCTCCAGAACAATTTTGGAAATCGCCTGTTTTGAAATTTTGAAAAGATACATTAGTGAATGGTACGAATCTCCAGTTGATAAAAATCGCAACATTACAGCAAGACGCTCCGTTATGGGAATGGCAGGTTTACAATTGGTATCTTCTTTACAAATTTTTGGCCCGATTTTTGTAACAAATATTCAAATTCACTTTCCGACATTCAAAAAATTTCTAAATCCACCATTACACCTGTATTCAAGGCTCAATATGTTGACATCATCTTTCCTTAAATCCTCTATTAAATCGCTAGCATTGTATCTAACTCTACTTCGCAGGCTTGGTCGAACCCAAAATCTTCTTTTACGGGGAAGTTTTCTCTTTTTGGCGATAATAATATATGCGGCACAAGCAACTAATGCGTCATCTTCGTCTGACATGTTGATTTCGACTGATCGACAAACATTTCTGTCGATCTGGTGTGGACAGATGCAGTTTTGTCGACTTGCTAATCAACAACGTCGATCGACAGAGTCAATCGACAGTGTCGACTCAGTGAGGACGCAGCTTAAGCGCTTGCCGTTACGTCCTGTAATTTCTCAATCTAACTCAGTTGAAAAAGTATTCATTACAATTCTAAACAAACAAACGCGTCTTCTTGTCGGAGGTGTGTATATTTCACCAATGAGTACTAATGATAAATATCAAAATCACTGTTCAACGGTTGAACAAATATTAACGTCAAATCAACATTTTACTGATGTAATTATTGCCGGTGATTACAACCTTCTAGATACTTCCTGGTTAGACTCTCAAGAATATTGATCAAACTTTCCCAATGCACGTATCATACAGGATTCTTTTTTATCACTAAATCTTCTGCAAAAAAACTATATCTCTAATGGTGACGGTAAATTACTGGATCTTATCTTCTCATCATTTGATTTACTATATTTAGCCCGCTCCATAGATCCTTTACTGCCTGAGGAATCGAATGGTTATCACCCAGCTTTGTAAATATTTTAGACAACGGAAATGAGATGTTTACACCAATAAGACTTATTAGAGAATCGAATTTTCCAAGATGGGTATCTTGTCGATTAAAAGTTTCTGGAACTATGTGAATACAATACAAAAACATAACCATTACCCATCTGAAATGTCATACAATTTAAAAACAGCCTATGATGCTAAGGGTATAGCTGATCTTTTGCTGACCATTTCTCAAGTGTTTTTGACTCCCCTGCTAATAATGTCCCGGATTACGATTTTGATTCTTATCTGAATATTAATTCATTTCAAGTTAACCAAGATGTTGTACTACAAAAACTCCTGTCTTTTGATCAAAGAAAAGGGCCGGGATCTGACCAAATATCTCTAATTATATTAAAACATTGTGCTTCCATATTAACACCACTTTTAACTAATCTCTTTAATTGGTCCCTTTCTTCTAGTATTTTTCCCGATGATTTAAAATTTAATCTCATTACACCAATACATAAAAGTGGAGATAAGTCACTTATCTCAAACTGTAGACCAATTACAATTCAATCTTGCATTGCTAAACTCTTTGAAAGGTGTGTGTGTGAAAGTCAGTTACCATCATCTTATTACTAAATTGAGAGCATATGGATTAAATGGATCACTTCTAAATTGATTTCATAGTTACCTCACCAATAGAAAACAGAGCGTAAAAATTAAATCTGCAGTCTCTAAATACATTCAAGTAAATTCAGGTGTTCCTCAAGAATCCCTCTTGGGTCCTTACTTGTTCTTAATATACATTAATGATCTAGATTTACCGAGTCCCATACAAAAATTACTATTTGCTGATGACCTTAAATTTTTTGCCGTAATGAAAACACCCAGCGACTGTGACCTTATACAAAAAGGTATCAACTTTTTGGAAAATTGGTGCAACCTAAATTGTATATCATTAAATATTAATAAAATTAATGAACAGAAGTGTAATGTTCCAATAAAAAATACCTGCCTTCACAAAACTGACAATACATACAGGTAAGTAAGGTTATTATTAATTTTATAATTTAAGAGCTTCTCTGCTCGATTCCGATCACGCAAGTTATCAAGTAGATGCAATATTTACAGATTTCAGTAAAGTTTTTGATAAAGTCAGTCACTATCATCTTATTGCTAAATTGAGAGCTTAAAATGGATCACTTCTAAATTGGATTCATAGTTAGCTCACCAATAGAAAACAGAGCGTAAAAATTAAATCTGCAGTCTCTAAATACATTTAAGTAAATTCAGGTGTTCCTCAAGGATCCCTCTTGGGTCCTTACTTGTTCTTAATATGCATTAATGATCTGGATTTACCGAGTCCCATTCAAAAATTACTATTTGCTGATGACCTTAAATTTTTTGCCGTAATAAAAACACCCAGCGACTGTGACCTTATACAAAAAGGTATCAACTTTGTGGAAAATTGGTGCAACCTAAATTGTACGTCATTAAATATTAATATATGTGTGACAATCTCATTTCATAAATCACAAAATCCCCTTTTACATAATTACACTATATCAAATCAGGTTTTAACAAGAAAAAATACAATAAAAGATCTTGGTGTTATCATGTCCTCAGATTTAATTTTTACTTACCACATAGACGCAGTTTGTAAAAAAACTTCCCAACTAATTGGATTTGTCTACAGAATGACCAAAGAATTTAGAGATATTACATCAATCCGTGTTCTATACAATCAATTAATTCGTTCTCAGCTCGATTATTGTGCAATTGTCTGGTCACCATATTGTGCCGTTCATAGTGAAAGGTTAGAGAATCTTCAAAAAGAATTATAAGAATCATTGGATTAAAACTTGGTTATGATTATGATCATATCCCTTCCGCGAACATATGTGAAGTTTTAAATATTGTACCTTTATTACATAGAAGAAATATATTCAGTTTCAAAATTCTTCATCGCCTCATTAATAACCATATAGACTCGCCGTACTTACTGTCCAGAATTTGTTTCAACATTCCTCGCATTAACCAGAAAACCTATAAGCTTTTTAAGGTACCTTATGACCGTACAAATTACAAATTATATGTATTATAGTCCTTTGTATAATGCAATGAGTCTTGCAAATACTTATAAACTAGACTTAGACTTCTTCTTATCTTCCAGTCCAAATTTTAATCTTATAAACAGAAATATTTAGAATAATCGGTAATTGTTATGTTAATCTTATTACCTTAAGAATTGTTTAAATTAGTTTATCTCTGATAGTATCGTTATTTAATTTCCTTTTTAGTTGTGTAATACATAATGATAATCACTTATACTATGTAAATTGAACTGCATGTAAAGGGTATCTTTTGCCCGTGTAAGCAAAATAAATAAATAAATTATGACATTTGAATTTGACATATTCCGAATAAAGTATTGCCATTCGGATTATTTCTATGACAATTCCAAGAATGATGTCTATCATTAAAATCGCCAATAACTAATACTTTATTACTGGTATTTTCTAAAAGAGTTAAGTCCAATAATACAAGTCCCGTCAGTCAGTCTGAGTCCAATATTTTCAATACTACAATTTTGATTACTAGAGAGTTTGACAAAAAGTATTCCATTCTTGACAAGAATGAGTACACCTTCCCATCTTTGTCTACCCCTATCGGTTCGTAAAACGTCGTAATTTCTAAATTTAATTTTATCATTTTTGTTTAAATTAGTTTCCGAAATTATGAATATGTGTGAGTTCATTCTTGTCAAAAATTTAATTACCTCACGTTGTTTAGGAAGGATCTCATTAGCCTTCGAACTACCTATATTTAACTTGCCATCAAGTTCTTGACAAAAATTAAAAAAATTAAAAAAATTTAAAAAAAATTTCAAGTTTTTCTATACCTGACTTGGCGTTTTACAATTTAACGTTTAAAATTTATATTAATGAAATAATTTTTTTAATGTCAATTAAATTGTTAAGGTTTTAAATTTCATTTGTTAAATCGTTATTTACTGAAAAAGAATTTGTAAAATTTTCGGTTTTTTGATTATTTACCTGGAGATTATTATTAGTAGTTTGCCAAGCTGGATTTTTTGGTGGTGGTGCAGGCTTAAGTACAGGATAATTTTGTTGATTAATTGCTGGACCGGTTTACTAGGAATTTTGTTACCATTCTTTTTACTTTCCAAATACACACTGTTCTGATATGCTACACATATAGTTGTATTAGCGGGATGATCACCATCACCGTTTGCGCATTTTGCCGGTGTTGATTTCTCCTTCATACACTCATTTGTCAAATGATTTTTTGCACACTTTACACATTTAGGGTTTACTCCGCAGTGACTTGTGGAATGTCCTCTTTCTTGACAGCGGTGGCACTGGTTTATTATTTTATTGTTTTTATAATTTTCCAATGAAACCTTTGTATTACAAATATGTTTAAAATTTTGATCAGTTCAATTTGACAGATTTTTTTATGGAAACCAAAAATAACGCAAAATTAGTTTTCATCCGATTGCATTTTTCAATAAGTAAATTTTGATTTTTTAAATCTTGTAAAATTATCGGCAGAAGTTTGAATGATTTTTTGTTTAGATCTTGTGTCTTTGCTGGTGTAACACTTTGGGATTCGTTTACATCAGCATCTTGCAAAACACTAAACTTATTATAGTTTTCAAAATTTGCTCTGGTTAAGGATTTCTTCATTATCGGTTATTCTACTAATACTTCACTTCTCTTTTTCTTTTATCGGTAATTTTTACGAAATTACTGATAGATAGACCGGAGCTACCTGTTAGTTAACTTTCTTCACCTTCTCCCATATTAATGATGGGCGATTTTACGGACAACTAATGAGCAATGTTAACTAAACTTTTTTAAACAAAACTAAACCAAATAAACTTATTAAAACTAATTAATTAACAAATTATTAAATATTAATTCAAGAACGATTTGATTTTCGACTTGTCTTGGTAAGCGTTACCACATAAATACGTTCAGTTACATTGAAATGAAATAAAGGTTACAATAACTTCAAGTACAAAAAAAACCATAAGCATCTTGTTACAATGAAGGTTGCAACAAAGATAAATCTTAGTCGATTTTTCGTTAAAAACTGTACTACCCAAACCTCTAACTTTCGGCTTATTATTTGTTTAAAACCAAGCACATGAACTTTTTCATGAATGATTTCTACTTGGACTATTCTACTACAAACTTCTTTTAAAAACAACATCAAGAAACAAAGGGAGCATTTATATTTCTGCAACGCAATGTTTCGCAAGATTTTATTACTCACTTTTCGTTAGTCTTTGACGGTTAATTGTATTGGATTAGTGTTAACCTCTTGTAAATCTTCAGTACATTAATCAAATTAATGAACAGAAGTGTAATGTTCGAATAAAAAATACCTGCCTTCACAAAACTGACAATACATACAGGTAAGTAAGGTTATTATTAATTTTATAATTTAAGAGTAGTTAGCTAAAAAAATAAGCAAGATAAAAAGTTTCAATATTGTCGTTTTTAGAAATGATTAAAAAAAACCAAGTGGGGCTGAAGTACGAAAATAACGGAAAAGTGAATAAATATTGCAATCTTCCATTAACTTTACGTCAAGGTTTTTGAAAAAAATCCAAAAACGATGATAATCAAAGTGAGTCAACTTCTAAGAATCCTAAACCTGATTCGAACGCAAGCTAAAATTCAAAAACACAAATTATGGAAGTCGAGCAAACATGTTGTTTACCTACAGAAAATATCACTGCAGATAATACTAATGAAAGTACCGACAATACTGCTAAGGCTGAAGTATTAACACTATCTGACGAACTAACTTGTTTTTTAAATGACATTTTCAAATTCAAGGATGTCGGTTTTTAAATTTAACAATTTAATAAAAATACTAGAAGTTTCGCAGGCTGTTCCGGACGAAATGGTTTCTTTAGGTTCTTGATACTTCCAAAATCAAAGCAATGTGTTACAAGCACCTGGAGAACGTTCAATTCCGCCAAGCTGGTTTAAACGTGACTTGACAAATGGAGAAATAGTAAACAGATCTGCGCATTATTTTTGTTGCCTTATGTTTGGGTCGTCAGCTGAAAATGTTCGATCTTCATTTGAAACAATTCAAGGATTCAACAAATGAAAAAGAAAGAAAGGTTGCAAGCACATGTAAATAGTTTAAATCATCGCACGTTTTTTACAACATGGAAAGAAACTGAACGAAGATTAAACAGATGCAGTGGAATAGATGCATAATTACAGAATCAAATTTAAATAGAGAAAAAACGTTGGAGATATTAGCATTACGTGGCCACGAAGGAAGTTTAAATGCAGAACACTACAACATTGGAAACTTTCGGGCACTAATAAAACTTATTGCTCAGTTTGACCCGCTATTGGAAGAACACTTTCAATATGCAATAAATAATTCAGGATCTTCTTCTTATTTATCACCTAAAATTCAAAATGAATTTATTCATATTCTTGCATCTACAGTTAAAACGAATTATTAAGTGACATTAGAAAAAACAAATACTACTAGATTCTACTTCAGATTTGGACCACAGAGAACAGCTAACGGAGATAATTAGATACGTTAACATAGATTATGAAAAGAATGCAGCAACGATTAAAGAATCATTTTTAGGGTTTTAGAAATAAAATAGACGAACGCGGCAAGTCTAGAAAACTATACTAAACAGTCTTAAATCTGATAACATATCTTTATCGTATTATCGATCCCAATACTATGAGAACACCGCTGTCATTAGCGGAAAAATATTCGGTCTTCAGGACAGAATTTGTGCCAAAAATCCAAAGCCTTTATTTGTTCATTGTGATAACCACAACTTAAATTTAGCAGGAGTACACGCTGCAAAAGAAAGTCCACTAATAAAAACATTTTTTGGGAGTGTTGAACGTATTTGTTCATTCTTTTCTCGATCAACAATCCGTTGGAATAATTAATTAAAAATGCATTAATTTTAACTGTAAACCGACAATCTGACACACGATGGAGTGCCAAATCAGAAGCTGTTAAGGTCATATATGACGAGATTGATCAACTCACATTGTTATTAGAAAAAATGGCAGAAGGCAGAAGATCCGTCCATGAATCTGATACTAAAAGTGATGCAACACAATTATTGACTTGCATTTTAAATTTTATTTTTTGCTGTTGCTTAACTTTTGGAATGTGATTCTTGGAAAAATCAATCGAATCCAAAAAACGCTTGCAAGATCCAACAATAAACTTTAAACACGCAACAACTGACTTAGAACGTTTAAGCCAAGAATTTAACACTATTTGTACCCACCTTCCTGAAAAAGCAATAGAATATGCAAGAGAAAAATGTGTTACTTGGGTTATAAATAAAGAAAAAAGAATAAGACGACGTAAAACTATGCCGGGAGGACAATCAGTGAATGCTGGATTAATAGCTGAAGACGAAATAAGTCGTGTTATAAAAAGTGTTATTGACCGACTTCAAGAAGAGATGACAAAATTATTATAAAGATTAAATAACTTGAATGAGAAATTTGAATTCCTTCTAGATATATCATACCTTCTATCGGAAGTCAGTGTACAAGATTTGGGTGAAATTGTACTAGTTTACCATTATTTTATGTCACTGGCGTCAATGGCGAAGAATTATTTACAGAAATTATACATTGTAAAATGTTACTGATGACTAGAAGTAAAGCAACACCTAAAACTCCATTAGATCTTTTAAACTTCATTATTGCATACGGAGATGATGTTCTTCCAGATTTACGAATTTCATTACAAATTCTGTTAACTGTCGCAGTCTCGATAGCAAGTTGTGAACGATCATTTAGCAAACTGAAACTTATTCTATCATATTTGCGTGCACTTCTTAGCATTGAGAGAGAACTTTCAAAAGGTTATTTTGACGATTTCATTGATCAACAAGTAACCAAACCCATTCGAAAATCGGCTTAATCTAGACAAACCTGAAATTAAAGATGTGAGGTCACCGCTCCAGGTCAGAGGTCAAAGGTCAGGTCAAGTTGTGACCCCGCCTAAAATCAGCGCCCGGACCTCCTAAACAATTTGACGTATCGATCTCGAAATCGGTTCAGCCGTTTCGGAGGAGAAGATGAACATACAGACAGACACACACACAGACAAACCGGGCCACGATTTTATGGGTGTACATTCGCCCTTACAAACACAAGAAAAATCTCTCTTTAAGGAATATGTTCTTAATTTCTTCATTATTTTTTTACTGTATGCCTATCTGCAATTTACGAATATAATTTCCTAATGTTCAACTTTGATAGTTTTTTCATTTTACCCTTAGTTAATAAATGGTTGTAATTTACATTTTACAATTTGGTACAGCCGTATTGTCGCTTTGTCTCAACTTATTGCACGCACACTATTTAACAACATTCAAAACTTGGTTGTTTTTATGCTGAACGCCTACAAAGTAATAAACCTGAAATGTTATAAACTGTACTGTTAGAAAAGTAAAAATCAAGTGATTCAGTATAAATCAATGATCTAGCTAGAGAAACGCCATAGGTTCAACAACTTTCGATGACAAAGACATAACTATTAGAAAAGATGCACGTAAAGAAAGCTTTATCAAATAAGCACCGGTTGTCTGCACTTCGGCTTGGTGAGTGACGAAATATTTTGTCACAGATAAAAACTGCAAACTAGAAAAATACTGTGTCAACATTTTTTTTATGAAAAGAATACGAAACAAAAGAATCCACGTGTGATGACATCACCCTGGAGTTTTCAACTAAATACTTACATCCACGTGTGTGGTAACATTACCTGGCGATTAGACGAAATGAACACACATTATTTATAGTGTGAGCGGCACAAGTTCACAGCAGGATTGAAATAGTCACGTTAAAATATTTTATATTAACAACAACAATTGACATGTTTCGGTAATTTTCATAAAAGGAATGATAACTCAAAAATTAATTTATTCGTTACGGTATATAGTTATTACACTCATACACCGAAAACTTTCATTGAGCTAAAAAAATTGCTCACAACACGTTCTGGTCACTGTAAAATCTCCACATCGCGAAATTCGTGTTATGTCTCTTAAAACGCACATAACGGGTTATAGTAATCACAGAAGGTCCATATAGCGAAATTTGTATAGGTTTATCATGTTATATGATCACAACGCGTTGTAGCAATAAAGAAAAACCATGACGCGTTGACTCTACACGTTGACATATACGTTACAATTAATTGTTATTGCGTGTTTCTTACTGTAATATTCTCTAATTTAATTTTTGAAAATGAGGGTGTGTACAATCCCTGAGAGATGTACTCGGTGCTGTGCAACATATCAGTATTCGACAACTAAGTATCGACTGTGGTGTAAATAGGTGTCGAGTTCATAAAATTTTAAAAGAATAAACCGATGCTGACAAAAGATAAGAACTTTGTGAAACACTAATGAAGATACGCAATAATGATATAAATTTTGTTAAGAATATTTGCTTCACCGATGAATGTTCGGTCAATCTGAATGTAGTTTGCGGTATCAGCATGATGGGTGTCAGCACAATGCGAATCAAATAAAACAACTTTTAAATGAAGCACTTCCTGCAACCTGGATTGGAAGAGGTGAGGAAGTTACCTGGCCACCAAGATCACCAGGCTTGTCCCCCAACGACTTCTTTGTATGGCCTTAGATATCTTCGAAAGTTTATAACGACAGAACCCACGACACAATAGAGTCTTTAAAAGATACAATTGTGGAAGTTTGCTTCAATATACCAGCAAATATGATTGCAAATGTGCAACGAAATTTTATTTGGGGCACTGTTTAGCAGTAAATGGACAGCATTTTAACCAGTTGGTATAAGCCAAGCACTTCGCATGTAATACCTATTAGCTTTCACTTCTGTATATCCACATACCAATCGGTCTTTTTCAGGACCACTAACACATTTATAGAAATGAATTTTTAATACGATGTAATTAAAACTTAAATCATTTTTAATAAAAAACATATTTGAAATTACAACATTTCTTACAATTATTTTGAATGGTTTTAAAATAATAATCTCGTTATCTTGTTTGTCAACTCCTGGGTTATAGTAAAACCTAAAATAGAAACTTATAAGAAAAATAGCAAATTAAATAATTTAAAGCACAAACCTTTACGCTATCATTATTCATAACATTAAAAACCTTAATCGGGCATATTCTAAAAATCTTCATTGATCCCACAAGTTTTAAATTGTTTACAATCAAGAAGCTAAAAATGTATAACACCTCTAATTCTGGTTTATACTTTCTTCGCTGATTCGAATAAAGTCCTTAGAACACCAACTTCTGTTTATAGGTAATCGAAATATCTGTCTTATCTATAATAACAACTGTATTGACTTAAAATAAACTTTTAGCTTTAGAATACCAGCATATTCTTGCAAGATGCAAGGATTATGTCTAATAGTTTACACACAGGCATTGCCGTTTTGAAGTCAGGTCGTCAGGTTGCAATCGTGACGTCACAGTAAGAGTCGTAAGTAACATAACCCAGCTTTCGTCACATGCTTTAGTTTCGTAAATATTAAAATTTTAATCATGTTGAGTACTACATTTGAGGTACTAAACGATAGAAGAATCTGTCTAAAAACTCCAGATGTTGCCGATATGGTGAACTATAATTTTCATGCTGACGAATTGTGCTGTAAAAGTGACCACCTCGGAAATTCAGTAGTTTCCTTCACCACAAATTTTCATAACTTCGAATAGTAAGTGACTTTGCAGCATATAATTTTATTTAATTTGGCCCAACTTACACCAAAAATTAAAAGGTCAAACTTTGAAATAGGTTAAAATGTATTTATTATAAGTATTTAATTTTCGTTTGTGATTACAGGTATTTGCTATTAAATTCGTTCTCATTTTGGAATAATTGTTTAGAAGAATGTTGCCCCAAATGGAAATTGACTTATTTAATCGTTAGTAGGGAACCTATAACATTCAGACAAATAATGAGGATAAAATGTAATAACCATCATCTTTAATCATTTCGTGGTTTCTTATTATAATTTCATCTTGAAAATGTTTCATACAAACACGGGTGTGTTTGGAAACAACTAAATCACTTTGAGGTATTTTTTTAACCATAATGAATCTAGGGATTCTTCATTAGGGAAGGAAAACATGGGTACATAGGGACACACAACACGTATTAGGCATTTTCTAGAAGTAGAGGAACATAATAGGGTAAGGATGTTTAAAAAATGCATTTATACCGTTACCTGCTAATGTATTGAATATTTACTAATTAAAAAGTAAAACGGAATTTATTTAAATAATTATAAAAAATGCCTTAATCAAAAATCACAAATATAATTGTAAGAAAGACAATGAAGCGACGGGACTATCATTACATTGTCGTAAATAGGGTCACATATTCAACTTTGATTCCCCTGTAATCTTTGACATTGAACCGAATTTTTAAAAAACGTTTAATATCAGAGATGATATTCATTAATATATACAACAATAACGTTAATTTTAACACTGATACTAATAATTTAAGTATGTACAATCATCTAATTTTCAACATAAAGACTTACAAATAATTCCTTAAAAAACTACTTAAATTAATTCCATCGCCGTAACTAAAACTACTAAATATTAGCTTATAATTAATAAAAATGTTTAATCCTCAAATTTCTTGTCATTCTTGAAATTTTGTAAATACCGTGACGTCGAGTTACCTTTATCTAAAAGAGAAATGTAGAATGTATTCAATGCCATATTGTGATCAATGTACATTAGAAGTTCGTACGTTGAGTAATGAATCTGGTGGCAAAAACCGTTGAAAAAAAACCGGTAAACCGGTTTTACAAAAGACGATTTACCAATAAACCGGTTCAACAAACAGGGGATTTTAAACCCGCGGTTTTTAAACCGGTTTACCAAACCGCGGTTTTTACACCGGTTTACGAAACCGCGGTTTTAAACCGGTTTACCAAACCGCGGTTTCTAAACCGGTTTACCAAACCGTGGTTTTTAAACCGGTTTATTAAACCGTGGTTTCTAAGCCTACAACCTTTGTTTAAAAGTTTAAACACTTTTTGACACGATCCTTAAACACTGCGCAGCAGTGTCGCATTACTGATTAGTTTCGTATGTCGGAACATATATTTTGATAGGGGACGAGATTTGTTCAACATTTTAAACTACTATAATATGAAGCCTACTTGCGTGTTATTTTTAAATTTATTATATCGAATGCCTATGATGAAATGTATTTCCATTAAAGTAAATTTTTCTAAAGTAGTCTAAGAAAGAAGTAATTTTAATTTACATATGAATGTATTTATCACGTGCTAAAATGCAAATATACGCCACAATGTAGTAATTTTAAATCGGTTCAACAAATCGATTTTTAAACCGGTTCAACAAACCTTTTAAACCGATTTTTAAACCGGTTCAACAAACCGATTTTAAACCGGTTCAACAAACCGATTTTTAAACCGATTTTTAAACCGGTTCAACAAACCGATTTTAAACCGGTTCAACAAACCGATTTTAAACCGATTAATCGGTAAACCGGTTTACGGTTTATGTATGAACTGCGGTTAACCGTAAACCGATTTACCGGTTAATCGGTAAACCGGATTTCATTGCCACCACTAGAATCTATTACTATAATTGTTAATTTTTACTTAAATCAAATAACAAGTTTACTTAATCATGTCAGTTATCTGCAAGCTTTAGTAATCTCAGATCTGTATGGCAATCAATGAACTTGCTCTTCAGAACCTAATTTTTTCTGGTAAGCCTTCTTATTTAGTGATATTTCTTCTTTCTAGGCAAGTAGATTTATTTAAATTTTACGATCATTAATTATCTGTGATATTTTACTATAATAAATTTTGTTAACAATGTTTTTATATAAATAATTTTTGTAATTTTATCAATTGATTGGTTTTTTATATATTTGTGCTTAATTAATTGTTTTGTCTTAATAAAGATACCTTGAGAAAGGCCGCCAGGTTGGCCGAAACGTTGGTCTAATGAAAAACACTGGTTTTAATTGAGCAACCGATCCTCTCACCTAAAGAGGGCCCACTTCGTGGATATCTAAAAAAATATTTTAAATCTAAGGAGATAACCATTTAAAAACTTCATACCTTAAAGAATAATTTTTACATTTGAAGGAAGATTAGACATTCTACGTTCAGTTACATTGAAATGAAATAAAGGTTACAATAACTTCAAGTACAAAAAAAACCATAAGCATCTTGTTACAATGAAGGTTGCAACAAAGATAAATCTTAGTCGATTTTTCGTTAAAAACTGTACTACCCAAACCTCTAACTTTCGGCTTATTATTTGTTTAAAACCAAGCACATGAACTTTTTCATGAATGATTTCTACTTGGACTATTCTACTACAAACTTCTTTTAAAAACAACATCAAGAAACAAAGGAGCATTTATATTTCTGCAACGCAATGTTTCGCAAGATTTTATTACTCACTTTCGTTAGTCTTTGACGGTTAATTGTATTGATTAGTGTTAACCTCTTGTAAATCTTCAGTACATTAATCAAATTAATGAACAGAAGTGTAATGTTCGAATAAAAATACCTGCCTTCACAAAACTGACAATACATACAGGTAAGTAAGGTTATTATTAATTTTATAATTTAAGAGTAGTTAGCTAAAAAAAAAATAAGCAAGATAAAAAGTTTCAATATTGTCGTTTTTAGAAATGATTAAAAAAACCAAGTGGGCTGAAGTACGAAAATAACGGAAAAGTGAATAAATATTGCAATCTTCCATTAACTTTACGTCAAGGTTTTTGAAAAAATCCAAAACGATGATAATCAAAGTGAGTCAACTTCTAAGAATCCTAAACCTGATTCGAACGCAAGCTAAAATTCAAAAACACAAATTATGGAAGTCGAGCAAACATGTTGTTTACCTACAGAAAATACACTGCAGATAATACTAATGAAAGTACCGACAATACTGCTAAGGCTGAAGTATTAACACTATCTGACGAACTAACTTGTTTTTAAATGACATTTTCAAATTCAAGGATGTCGGTTTTTAAATTTAACAATTTAATAAAAATACTAGAAGTTTCGCAGGCTGTTCCGGACGAAATGGTTTCTTTAGGTTCTTGATACTTCCAAAATCAAAGCAATGTGTTACAAGCACCTGGAGAACGTTCAATTCCGCCAAGCTGGTTTAAACGTGACTTGACAAATGGAGAAATAGTAAACAGATCTGCGCATTATTTTTGTTGCCTTATGTTTGGGTCGTCAGCTGAAAATGTTCGATCTTCATTTGAAACAATTCAAGGATTCAACAAATGAAAAAGAAAGAAAGGTTGCAAGCACATGTAAATAGTTTAAATCATCGCACGTTTTTACAACATGGAAAGAAACTGAACGAAGATTAAACAGATGCAGTGGAATAGATGCATAATTACAGAATCAAATTTAAATAGAGAAAAACGTTGGAGATATTAGCATTATGTGGCCACGAAGGAAGTTTAAATGCAGAACACTACAACATTGGAAACTTTCGGGCACTAATAAAACTTATTGCTCAGTTTGACCCGCTATTGGAAGAACACTTTCAATATGCAATAAATAATTCAGGATCTTCTTCTTATTTATCACCTAAAATTCAAAATGAATTTATTCATATTCTTGCATCTACAGTTAAAACGAATTATTAAGTGACATTAGAAAAAACAAATACTACTAGATTCTACTTCAGATTTGGACCACAGAGAACAGCTAACGGAGATAATTAGATACGTTAACATAGATTATGAAAAGAATGCAGCAACGATTAAAGAATCATTTTTAGGGTTTTAGAAATAAAATAGACGAACGCGGCAAGTCTAGAGAAAACTATACTAAACAGTCTTAAATCTGATAACATATCTTTATCGTATTATCGATCCCAATACTATGAGAACACCGCTGTCATTAGCGGAAAAATATTCGGTCTTCAGGACAAAATTTGTGCCAAAAATCCAAAGCCTTTATTTGTTCATTGTGATAACCACAACTTAAATTTAGCAGGAGTACACGCTGCAAAAGAAAGTCCACTAATAAAAACATTTTTTGGGAGTGTTGAACGTATTTGTTCATTCTTTTCTCGATCAACAATCCGTTGGAATAATTAATTAAAAATGCATTAATTTTAACTGTAAACCGACAATCTGACACACGATGGAGTGCCAAATCAGAAGCTGTTAAGGTCATATATGACGAGATTGATCAACTCACATTGTTATTAGAAAAATTGCAGAAGGCAGAAGATCCGTCCATGAATCTGATACTAAAAGTGATGCAACACAATTATTGACTTGCATTTTAAATTTTATTTTTTTGCTGTTGCTTAACTTTTGGAATGTGATTCTTGGAAAAATCAATCGAATCCAAAAAACGCTTGCAAGATCCAACAATAAACTTTAAACACGCAACAACTGACTTAGAACGTTTAAGCCAAGAATTTAACACTATTTGTACCCACCTTCCTGAAAAAGCAATAGAATATGCAAGAGAAAAATGTGTTACTTGGGTTATAAATAAAGAAAAAAGAATAAGACGACGTAAAACTATGCCGGGAGGACAATCAGTGAATGCTGGATTAATAGCTGAAGACGAAATAAGTCGTGTTATAAAAAGTGTTATTGACCGACTTCAAGAAGAGATGACAAAATTATTATAAAGATTAAATAACTTGAATGAGAAATTTGAATTCCTTCTAGATATATCATACCTTCTATCGGAAGTCAGTGTACAAGATTTGGGTGAAATTGTACTAGTTTACCATTATTTTATGTCACTGGCGTCAATGGCGAAGAATTATTTACAGAAATTATACATTGTAAAATGTTACTGATGACTAGAAGTAAAGCAACACCTAAAACTCCATTAGATCTTTTAAACTTCATTATTGCATACGGAGATGATGTTCTTCCAGATTTACGAATTTCATTACAAATTCTGTTAACTGTCGCAGTCTCGATAGCAAGTTGTGAACGATCATTTAGCAAACTGAAACTTATTCTATCATATTTGCGTGCACTTCTTAGCATTGAGAGAGAACTTTCAAAAAGGTTATTTTTGACGATTTCATTGATCAACAAGTAACCAAACCCATTCGAAAATCGGCTTAATCTAGACAAACCTGAAATTAAAGATGTGAGGTCACCGCTCCAGGTCAGAGGTCAAAGGTCAGGTCAAGTTGTGACCCCGCCTAAAATCAGCGCCCGGACCTCCTAAACAATTTGACGTATCGATCTCGAAATCGGTTCAGCCGTTTCGGAGGAGAAGATGAACATACAGACAGACACACACACAGACAAACCGGGCCACGATTTTATGGGTGTACATTCGCTTACAAACACAAGAAAAATCTCTCTTTAAGGAATATGTTCTTAATTTCTTCATTATTTTTTTTACTGTATGCCTATCTGCAATTTACGAATATAATTTCCTAATGTTCAACTTTGATAGTTTTTTCATTTTACCCTTAGTTAATAAATGGTTGTAATTTACATTTTACAATTTGGTACAGCCGTATTGTCGCTTTGTCTCAACTTATTGCACGCACACTATTTAACAACATTCAAAACTTGGTTGTTTTTATGCTGAACGCCTACAAAGTAATAAACCTGAAATGTTATAAACTGTACTGTTAGAAAAGTAAAAATCAAGTGATTCAGTATAAATCAATGATCTAGCTAGAGAAACGCCATAGGTTCAACAACTTTCGATGACAAAGACATAACTATTAGAAAAAGATGCACGTAAAGAAAGCTTTATCAAATAAGCACCGGTTGTCTGCACTTCGGCTTGGTGAGTGACGAAATATTTTGTCACAGATAAAAACTGCAAACTAGAAAAATACTGTGTCAACATTTTTTTTATGAAAAGAATACGAAACAAAAGAATCCACGTGTGATGACATCACCCTGGAGTTTTCAACTAAATACTTACATCCACGTGTGTGGTAACATTACCTGGCGATTAGACGAAATGAACACACATTATTTATAGTGTGAGCGGCACAAGTTCACAGCAGGATTGAAATAGTCACGTTAAAATATTTTATATTAACAACAACAATTGACATGTTTCGGTAATTTTCATAAAAAGGAATGATAACTCCAAAAATTAATTTATTCGTTACGGTATATAGTTATTACACTCATACACCGAAAACTTTCATTGAGCTAAAAAAATTGCTCACAACACGTTCTGGTCACTGTAAAATCTCCACATCGCGAAATTCGTGTTATGTCTCTTAAAACGCACATAACGGGTTATAGTAATCACAGAAGGTCCATATAGCGAAATTTGTATAGGTTTATCATGTTATATGATCACAACGCGTTGTAGCAATAAAGAAAAACCATGACGCGTTGACTCTACACGTTGACATATACGTTACAATTAATTGTTATTGCGTGTTTCTTACTGTAATATTCTCTAATTTAATTTTTGAAAATGAGGGTGTGTACAATCCCTGAGAGATGTACTCGGTGCTGTGCAACATATCAGTATTCGACAACTAAGTATCGACTGTGGTGTAAATAGGTGTCGAGTTCATAAAATTTTAAAAAGAATAAACCGATGCTGACAAAAGATAAGAACTTTGTGAAACACTAATGAAGATACGCAATAATGATATAAATTTTGTTAAGAATATTTGCTTCACCGATGAATGTTCGGTCAATCTGAATGTAGTTTGCGGTATCAGCATGATGGGTGTCAGCACAATGCGAATCAAATAAAACAACTTTTAAATGAAGCACTTCCTGCAACCTGGATTGGAAGAGGTGAGGAAGTTACCTGGCCACCAAGATCACCAGGCTTGTCCCCCAACGACTTCTTTGTATGGCCTTAGATATCTTCGAAAGTTTATAACGACAGAACCCACGACACAATAGAGTCTTTAAAAGATACAATTGTGGAAGTTTGCTTCAATATACCAGCAAATATGATTGCAAATGTGCAACGAAATTTTTATTTGGGGCACTGTTTAGCAGTAAATGGACAGCATTTTAACCAGTTGGTATAAGCCAAGCACTTCGCATGTAATACCTATTAGCTTTCACTTCTGTATATCCACATACCAATCGGTCTTTTTCAGGACCACTAACACATTTATAGAAATGAATTTTTAATACGATGTAATTAAAACTTAAATCATTTTTAATAAAAAAACATATTTGAAATTACAACATTTCTTACAATTATTTTTGAATGGTTTTAAAATAATAATCTCGTTATCTTGTTTGTCAACTCCTGGGTTATAGTAAAACCTAAAATAGAAACTTATAAGAAAAATAGCAAATTAAATAATTTAAAGCACAAACCTTTACGCTATCATTATTCATAACATTAAAAACCTTAATCGGGCATATTCTAAAATCTTCATTGATCCCACAAGTTTTAAATTGTTTACAATCAAGAAGCTAAAAATGTATAACACCTCTAATTCTGGTTTATACTTTCTTCGCTGATTCGAATAAAGTCCTTAGAACACCAACTTCTGTTTATAGGTAATCGAAATATCTGTCTTATCTATAATAACAACTGTATTGACTTAAAATAAACTTTTAGCTTTAGAATACCAGCATATTCTTGCAAGATGCAAGGATTATGTCTAATAGTTTACACACAGGCATTGCCGTTTTGAAGTCCAGGTCGTCAGGTTGCAATCGTGACGTCACAGTAAGAGTCGTAAGTAACATAACCCAGCTTTCGTCACATGCTTTAGTTTCGTAAATATTAAAATTTTAATCATGTTGAGTACTACATTTGAGGTACTAAACGATAGAAGAATCTGTCTAAAAAACTCCAGATGTTGCCGATATGGTGAACTATAATTTTCATGCTGACGAATTGTGCTGTAAAAGTGACCACCTCGGAAATTCAGTAGTTTCCTTCACCACAAATTTTTCATAACTTCGAATAGTAAGTGACTTTGCAGCATATAATTTTATTTAATTTGGCCCAACTTACACCAAAAATTAAAAGGTCAAACTTTGAAATAGGTTAAAATGTATTTATTATAAGTATTTAATTTTCGTTTGTGATTACAGGTATTTGCTATTAAATTCGTTCTCATTTTGGAATAATTGTTTAGAAGAATGTTGCCCCAAATGGAAATTGACTTATTTAATCGTTAGTAGGGAACCTATAACATTCAGACAAATAATGAGGATAAAATGTAATAACCATCATCTTTAATCATTTCGTGGTTTCTTATTATAATTTCATCTTGAAAATGTTTCATACAAACACGGGTGTGTTTGGAAACAACTAAATCACTTTGAGGTATTTTTTAACCATAATGAATCTAGGGATTCTTCATTAGGGAAGGAAAACATGGGTACATAGGGACACACAACACGTATTAGGCATTTTCTAGAAGTAGAGGAACATAATAGGGTAAGGATGTTTAAAAATGCATTTATACCGTTACCTGCTAATGTATTGAATATTTACTAATTAAAAAGTAAAACGGAATTTATTTAAATAATTATAAAAAAATGCCTTAATCAAAATCACAAATATAATTGTAAGAAAGACAATGAAGCGACGGGACTATCATTACATTGTCGTAAATAGGGTCACATATTCAACTTTGATTCCCCTGTAATCTTTGACATTGAACCGAATTTTAAAAAACGTTTAATATCAGAGATGATATTCATTAATATATACAACAATAACGTTAATTTTAACACTGATACTAATAATTTAAGTATGTACAATCATCTAATTTTCAACATAAAGACTTACAAATAATTCCTTAAAAACTACTTAAATTAATTCCATCGCCGTAACTAAAACTACTAAATATTAGCTTATAATTAATAAAATGTTTAATCACTCAAATTTCTTGTCATTCTTGAAATTTTGTAAATACCGTGACGTCGAGTTACCTTTATCTAAAAGAGAAATGTAGAATGTATTCAATGCCATATTGTGATCAATGTACATTAGAAGTTCGTACGTTGAGTAATGAATCTGGTGGCAAAAACCGTTGAAAAAAAACCGGTAAACCGGTTTTACAAAGACGATTTACCAATAAACCGGTTCAACAAACAGGGGATTTTAAACCCGCGGTTTTTAAACCGGTTTACCAAACCGCGGTTTTTACACCGGTTTACGAAACCGCGGTTTTAAACCGGTTTACCAAACCGCGGTTTCTAAACCGGTTTACCAAACCGTGGTTTTTAAACCGGTTTATTAAACCGTGGTTTCTAAGCCTACAACCTTTGTTTAAAAAGTTTAAACACTTTTTTGACACGATCCTAAACACTGCGCAGCAGTGTCGCATTACTGATTAGTTTCGTATGTCGGAACATATATTTTGATAGGGGACGAGATTTGTTCAACATTTTAAACTACTATAATATGAAGCCTACTTGCGTGTTATTTTTAAATTTATTATATCGAATGCCTATGATGAAATGTATTTCCATTAAAGTAAATTTTTCTAAAGTAGTCTAAGAAAGAAGTAATTTTAATTTACATATGAATGTATTTATCACGTGCTAAAATGCAAATATACGCCACAATGTAGTAATTTTTAAATCGGTTCAACAAATCGATTTTTAAACCGGTTCAACAAACCTTTTTTAAACCGATTTTTAAACCGGTTCAACAAACCGATTTTAAACCGGTTCAACAAACCGATTTTTTAAACCGATTTTTAAACCGGTTCAACAAACCGATTTTAAACCGGTTCAACAAACCGATTTTTAAACCGATTAATCGGTAAACCGGTTTACGGTTTATGTATGAACTGCGGTTAACCGTAAACCGATTTACCGGTTAATCGGTAAACCGGATTTCATTGCCACCACTAGAATCTATTACTATAATTGTTAATTTTTACTTAAATCAAATAACAAGTTTACTTAATCATGTCAGTTATCTGCAAGCTTTAGTAATCTCAGATCTGTATGGCAATCAATGAACTTGCTCTTCAGAACCTAATTTTTTCTGGTAAGCCTTCTTATTTAGTGATATTTCTTCTTTCTAGGCAAGTAGATTTATTTAAATTTTACGATCATTAATTATCTGTGATATTTTACTATAATAAATTTTGTTAACAATGTTTTTATATAAATAATTTTTGTAATTTTATCAATTGATTGGTTTTATATATTTGTGCTTAATTAATTGTTTTGTCTTAATAAAGATACCTTGAGAAAGGCCGCCAGGTTGGCCGAAACGTTGGTCTAATGAAAACACTGGTTTTAATTGAGCAACCGATCCTCTCACCTAAAGAGGGCCCACTTCGTGGATATCTAAAAAAATATTTTAAATCTAAGGAGATAACCATTTAAAAACTTCATACCTTAAAGAATAATTTTTACATTTGAAGGAAGATTAGACATTCTACACTTGCTCTCTCTTTCTAACTTCAACAAAATGCCGTAACGAATTGAGTATATAACAATCCGGAATTTTCATAGCAGTAGCAGATCAAATCAACTTTTTTAATAGTAAAAATCCTATGTTACGTCTTGCCAGAGACACACGGTATAACTACAACACACATTTCAATTTTTAAGACATCAGCTTTGAAGAAATTAATTAACAAATTATTTTTTAAGAAATAGACACTGAGTTATTTCATATTTTTTTGTACTCATAACAAAACTCTATTAGTGCTTTTTCTACTGAACTCACGTATTTTATCATTACTTCTATTTTTATTAGACATAGATTCCCTCTCAAAAACAAAAAAATAAATCAACAACTCTACTAATCTTTTAAGGCCAGTTGCACCAAACTCGGTTAAAACAATCCTTACTAGAAACCAAAAATTAACCCAATATGGAGTTAACGAAAAAAGTTACAGATATTTCCGTGAACTTTTTTTGCATCTGTCATAATTTTACGAAAAAATGTAATATCTATAACTCCTAGCTGATGCAGGGAATGTCATTCAAATTACAGCGAATGACGGGTTTGTAATCGTTTATTAATGATAATACAAGTATTAGATGACAATTATTATTTTTTATAATTAGATAACAAATAATCACTCAAATAGGCTGAATTAATTGCTTTCAATAAACATTAAAAAATTATAATATAATTTATAGTATTTTTCCATTATTTATAAACTAAACACACTTAACTATATTAAAAAGCATTAATCAATTTGTTTACCTGTATAATATCGTTCTATTGTCAAAGAATAAACCAACACAATGAAAACAACAACTTATTTAAATAATAAGTTTTAGAATATCTGTCAATAATATCCGCAATGTCTTCAATAAAATTTTCTAAGTTTAAAACTTGGAGTAGATATTTACAACTAATACAAAGTGCACTGTACATAATTTTGTATGTAAAAGCTTTTATATCTACTACCTTAAATGATCAAGGAATGTTTCTTAAAACTCCAGTTATCTCATTTTTGACGTATTTTTACTTCTACGGCATTCAATTTGTCACTGTTTGTGCTATTATTTGTAGTCAAATTTTTGAAAAAGTAATAATAAAGCGTGGATCGAAATAACAGTAATGGACGGAAATCTAAGAAAAACTGATTTATGTTCTAAATTGAACAGAATAAACAGAAAAACTAATTTAAAAACAATCGGATTTTTATTACATTACTCATTGAACTTCATAATATTATTCTTTGGGAAATTTAATTTAGAAGGATTTGTACTAGATACACTTACGATATGTGTAAATATTTGCGTAAAAGTTCAATACTACTTGTGGATGCGTATCATTGGAGACCGATTTCTAGTTTTGAACTACGCTTTAATTAAATCGAATGAATCCATAAAAATCAAAATGCAAGATGCAGTAAACCGTGAACTGAAATGTATATTAAAACAGCGAAGATGTTTAGCGAATTTAACAAAAACTATTAATAAATCGTATTCGTTTTTGCTTTTTATTCATATCTTCATAAATGCGGGTCTACTGATCTCATTTATCTATTTACTCGTATATATTTGTTACACCGAGGACATATTTAATAAAGATTTACGAATGCCGTACACAATATTAATATCAATATTTTCAGCATCACTCGAGCTATACCTTATTGCATCTTGCACTGAGCGTACGTGCAGAGAAGTAAGAATATTAAATTCATATTATATTCCTTTATTTTTTTTTATATTTTAGGCGGGATTAACTAAAGGAATTTTACATGGACTAATACTTACGTCATGGGACACTCTAATAGTGGATAGGGTGAAGATTATATTTCTAATGGTAAAATATGTACTAAATCAATTTTTCAGATAAAACGAGAGATTTTGCATTTAATGCACAATAAAGTATACATAATGGCATGTAAACTGTTCTATATAGATTTCACGATGCTTTACTCGGTGAGAAATGTACGTCCATCGTAAGCTTGGAAATCTCGCGCAGGTGAAATGTAGCAGTTTATAAAATTTCAAGGCGTTTCACAGTGGTGCCGATTCCCGAAAAACTGGTCAAAACACGAAAACGTAGTTCATTCTGTTTGGGATGTAATATATAAAAGTTTTTGGGGCCGCTGATTACGAATCTGAACTCAAAATTGTAAAAACAAAATGGCGGATCCAATATGGGGACAAAATTTTTGACCATCTTTTCGATCGCCCCACTGTACGTTTACCCGCAATAGTACACTAAGGGCAGAAGTTAGTAGGTATTACTAGCAAATAATACAAATAGGTGCTTTTAATTAACAACAGACTTAATTATTGATTGTACAACCAAACTTTTGCATTCTAAATTAGTCATTGTTATTTATGAAAGTTTTACATTCAAATGCTATCAATTTGCAGCCGGAAACGTGGTTATTAAATTAAAATAAGAAAGATAAAAGATAAAATTTATATTTCACATTATAAAGGACAGTAACTGGAAACAAACTATGTGTTACAATTTTAGTTTTAATTTATTTATTAGTTTATAAATATTTATTAATTGTCATTAGGAAATTGTCATCTTTTTGGCATAATTTTCTTTTACTAAATTCTAGTAATTGAAATTTAATTGCATAGGAATTTTCAGAACATCCATTTATTTATAAGCAATAAAAAACCAGCTCCATCCTTCTTTTACTTACTTTTTACCTGCGCTTTTTCTACAGTTACGATGGATTGCCTGTAGTAAATTAAAGTTCCGTTTTAACTGTTGTTGTTTTAGATTATTGCCACAATAGCAAACTATTTATTTATTATGATTCAGTTTGATTGGGATCAAATAAAAAATGCTGGACACTCAAACAACACACGTCAACATGAATCTAAAACATAAATACAATTTTAATACCTACGTTTGTTAAGTATGTAATTGCACAGTAACAACTCTTTTGTTTTTATTTTAATTTACTAATAATAAAAAACTTACTATTTTTGGTATTTTCACTTGACTTGAGATTTCTTATACAAGCTTCTGTTTTTCCAGCAATACATTTATAAGAAGGAAATTAATGTAGTAAACGTTAGAATGCATTTTTGTAAATATTATTTAAATTTAAAACAAGAAATGCAGATTATGAAAAACATAGGTTTTTGAAACAATCTGAATTAGAAAGGTAAGTTATTCAATAAAATCAAATACTTATCAAAATAATAAACGTATCATCAGTATGGAAATAATCTAGCTATTTAAACACAAAAATTATTTTGATTTAGAATATAGCAGTGCAGCTTAAATGCTACATATACTCAATAAAATATTAATAAATATATGGCTTGAACTGATTTCCTTGATTTTTGTTTCTCAGGGTAGAGAAAATATTTATCGCTCAACAAAGATCTTTCACACATGGTATTACTTCAATCTGAAGTGGTCACCCATCCAAGTACTGGCCGCGCGCGACGTTTCTTAACTTCAGTGATTTCGGACGAGAACTCAACTCAATTTATTACAAAATTCATAAACAATATATTTTCCAATTATAACATAAATGCAGCTATAATTAATCAATGTTTATAAAAATTGAAATTCCTACTTAATAAGTATATTGCGATGACAAAGGGGTACATTTATTTATTGTTTTAATGTTAAGCGCCAACCTCTTTATCACCCAAGTAAAATTATAGCTCTTAATCTCAAGGGAATTTCTTTTACCGGGAAACAACAGGTGTTTTCACATACACGTGTGTTTGTACTTCTACTTCAAATAATTTCCGTCACTAACTTTGACTTATTTGCTTTTTGCCTTTTAATAAAACTCCTTCTCGGCTCAACAACAATGTATTTGAATTAACACCGTCTAAATTTTATTTACAAAAATTGACAAATTTTAAATCTGGCAACGTGTAACAATTTTCACGTGCCCACATTACGCGCAGGTCTTAAATTTGTGCACGTTGATTACTTTACAGAATTTCTAAACGTAGTGAAACTACACTACCTGGTCATATGCCAACTTCTACGGTGAGTATTTCTTTATGTATTCGATGCTTACAATGTTTCCTTTATTTTCTTTGCAGGTTACTCCCACGTCGTTTCAATTTTGTCCAGCCCTGCTCGTTCATTCACCTTTGGGTCAATTGACTTTTCCTCTTCCGGATCACTAACACTGGTGAGTATTTACTTTCACCCTTTTATTGGTTCAGTTTTACTAATGTAATTCTTCAACTCTTTGTTCTTTGTTTTGCACTTAGCACTTTTATCAATGTTGAATTTTTTATTGTGACGTAATCTATTCATTGCGGTATTTTTCTTCGCAACGATGTACGCCTTCACGCTGTGATTTTTGAACTCCTCGAGCGTCTCTTCCGCATCTCTATTTATTACTTCCGGATCCATGGCCAACTCAATTATCAATTTATTTAAGTAAAACCGTTACCCAGCGTCGGTTTTTCTGCTGCCATCTACCGGATGTTTGTGTGAACTCTTAGTTTTTCTGCAGTTTTCTTTAACATTAATAACTATTTTTCGTAATTATTTGTTAATTACTGCCATTCTTCTTCTGTTTTTCTGCCCTTCCTTCCTTGTCTTTCTTTTTTTTTTAAAGAATATTGCGCCGCTTTGCAATTTGTCTTTAAATTTTGTTTGGATTCCTAACCTAACTTTTTATAGTTAAATTCGTTAAAAACACGTATTTTCACCATTTACGTATTTGTTTATGGTTTACATTGTTTATCACTCACTTTTATTTATAACACTTTGTCCTTTTTATCACTCTCACCTCACATTTTGTGTCCTGGCAAATGATCTTGACCTACTATTTCTACCTTAATTACACAACTAATACTAGATTTTATACAGGTTTTCTTTGGGTGGGAAGATTACTGATGCTGCGGGACACCTAATAATGATTGAAGATCATCATTACCTAGGATCAATTATCCAATATCCAGCAGGATTCAATGATCTTTCCGAACATAGCCGATTTACAAGAAATATGAAATTATTACCTTAAATGGGGTTTTAATCAATCTAGACAGCATTTAAAGGACTTTTCAGGAATATGGGACTGGCTCAAATGCAATAACATCACAATATATTTCTAACTAATTTTAGATTTGCTTTTTTAAATTGAAGGTTATTATTTACTTCTGATGTTTGTGATATTGGTCAATAAAGAGTTCGAATATATTTGGGTAACGTAAAATTTTTGGGATACTTTAAGAACATAGTCACATATAAGTGGTAGGTCAGTTTGATTATGCATGTCTGCAATTCTAGTGTATCTGCCTTTGTTAAGAATTAATCTTAGGCTTTTTATTTTAAAATACTTGCATTTTTTTAAAGTTCGTCATTGAGGCACCACACCATACTAGAAAGGCTTAAATTAATACCGGTCTTAGTAGTGTTTTATACAATAGCAATTTATTTGTCATATTCAAAACACTTTTTTCTGACATTAACGAATAAATCTGTTTCAAACTCTCACAAGTTCGTAGTATTTCTTTAGAATATTTAAGTGTATTTGAACTTGTTTTGCTGCTACAATCGTACTAAACGAATGTGCATATACGGCCGTGCCATCAGCAAATAATGCCAAGTTTGTTTTTGGAAATGTGGGTAACTCATTCATAAAAAGATTAAAAAGTAGAGGACCTAGTACTGAACCTTGAGGTACACCTGCCCGAATTTCCATTGGTAACGATTGAGTATAATTTACGGTTACATAAAAATAGCGATCTGTTATATAAGAGTTTATAAGTTTAAATGTTGTTATACTCCTCAATTATTAATTAGTAGATTTTCCCAACCAAAAATTGGACCTTCTTAATGGAAGTTAAACGGGGATGTTAGAGTGAAAACACCTTGTCCCTTATTCACGAGTCGACGTTTCGACCGACGAAGGTCGGTCGTTATCAAGACATCTAAAAATTGGTGAAGACATTGATTGAGGGAGTGTTTATTGTCTCCATCAATCCTTAGATGTCTTGATAAAGACCGACCTTCGTCGGTCGAAACGTCGACTCGTGAATAAGGAACAAGGTGTTTTCACTCCAACATCTCCGTTTAACTCCCATTAAGAAGGCCCAATTTATAGTTGGAAAAATCTACTAATTTATAAGTTTAATAATATGGTAGCGAAATTTTTGTTTATTTAATTTATGAATTAGTCCATCAATCCAAACCGTATCAAAAACTTTTTAAATGTCTAAAAGCGCCATTACTGTTATCTTTTGTTTATTATAGTTTATTGTTACATCATTCACAATTCTCGTAACTTGTTGTACCGTGTTATATTTTTCTCTAACACCAAATTGAAAGTCGCGAATAATTTTATTAAGTCAAATATGTTTTTGTATTATTTGAAACATTATTTTTTCGGTTACTTTACTCAAAGTATTAAGTAAACTGATCAGTCTATAACTGATTGGCATTGTTTTATCTTTACCTGGTTTCAATATTGGAATTACATTAGTAACTTTCTAAGATCTCGGAAAGTATGAATGTTTTATAACCCCATCAAGGCCAGGTTCAAGATGATCCGTATATCGTTTTGATCTGTGTATCATTTTGATCCTTAAATGTATTTATAAATATTTTTGGAAACGACCCATAACAACTTTAAATTTATAAATAACCTGCGAACATGTTTGAACTGACTTCGTACATTTTTTGCAAATTTTTATCAACCGGAAACTCCCTAAGACAAAGTAGGTGCATCTTTTTGGTTTAAACTTTCAAGTAAAATTATGTCAATCACACCAACCGATTCAGAATTTTATTCTCATTCGAGTCTACTTTTTTACATTTTTTAATTTCTTCTTCATTTTTGCAACAATTTGCAAATTGTGTAATTAGGAGTGCTTAGGCTAGCATGTTTACATACTTACAGAAAATGCATCTTTTTTTAGTTTAAACTTTTATAGAAACTTATGTCGATGATATCAATCAATTCAGAATTTTTTCTTCTTTCTAGTTTACTTTTATATTTTTAATTTTCTTTTCATTTAGAAATTTCAATGTAGAAACTTTACGGAGTGGGATCATTCAAGATTACCCCCAACAACGTTAATTCTACCTTAATTATTTAATTTAATTGAACTAAACCTTTTCTTGATAAATTTTTAAGCATAATGTTTTGTATGTCATCTGGTCCCGGTGCTTTTAAATTTCCAAAAGTAGATATTGTTGGGTACGGTGTCAAAAAAATTCTTTTACTGTTCGTATAATTTCGTTTTGTTCAACTGAAAGATTATCTAATCCTATATCGTAAACTGAATGATATTGTTCTGCCATTAAATTAGATTTGTCTCTGTCCGTAATAGCTGTAATACCATTTTTAGATAATGTTGGTATTGATTCAAATTCGTTTGGTCATTTTCTATAAAGAATTGTCGTTTGGTTTTAGAGATTCTAATTTTTATTCCATTTATTGTTCTTAAAGTTGTTAATTTCTAATATAATTTGTCGAGTAAGTTCGTTCATTCTTTGTCTGTGTTCATCTAGTCGAGCGTGGGTGTCCGATTTCTATTTTTAATTATTTGTAATATTTCGTCAGGTAAATTTATTGTTGCGTTTGTTATTTCTTTTTTGTTGGGAATTAATTGTTTAATTGTTGTCTGTATGTTTTTGGCAAAAGAGTCGGGTATTTGTCTCAGTAATGTAATATTTCCATCTAATTTTCTTCTAAAATTTTAATATTTGAGTAATCATAACCAAATTTAAAGCAATCTTCTATCACTTGAGCTTCTAATGAGAAAAAATTGGACAATAATCTAAATTTAATTCATGTACGGCATTAATGTCTGACATGGTAGTACCATTTTTATTTAAAATTAAATCTATAACTCCTAGCTGCAGGGAATGTTATACAAATTACAGCGAATGACGGGTTTGTAATCGTTTATTAATTATACAAAGTTTGAAATTTTTAAGAAACAGCATTTTTGAATGATTTAAAGAAAACTCATATAACGATGTCTTCTTCAAAGGGCTGTATCTCACTTAGGAAGCATTTTCGGATTAAGGTAATTTAGTATTCTAGTACCTGTACATTCCGTTTGGTAGAAGAGTTTCTGGACACCCTGTATTAAAATTGGACTAACAAAAACATTCAATAGGTTGAATTAATTGCTTTAATAAACATTAAAAATTATAATATAATTTATAGTTTTATTCCATTATTTATAAACTAAACACACTTAACTATATTAAAAAGCACTAATCAATTTGTTTACCTGTATGATATCGTTCTATTGTCAAAGAATAAACCAACACAATGAAAACAAGAACTTATTTAAATAATAAGTTTTTAGAATATCTGTCAATAATATCCGCAATGTCATCAATCAAATTTTCTAAGTTTAAAACTTGGAGTAGATATTTACAACTAATACAAAGTGCACTGTACATAATTTTGTATGTAAAAGCTTTTTATATCTACTGGCTTAAATATTGAAGGAAAACTCCAGTTATCTCATTTTTGATGGTATTTTACTTCTACGGCATTTACAATTTGTTACTGTTTGTGCTATTATTCTGTAGTCAAATTTTGAAAAAATAATAAAGCGTGGAACGAAATAACAGTAATAGACGGAAATCTAAGAAAACTGATTTATGTTCTAAATTGAATAGAATAAACAGAAAACTAATTTAAAAACAATCGGATTTTTATTACATTACTCATTGAACTTCATAATATTATTCTTGAGAAATTTAATTTAGAAGGATTTGTACTAGATACACTTACGATATGTGTAAATATTTGCGTAAAGTTCAATACTACTTGTGGATGCGTATAATTGGAGACCGATTTCTAGTTTTGAACTACGCTTTAATTAAATCGAATGAATCCATAAAATGAAAATGCAAGATGGTAAACCGTGAACTGAAATGTATATTAAAACAGCGAAGATGTTTAGCGAATTTAACAAAACTATTAATAAATCGTATTCGTTTTGCTTTTAATTCATATCTTCATAAATTCGGGTCTAATTGATCTCATTTATCTATTTACTCGTATATATTTGTTACACTGAGAACATATTTAATAAAGATTTACGAATGCCGTACACAATATTAATATCAATATTTTCAGCATCACTGAGCTATACCTTATTGCATCTTGCACTGAACGTACGTGCAGAGAAGTAAGAATATTAAATTCATATTATATTCCTTATTTTTTTATATTTTAGGCGGATTAACTAAAGGAATTTTACATGGACTAATACTTACGTCATGGGACACTCTAATAGTGGATAGGGTGAAGATTATAATTTTATGGTAAAATATGTACTAAATCATTTTTCAGATAAAACGAGAGATTTTGCATTTAATGCATAATAAAGTATACATAATGGCATGTAAACTGTTCTATATAGATTTCACGATGCTTTACTCGGTGAGAAATGTACGTCCATCGTAAGCTTGGAAATATCGCGCAGGTGAAATTTCAAGGCGTTATACAGTGAGATGATTCCGAAAACTGGTCAAAAGTTAAAAACGTAGTTCATTCTGTTTGGGATGTAGTATATAAGAGTTTTTGGGGTCGCTGATTAGGAATCTGAAGTCAAAATTGTAAAAATAAAACGGTGGATCCAATATTATGGGGAACAAAATTAGAAAAATTAGCCGGATTCGCTTGAAACTTATTATCCAGGGGTTTTTAGGGTCGGTGATTAGGTAATATAAATTTGTGATTTGTTAAATTCAGATTTGCACTAAACACGAAGTGGCACCTAGTCGCAGCTGATTTTTAATAATTTTGTTACATAAGAGTATAAATTTTATTTTAAAACTTGTTTCGTTACGGAACACTGCAGAGCAATTAACTATTTCTCTATTTTTGTACAATGATTGTACATAATTTTTTTTTACTTTAGACATTGTTGTACTTTTTGACGCATATGATGATAAACTACTTTCTTCAATCTGAAACCTCCATTTTGCAGAATTAAGAAAGACCAACTGTGTGATTTTCTACAAATTTTTGAATATGAGCTCGAACGATACTGGCTTATACTTGCCAGATATACTTTACTAGCCCTTATAAAATGTTCCATTATACTCTTTAAACATTTCTCTATCTACCTATGTGCCCAAATTTTATAAAATTAAATTTGATTTTTTTTTACTTTGACCAAGTTTTTGGGAATTGGCTTTACTGTGCGTTTACCAGCAATAGTACACCCGCAGAAGGTACTAGTAGGTATTACTAGCAAATAATACAAATCGGAGACTTTAATTATCGATTGTACAAACAAGCTTTTGCATTCTAAATTAGCATGTCATTATTTATGAAAGTTTTATATTCAAAGATATCGATTTGATGGAAACGTGTTACTAAATTAAAATTAGAAAGATAAAAGATAAAAATTTTAATTTCACATTGTAAAGGATTGGGTAATTAGAAACAAACTATGTAGTTATAATTTTAGTTTTAATTTATTTATTATTAGGTAAGTTTGATATTTAATTGTCATTAAGAAATTGTCATCTTTTTGGCATAATTTTCTTTGCTAAATTTTAGTAATTGTAATTTAATTGCATACGAATTTCCAGGAACATCCGTTTTATTTAACCGTACTTTTCTCATAAAATTGTAATATAATATTTGTATTACAAGAAGTAAGGGTGGCAATGAAATCCGGTTTACTGGTTTAGTTTATAAAAACCGGGTTTTTTGAACCGTTTTAAAATTTGGTTTGTTGAACAGGATTTAAAAAATCGGTTTGATAACCGTGTTGTTGAACCGGTTTAAATAATGGGTTTGTTGAACCGGTTTAAAAATTTGTTTTTGGAACCGTTGATCAAAATCGGTTTGTTGAACCGGTGTTTAAAATCGGTTTGTTACGCCATAAAAAAACTACGAAGGATTTTTTAGACGCATTAAATTATGAATTACATCTATTGAATATTATATCATAAATCTCTTGGGGTAAGTGATGTTTTTAACGGTTTTTTATTTTTTAAATACGTTCTCTTGATGCTTAAATTAACTATTATAAAAATAGGTAATTAAATTTATTGAAACAGAATATTAATTATGATTTTTCCGTTTTTACGTTTTACAATAGTAAAACTTTAATCGCTAGCCAAAATAATACTATGACCTTGAAATGTACAAAACGTAGAAATATGCCAATATATCTGTTTAAAAAAAACATTCAAAATGTGCATCAAATATACACACCTTTTTTTTAAGTGGACTGGAAATGGTGAACTAAAAACAAAGAATTTTTGTAACTTTTACAAAATATAATTACAATTAGATATAAATTAACTTTAACTTATGATCTATTAAATTTTTTTTTAAATTATAACTGTTGAAATAAATTATTGTTTGGAGTTAGTAGATTATAATTAACTAAAAATAATTTTATCTATTTTCCTATTGAATACAATATCTCAAAAACTGCTGGTCCGATTTCGATAAAACTAGGTATTTCGGGTTTTTTTGTATAAATGCGGAGGTCTAATCAGTTTTTGGTCATATTTCAAATAGCCAAAAAGGCACTTAGGAGAAGGGCATTTTTTATTGTTTTCAAAACTATAGGTTATACACGTTTTTTTTTAATAGAAGTGGTTTCTAATTTAATAGCGCACAACTTTTGTTTAAACAATTTTTTGATGTGATGCTTATTCACCGAGATAAGATAATTATGTGACATATGTATTATTTTGTCAATATCTTCAAGAATATTATTATACAACAAAAGTTATAAGGCAAAAGTTGTTATATTAATTCATTATCTATTTTTTTTCTGCAGTGTATAGTTCTTTTTTCACTTCTTCGACTAAATTTCTAGGTGCCCAAATTCTCTGTCAATAATATCGAACGTAAAAAGGTAGACCTGTTTGACCTTTGTATGCAGCTGTGTAAAATTCTTATTATTATTTACGGATCTTATAAATTGCTTTGAATTTTCGTAATTCTGTTATTTAAATGTTTTTTTTTTCTAAAACGTATACTGGCAGATGTGTTGCGTGTGCTTAGTTTAAATTATTAATCATATTTCTGCATCTAAAGTAATTGACTCTTGCGCCAAATGTATTTTTGAAAAAACAGAAACACCAAAACTGTTTGATTCTTCCGACACGTGTTTCAATCGGTTCGTTGATGATGATAGCTTAGCTATTGAAAGACGTGTCCGAGTAAAATTTTTGGTACAGTTTTTGGTGGTTTTCTGTTTCTTTAAATAGACGCTGCAGTTTAGTGTTCCATTCCTTTGGTACCTTTTGAAATACTATTACATACTTAGGTAAAAGTCTAAAATCCTTTTTTTCATTTAAAACGTGCCGTCATCTAATTTTTGGAATTTTGCTTGCCATTATCACAATTAACAACTTTAATTAAACATTGAAGTTTAGTTCTTTTACAATTGGCTTCATGCAAAACTTTCTTTGTCTGTTTAATAAAATAATAATTTTAGGGATTTGAGTCCGTAATGGTTGATTTCCGGTCAAAAAGTTGTCGTAGCAACCTTTTCCGGATTATTTTTGATTTTGAAGCATGATGACAATAAATTAAATAAAACAAAATGATAGTTAATAATATTATTAATTATATTATTAACTATGTTTCATGGTTCTTAATTAAAAATAGTGACATTCTATTGCATAACTGACAAAACCTGATGAAGTCAACATATTAATTAATAAAGATTTCCGGAACGTCTCTAAGAGTTGAATAACACAATAACTTGTTTTTTATTTTAACTGAACTCTAAAAGAAAGATTACTTAAAATACAACCAAGAAATATATATTTAGAAGAGTAATTGAACATTTATCAAAATTAAAATTACGTAAAGTGAAATTTCAAAAAAAAAAAAATAAAAAAAAAAAAAAAAAAAAAAAAAAAAAAAAAAAAAAAAAAAAAAATAAAAAAAAAAAAAAAAAAAAAAAAAAAAAAAAAAAAAAAAAAAAAAAAAAAAAAAAAAAAAAAAAAAAAAAAAAAAAAAAAAAAAAAAAAAAAAAAAAAAAAAAAAAAAATAAAAAAAATAAAATTAAAAAAATAAAAAAAAAAAAAAAAAAAAAAAAATATATAAATAAAATTAAAAAAAAAAAAAAAAAAAATTTTAAAAAAAAAAAAAAAATTAAAAAATTATAATTTATTAATTAAAAAAAAAAAAAAAAAAAATAAAAATATTAAATTAAAAAAAAAAAAAAAAAAAAAAAAAAAAAAAAAAAAAAAAAATAAAAAAATAAAAATTATTAAAAAAAAAAAAAAATTTAAAAAAAAAAAAAAAAAAAAAAAAAAAAAAAAAATTAAAAAAAAAAAAAAAAAAAAAAAAAGTCAAAAAAAAAAAAAATAAGATAAAAAAAATAAATAAAAAAAAAAAAAATAAAAAATTAAGGTAGACATTCAAAAAAATAAGTACACTCATGAAATTTAAAACTTGGACACCACAATTTCTGTAAACAAAAGTTTGCACATTGTGAAGCGGGCTTAAGGGTATCATTTACAATTCTAACAGCAGGTAGTCTCAGCAGGGGTTATCTTATAGAAGGACTGTAGAATGAATCATTACACTAAGCACGTTTTAGAAAATAGGTAATTTACGTTGCTTACTTAATTTTTTCTTTAAAGAATATATTTGAAGGTATCGCTAATTAAACACCATAGCTCGATTAATTATCGAATCAAAATTTTGTTTAGGAAATGTTTACAAAATAAAATTAGAAATAATTTTGATTTAAAAACGTCTACAAGCAATAACTTTTAAATTAAATCAAAAACTAAACATGGTTATTTGGGTTGACTGATTATTACTTATTTTTAAATAAATCTAACCTACTAATTATTGTAAGTTATTAAAAAAATCATTAAACTCTCTATTCATAATATTTAGTCCTTACAAAATGTATATTTTATGACGTTTCATTTTTTTCTGTAGTTAATATAAAAGTGAAAATAAAAACTAAGGCAATTCTTATTGTCAACGTATATATTTAGTTTTTGACAAGAATTTATTACATAATTATAATTAAGATACCAAGTTATAGTTTAAAATTAAATGAAAACTTTTTTTTAAATAAAGGTATTACTATATAAATAAATATAAGAAATCAATAATGGGTGTGACCTCCATTATTATTGATACATTCTTGAGGCGTCTGCTCATTGACGCTATCAAGGTATCAATATAATTAATATTAATCGTTTCCCATGCGGTATCAATGGCTGCAATTAGTGCATTACGGTTTACTGGTATAAAATTTGGCCCTTGTTGTCTTCGGATAACAGCAAGTATTCGAGCCCAAACATTTTCGATAATGTTAAAATCTGGGCTTTTGCTGGCCAGGGTAACAGCTCCAAGTTATTTGCTTGTATCCAGTTGCGCACAACCTGCGAAGTATAGGGTCATCATATCCCGATAGTTAATTATCGAATGTTCCAAGAAAATATGTAAATAGTAAATGGAATCTACTAACGTAACGTTAAGTCGTTAATTATAGTTACATAACTCTCCTTTCATAAGATATAGTTCATATTAATATGCTTATTGTAAAGCTTCGTACACACCTGAACAACAAACCGAGGAACAAACAGAACAACGAACCGAACGGCAATCGGAACATTAATTTGACGGTGCTACGTACGAATTTTAGAACAGATTCGCAAGTCCTGATTGTTCCACGAACGGTTTGCGGCGTTCCCGCAACTTGTCGGTTTTTTCTCCGACATCAAAGAAAATGCGCGCGAATGCGTTTGCAGGTTTGGACGAATCTAAACAAAACGGCGAACAAACTTATGCGGGAGAATTAAATTATTTATTTTTGTCCTCCCTTTTGTGGGTTTGTTGTGTTTTAGGTAATATTATGGAGTTGACAGAAGAAAAATGTTTTAAATTAATCAGTGTTTAAGAATGCAAGAAAAAATGATGTCCCTATTAGCATCATTTGGGCGGGAAATTTCCAAAATAAAAAAAAGCGAAGTAAATTATAATTTTTACTCTTCTTTGTGCGTAAAATTTGGTTGGCACTATCTTCTTGTTTTCCGCAATTTTCTCTCTCAATAATAAATATATATGAACTGAAAACTACTGAAAATAATTATGGAACAGCACAAACGTTCCGTTTGTTGTTCGGATTGTGGAAATCATAAAAGATCGTTTGTCGTTCTGTTTGACTTTCGGTTCGTTGTTATGTTTGTTGCTCGGTTTGTTGTTCAGGTGTGTACGAAGCTTTACAACTTAAGCAACAATTTTTGGCGAATAAAGATTAGTTTGTGATGTAATATTAGAAACACAAATTTATATCATATCAAATTTATGACAACTTAAAACCAAGAACGTGTATGTTATTGCTAAGAAATTATTAAGGAAAAAGCGCAATTGCAGTGTAAATATTTATAATTAGATATTTTCGAAAGTTTATAAGTCCTCTATTGTAATCTTAATACTTAAAAAAATCCTGTCCATTAGCATTATAAGGAAATGGCTTTTACTTTATGAATAAGTTTCAATAACAATAGAATATCCTTGCTTGTTTAATTTACTTCCTTTGAGTCATATTGCTCTAAGGGTTGTTACATTGGTCATTAGAAGTATGTAATAAATAAACAATTACCTACTGTTTGAGAAGGGGTAGTGTGAACCAATAAATAAAGTAAGAAATGTAAATTCCATTTTAGTTTAAAATTTCAAGTGTTGTGAAAATGCCACCTCATCTCGGTGCTGATTTGAAAGCGCGGATTGTTTCGGAATTAGCGGCGGGCCGTAGCGTGCGTGAAATTTCACGTATGTTAGATATACCAAAAGCACCGTAGGGCATTACCGAGTAAAATGGAATCTTGAACACACTTTGGAAAGAGCCATCGGAAGTGGTAGACCTAAAGTATCTACACGTGCTCAAGATCTCGAGTTGTTTCATTACGTAACAGAACAACCATTTGCTACATACCCAGGGCTATAGCAGATACACATTTTCCGGATGCCGTATAACTGCACAAAAAGATTAAAGGAGATGGGAATAAAGAAGTATAATGCTGCTGCGAAAGAAGTTCTCAGTGACGAAAATATGAGACGTCGTCTGGAATTTGCAAGGCGATATGTGAACGAACCTTTGGAATTTTGGAATCGAGTGATTTTAGCGACGAAAAACGTTCAATAGCCGCAACGATGGACCACTAAAAGTTTTTAGAATGGAAGGAACTCGTTACGAAAATAATCACATATGTCCTAAAAACGAAGTGGTTATTTTTCTGTGAATGTGTGGGGTTGGGTTAGCGCGCGGGGTCCAGGAGTTTGTTGGGCTATCGATGGACGTCTTGATTCTGCTGCGTATTTAGATATTTTGGAAACTATTATGAAACCTTCAGTCGAAGTGTTTTATCCAGACGAAGATTATATTTTCCAACAAGTAAGTATTCTTATTTCACTATACTTTCTCCAAAAATAGTTCGGGATCTGTTGAATTAACATTTTCATAATGTATTTTTGTTGTTAAAGGACAACGCCCCTATTCATACTTCGCGGGTTGTGCGCAATTGGATACGAGAAAATAACTTGGAGCTGTTACCCTGGCCAGCAAAAGCCCAGATTTTAACATTATCGAAAATGTTTGGGCTCGAATACTTGCTGTTATCCGAAGACAACAAGGGCCAAATTTTATACCAGTAAACCGTAATGCACTAATTGCAGCCATTGATACCGCATGGGAAACGATTAATATTAATTATATTGATACCTTGATAGCGTCAATGAGCAGACGCCTCCAAGAATGTATCAATAATAATGGAGGTCACACCCATTATTGATTTCTTATATTTATTTATATAGTAATACCTTTATTTAAAAAAAAGTTTTCATTTAATTTTAAACTATAACTTGGTATCTTAATTATAATTATGTAATAAATTCTTGTCAAAAAACTAAATATATACGTTGACAATAAGAATTGCCTTAGTTTTTATTTTCACTTTTTATATTAACTACAGAAAAAATGAAACGTCATAAAATATACATTTTGTAAGGACTAAATATTATGAATAGAGAGTTTAATGATTTTTTTAATAACTTACAATAATTAGTAGGTTAGATTTATTTAAAATAAGTAATAATCAGTCAACCCAAATAACCATGTTTAGTTTTTGATTTAATTTAAAAGTTATTGCTTGTAGACGTTTTTTAAATCAAAATTATTTCTAATTTTATTTTGTAAACATTTCCTAAACAAAATTTTGATTCGATAATTAATCGAGCTATGGTGTTTAATTAGCGATACCTTCAAATATATTCTTTAAAGAAAAAATTAAGTAAGCAACGTAAATTACCTATTTTCTAAAACGTGCTTAGTGTAATGATTCATTCTACAGTCCTTCTATAAGATAACCCCTGCTGAGACTACCTGCTGTTAGAATTGTAAATGATACCCTTAAGCCCGCTTCACAATGTGCAAACTTTTGTTTACAGAAATTGTGGTGTCCAAGTTTTAAATTTCATGAGTGTACACATAAAAAAATTTTTTTAATTAAAACAAAAAATAATGAAATTAAAAACAAGTTTTCTTTCATAACTATTAATATTCATGAAAATATTGACAAAACATTAAACGTGACGTGATTCTCATATCTCAGTAGTAATTAAGTATCAAAAAAGTGTTTAAACAAAAGTAGTGCACAATTAGATTAGAAACAACTCATATTTGAAAAAAAGATGTGTATAAGCTATATTTTCATTATTATCTTTGCTTTGAATACCGTCGCATAAAGTTCATCTTATTTGCAAGATTAATGATAAAAGATGCTATAACATCTCTTTCATTTTATTTGGTTTATGAACCAGTTAAACTACTCAGTTTGTTTATGCCACCACTATCTAATACGTTAGATGTCATTGTTGACCTGGAACTGTAAATATAAAGCTATACTTCATACAATCTCCGGTGTATGCTGATCTCTTATACCACCAGTGTCCGAAGCTGCAATAACCAACAGATACAAAATCATTTTACTTTTGAGTGTAAAACCGGGTCCATCCTTCTTTACGTTACCTGCGCTTTTTCTACAGTTACGATGGATTGCCTGTAAATGGATTAGAGTTCCGTTTTAACTGTTATTGTTTTAGATTATTGCCACAATAGCAAACTATTTATTTATTATGATTCAGTTTGATTGGGATCAAATAAAAAATGATGGACAACTAAACAACACACGCCAACATGAATCTAAAAAATAAATACAATTTCAATACCTACGTATGTTAAGTATGTAATTGCATAGTAACAACATCTTTGTTTTATTTTAATTTACTAATAATAAAAAGCTTACTATTTTTGGTATTTTCACTTGACTTGAGATTTCTTAGTCAAGTTTGTGCTTTCCCCGCAATACATTTGTAAGAAGGCAATTAATGTAGTAAACGTTAGAATGTTGTGCATTTTTTGTAAATTTTATTTAAATGAACGGCGAAATTCCATGGCCATCTAGGATTAAAAACATAGGTCTTTGAAACAATCTGAATTAGAAAGGTAAATTATTCAATAATCAAACAATTATCAAAATAATGAACGTATCATCAGTATGGAAATAATCTCGCTTCATATTTAAACACAATCAAAATGCAAAAATTGTTTTAATTCAGAATATAGCAATGCAGCTTATTTATAAATTCATTTCCAATTAAAACTTAAGAACGTCACTTCAGGTAACAAGCTGGTCGTGTCATAATACCTGATGCCTACTTGTTGAATTTTCAAGATTGCATCAATATTGAAATGGTAAAATAGCAGCTCATTTAACAAATGGTACATATACTCAATAAAATATTAATAAATATATGGCTTGAACTGATTCCCTTGATTTTCGTTTCTCAGGGTAGAGAAAATATTAATTGCTCAACAAAGATCTTTCACACATGGTATTACTCCAATCTGTAGTATCTTTTAATAAATAAAATCTATCCATAATTAATATTAAAAAGAACTTTGCATTTTTGGAATTGAATAATAAAGATCAAATAAAATCAGATTGAGAACGGTTTCCCAGCAATCCATGAAATACATGTGATCCAAAATACATACAACAAGTCAAATCCACACAATATACGTTCAGTTATATTGAAATGAAATAAAGATTACACAATCCTTAGTCGCTTCTTCGTTAAAAAAACTAACTTTCAGCTTATAAATTGTTTGAAACCAAGTACACGAACTCTTTATGATAAATGATTTCTACTTGGACTATTCTACTACTAACTTCTTTTTAAAAAACAACTTCAAGAAACAAAGGGAGCATTTATATTTCCGCAAAGCAACGTTTCGCAATTTTCGTTAGTCTTCGACGGTTAATTGTATTGGATTAGTCTTAACTGCTTGTGAATCTTCAGTGCATTAATAAAGCTAAACCTGATTCGAACGTAAGCTAAAATTCAAAAACACAATATATAGAAGTCGAGCAAACATGTTGTTTACCTACCTACAGAAAATGTCACTGCAGATAATACTAAGAAAGTACTGACAATAATGCTAGGGCTGAAGTATTAACACTATTTGACGAACTTACTTGTTCTGTAAATGACATTTTAAAATTTAAAGATGTCGTTTTTTTAAATTTAACGATTCAACAAAAATACTAGAAATTTCGCAGGCTGTTCGGGACGAAATGGTTTCTTTAGGTTCTTGATACTTCCAAAATCAAAACAATGTATTACAAGTACACTCATGAAATTTAAAACTTGGACACCACAATTTCTGTAAACAAAAGTTTGCACATTGTGAAGCGGGCTTAAGGGTATCATTTACAATTCTAACAGCAGGTAGTCTCAGCAGGGGTTATCTTATAGAAGGACTGTAGAATGAATCATTACACTAAGCACGTTTTAGAAAATAGGTAATTTACGTTGCTTACTTAATTTTTTTCTTTAAAGAATATATTTGAAGGTATCGCTAATTAAACACCATAGCTCGATTAATTATCGAATCAAAATTTTGTTTAGGAAATGTTTACAAAATAAAATTAGAAATAATTTTGATTTAAAAAACGTCTACAAGCAATAACTTTTAAATTAAATCAAAAAACTAAACATGGTTATTTGGGTTGACTGATTATTACTTATTTTTAAATAAATCTAACCTACTAATTATTGTAAGTTATTAAAAAAATCATTAAACTCTCTATTCATAATATTTAGTCCTTACAAAATGTATATTTTATGACGTTTCATTTTTTCTGTAGTTAATATAAAAAGTGAAAATAAAAACTAAGGCAATTCTTATTGTCAACGTATATATTTAGTTTTTTGACAAGAATTTATTACATAATTATAATTAAGATACCAAGTTATAGTTTAAAATTAAATGAAAACTTTTTTTTTAAATAAAGGTATTACTATATAAATAAATATAAGAAATCAATAATGGGTGTGACCTCCATTATTATTGATACATTCTTGGAGGCGTCTGCTCATTGACGCTATCAAGGTATCAATATAATTAATATTAATCGTTTCCCATGCGGTATCAATGGCTGCAATTAGTGCATTACGGTTTACTGGTATAAAATTTGGCCCTTGTTGTCTTCGGATAACAGCAAGTATTCGAGCCCAAACATTTTCGATAATGTTAAAATCTGGGCTTTTGCTGGCCAAGGTAACAGCTCCAAGTTATTTTCTCGTATCCAATTGCGCACAACCCGCGAAGTATGAATAGGGCGTTGTCCTTTAACAACAAAATACATTATGAAAATGTTAATTCAACAGATATTTTTGGAGAAAGTATAGTGAAATAAGAATACTTACTTGTTGGAAAATATAATCTTCGTCTGGATAAAACACTTCGACTGAAGGTTTCATAATAGTTTCCAAAATATCTAAATACGCAGCAGAATCAAGACGTCCATCGATAGCCCAACAAACTCCTGGACCCGCGCGCTAACCCAACCCCACACATTCACAGAAAATAACCACTTCGTTTTTAGGACATATGTGATTATTTTCGTAACGAGTTCCTTCCATTCTAAAAACTTTTAGTGGTCCATCGTTGCGGCTATTGAACGTTTTTTCGTCGCTAAAAATCACTCGATTCCAAAATTCCAAAGGTTCGTTCACATATCGCCTTGCAAATTCCAGACGACGTCTCATATTTTCGTCACTGAGAACTTCTTCGCAGCAGCATTATACTTCTTTATTCCCATCTCCTTTAATCTTTTTGTGCAGTTATACGGCATCCGGGAAAATGTGTATCTGCTATAGCCCTGAAGTATGTAGCAAATGGTTGTTCTGTTACGTAATGAAACAACTCGAGATCTTGAGCACGTGTAGATACTTTAGGTCTACCACTTCCGATGGCTCTTTCCAAAGTGTGTTCAAGATTCCATTTTACTCGGTAATGCCCTACGGTGCTTTTTGGTATATCTAACATACGTGAAATTTCACGCACGCTACGGCCCGCCGCTAATTCCGAAACAATCCGCGCTTTCAAATCAGCACCGAGATGAGGTGGCATTTTCACAACACTTGAAATTTTAAACTAAAATGGAATTTACATTTCTTACTTTATTTATTGGTTCACACTACCCCTTCTCAAACAGTAGGTAATTGTTTATTTATTACATACTTCTAATGACCAATGTAACAACCCTTAGAGCAATATGACTCAAAGGAAGTAAATTAAACAAGCAAGGATATTCTATTGTTATTGAAACTTATTCATAAAGTAAAGCCATTTCCTTATAATGCTAATGGACAGGATTTTCTTTTAAGTATTAAGATTACAATAGAGGACTTATAAACTTTCGAAAATATCTAATTATAAATATTTACACTGCAATTGCGCTTTTTCCTTAATAATTTCTTAGCAATAACATACACGTTCTTGGTTTTAAGTTGTCATAAATTTGATATGATATAAATTTGTGTTTCTAATATTACATCACAAACTAATCTTTATTCGCCAAAAATTGTTGCTTAAGTTGTAAAGCTTCGTACACACCTGAACAACAAACCGAGCAACAAACATAACAACGAACCGAAAGTCAAACAGAACGACAAACGATCTTTTATGATTTCCACAATCCGAACAACAAACGGAACGTTTGTGCTGTTCCTATAATTATTTTCAGTAGTTTTCAGTTCATATATATTTATTATTGAGAAGAGAAAATTGCGGAAAACAAGAAGATAGTGCCAACCAAATTTTTACGCACAAAGAAGAGTAAAAATTATAATTTACTTCGCTTTTTTTTTATTTTGAAATTTCCCGCCCAAATGATGCTAATAGGGACATCATTTTTTCTTGCATTCTTAAACACTGATTAATTTAAAACATTTTTCTTCTGTCAACTCCATAATATTACCTAAAACACAACAAACCCACAAAAGGGAGGACAAAAATAAATAATTTAATTCTCCCGCATAAGTTTGTTCGCCGTTTTGTTTAGATTCGTCCAAACCTGCAAACGCATTCGCGCGCATTTTCTTTGATGTCGGAGAAAAAACCGACAAGTTGCAAACCGTTGGAACAATCAGGACTTGCGAATCTGTTCTAAAATTCGTACGTAGCACCGTCCAAATTAATGTTCCGATTGCCGTTCGGTTCGTTGTTCTGTTTGTTCCTCGGTTTGTTGTTCAGGTGTGTACGAAGCTTTACAATAAGCATATTAATATGAACTATATCTTATGAAAGGAGAGTTATGTAACTATAATTAACGACTTAACGTTACGTTAGTAGATTCCATTTACTATTTACACATATTTTCTTGGAACATTCGATAATTAACTATCGGGATATGATGACCCTATACTTCGCAGGTTGTGCGCAACTGGATACAAGCAAATAACTTGGAGCTGTTACCCTGGCCAGCAAAAGCCCAGATTTTAACATTATCGAAAATGTTTGGGCTCGAATACTTGCTGTTATCCGAAGACAACAAGGGCCAAATTTTATACCAGTAAACCGTAATGCACTAATTGCAGCCATTGATACCGCATGGGAAACGATTAATATTAATTATATTGATACCTTGATAGCGTCAATGAGCAGACGCCTCCAAGAATGTATCAATAATAATGGAGGTCACACCCATTATTGATTTCTTATATTTATTTATATAGTAATACCTTTATTTAAAAAAACGTTTTCATTTAATTTTAAACTATAACTTGGTATCTTAATTATAATTATGTAATAAATTCTTGTCAAAAAACTAAATATATACGTTGACAATAAGAATTGCCTTAGTTTTTATTTTCACTTTTATATTAACTACAGAAAAAATGAAACGTCATAAAATATACATTTTGTAAGGACTAAATATTATGAATAGAGAGTTTAATGATTTTTTTAATAACTTACAATAATTAGTAGGTTAGATTTATTTAAAAATAAGTAATAATCAGTCAACCCAAATAACCATGTTTAGTTTTTGATTTAATTTAAAAGTTATTGCTTGTAGACGTTTTTTAAATCAAAATTATTTCTAATTTTATTTTGTAAACATTTCCTAAACAAAATTTTGATTCGATAATTAATCGAGCTATGGTGTTTAATTAGCGATACCTTCAAATATATTCTTTAAAGAAAAAATTAAGTAAGCAACGTAAATTACCTATTTTCTAAAACGTGCTTAGTGTAATGATTCATTCTACAGTTCTTCTATAAGATAACCCCTGCTGAGACTACCTGCTGTTAAAATTGTAAATGATACCCTTAAGCCCGCTTCACAATGTGCAAACTTTTGTTTACAGAAATTGTGGTGTCCAAGTTTTAAATTACATGAGTGTACCTGGAGAACGTTCAATTCCGGCAAGCTGGTTTAAACGTGACTTGGCAAATGGAGAAATAATGAACAGATCTTGGCTGATATATTCTCCTAGCAAAAAAGCTGCGTATTATTTTTGTTGCTTTATGTTTGGGTCGTCAGCTGAAGATGTTCGATCTTCATTTGAAACAATTCAAGGATTCAACAAATGAAAAAAGAAAGAAAGGTTGCAAGCACATCTACATAGTTTAAATCATCGCAAGATTTTTACAACATGGAAAGAAACTGAACGAAGATTAAACAGATGCAGTGGAATAGATGCATAATTACAGAATCAAATTCAAATGGAGAAAAAACGTTGGAGATATATATATTAAACAAGATACTTGCTTGCATAAAGTTTTTAGTTTCACAAAATTTAGCATTACGTGGCCACGAAGAAAGTTTAAATGTAGAATACCACAATATTGAAACTTTCGGCCACTGATAAAACTTATTGCTCAGTTTGACCCGCTATTGAAAAACACCGTTAATATGCAATAAATAATCCAGGATCTTCTTTTTATTTATCACCCAAAACTCAAAATAAATTTATTCATATTCTTGCATCTACAGTTAAAAACAAATTATTAAGTGACATTCTTCTTCTTGATGTGCCGTCTCCTTATTGAAGGTTGGCAACAATAATGGCACAATTCCTCTCTATTCTGAGCCGTTCTCAACAGTGCGTGCAAGTTAGGTCCTTTCCAGTCTTTGCTGTTCTTGAGCCAGGAGCATTGTCTTCTACCCGGTCCCCGTCTGCCCTTTGTTTTTCCTTCCATTATCGATCTGAGTAGAGAATATCTTTCATGGCGCATTATGTGTCCTAGGTATGCGGCTTTTTTCTTCTTTATAGCGATCAGTAATTCTCTTTATCTTTCCTTTCTTCTCAATACCTCGTCGTTCGTCACATGTTCCGTCCACGATATCCTCAACATCCTCCGGAAGACTCACATCTCAAACGTCTCCAATCGATTTAGTGAGCAAATCTTTAGCGTCCACGCCTCCATTCCGTACAGCAGAACCGAGTGTACGTAACACATTGCAAAGTTATATCGTACTTTTATTGCCAGTATATTTCTCATTTTTATGAAAGTTGATCTTGCTTGCTCGATCCTTGCACGTATTTCTGTATCTGGGTCCATTTTGTTCGTTAACCAGCATCCTAGATATCTGTACTTATTCACTTGTTTTATTTTTTGGTTATATACTTCTAGATTTGCCACGTTGGTTAGGGCTCCACTAAACACCACTACCTTTGTTTTGTTTATATTTATTTTTAATTCCAATGTATTGCCTTCTCTTACTATGTTATCCATCACACGTTGGAGTCCCTCCGGGCTGTCCGCAATTATGGCTGTATCGTCTGCATATCTAAGATTGTTTAGTATTCTACCATTAATTTTTATGAAGTCTTGTGCATTTTTTGTTGCTTTTTGTAATATACAGGGTGCCCATAATCTATCTCATAACATGGGTAACTTTCTTAATATGCAAAATAGGTAATCGGTTAAATTAGGAAAGTTGGGCAGAATTACAAGCAAAATGTTAAACTTTTTCAAATTTGACATATGTCTTCAACTTTTGAAATTTTGTGAAAAAACTGAAAACAGTCGATTTTTTTAATGTTGTCCTGTTCCACTACTACTTACTTTAGAACTGAACTAAAAATGACATCTTATACATATTTTTACGTAGAATTCGATAAAATTGCCATTAAATGTGGTACAAAATCTTACTCATTTCCAACATGATGGTGCTCCTGCTCATAATTTTAGAGCTGTTTCTGAATATCTTTCGAACGTTTTCCGAGCTGGATCGGTAATTCAGGTCCTATTAATTGGCCGGCAAGAACACCTGATATCACACCTCTCGATTTTTCTTGTGGGGAACCGTTAAAGACAGGGTGTACAAAGAAAACCCAATAATGTAGAAGAATTAAAAGATAGAATTAGGTTGATTATTAGAAGAATTCGTCCTCGCAGTTTGGAAAAAGTGCATAGAGAGATGGTTAGAAGATGTCAAATGTGTATATTGGTTAACGGGGCCATTTCGAACATTTAATATGAACTTTTATGTCTTTTGTACATTATTGAAATAGAACATAATTACAAACCATTAATAGTACCTACTTGTGGTATTATATTGTCAATATAAATTTTTGTTTCAAGTTTAACTAACTTGTAAATCATTTTGTTCCTTAATGGTATCAACAACACAATTTTGGGCATTTAAATAGAAATACAAGAGTAAAGTATATCGAACCTTATATCAATGAAATCGCAAAAACAAAAGCTATTTAATAAGATCACAGCCAACTATGATTGCCATTTAAAAAATGTAAGTTTGTGTTATATCTCGAAAATCAAGAGGGTTATGACATTTGAGTAATTTTATCCAATTCTACGTAAAAATATGTATAAGATGTCATTTTTAGTTCAGTTCTAAAGTAAGTAGTAGTGGAACAGGACAACATTAAAAATCGACTGTTTTCAGTTTTTTCACAAAATTTCAAAAGTTGAAGACATATGTCAAATTTGAAAAAGTTTAACATTTTGCTTGTAATTCTGCCCAACTTTCCTAATTTAACCGATTACCTATTTTGCATATTAAGAAAGTTACCCATGTTATGAGATAGATTATGGGCACCCTGTATATTCGAATAAATATTGAATAGAATCGGCGATAATATGCAGTCTTGCCTAACCCCTCGCCTGACTGGAATCTTTCTTGTAAGACCTTCTTGAAGTTTCACTGACGTCACTTGTTGTCTGTAGAGGTTTAGGATAATTTTTGTGGCGTGATTGTCTAACCCTTTTGCTGTTAAGATCTTTATGAGCTCTGGGTGCTTAACACTATCAAAGGCTTTCGCGAAGTCTATGAAGGATATATATAACACTGCTTTACATACCTATCGGCAAAAGTCTTTTTTTTGGTCCAAGCATTTATGTAAGAAAACCGAGAGCCCAAATAGTGCTTCTCTAGTGCCAAGTCCTTTTCGAAATCCAAACTGTTGATCGCTGAGATACATTTTGCACCTATCTGTGATTCTATTGTGTATTATTTTAAGGAGTAATTTTAAGAACTGCCCCATTAGGCTTATTAGGCGGAACTGGTCACATTTGTTTGCATTTCGTTTTTTTGGGATGGAGATAAAGATTGATTCGTGCCACTATCTAGAAAATTTACCCGTTAGATAAATTACATTAAAGAGATTAACAAGTATTTCCATGTTATTTTCATTTATAAGTTTGATCATTTCTAAGTATATTTCGTCAGGGCCCGCAGCTTTTCTTGTTTTCAGTAGATGTATTGATTTGCAAACTTCGCTTGCTATTATTTTTGGACTGTTCTCTCTTTCTGTCGTCGGTAATTGGAACTGTGGTTCATCATCAAATAGTTTTTTTTTATATATTTCGTCCATTCTTCTTCTTCTTCTGTCTAATCTATCGTCAGTTTGTTGTCGCTATTCACTAGTTTTGTTGTTAAGCGTGTTTGCTGCGTGCCTGTAAACTCTTTTAATTGCTTTTCAAATCTCCCCGTACTTTGCCTGGTCTCTCATTTTGCTCTCTCTCTTTCATCCATCAACTGCAGTATCTCATTATTCATCCATTTCTTTTTTTTTTCTTGTCTGATCTAGGCTCTGGTTTCAGTTCTTGATTTTGTATGCCGTTGATAATATTCTTTAATTGTTCCCACATAGATTCGATGCAAGCTTTGTTTCCGATCTCCATTTCCATGTTTGATCAAATATTTGTTAGGTCTTCATTGAGGGTCTGATATACTTTATCATATGTGGTGGGGTTTTTCAGTAGTGTTATATCTGGCCGTTTTTTGTTTATTCGTTGTAGTTTCTTCAGTCTAAATCTTATTCGTGCGATCGGTGGGTTTTGATCTAAATCGACGTCTGCGCCCGGATATGCTTTTACACTCTTTATTCCATTTCTGTACCTTGTGTCTATTAAAAGAAAGTCTATTTGGTTTCGTACTATATTATTGAACGAATCTTGTGGTGACTTCCAGGTATATAGTCGTCGTACTAGTTGCTTGAACTATGTATTAGAGATAATTAATTTTTCTTCTTGGCAGAACTGTATTAGACTATCTCCTCTCTCATTTCTATTTCCGAGGCCATAATTATCCACTATTTGTTCCGATCTCCCTTTGCTGATCTTTGCGTTGAAATCCCCCATCACAATTATGATTTCACTTTTGTTAATGCTCGCTCTTAACTCTTTGATGCCCCTATAGAATTTCTGTATTTCTGCGTCTGGTTTGTCCGCCGTGGGCGCATACAGTTGGATTATGTTAATGTTCTTCGGTTTTGCTTTAACTTGTAGCAGTGCTATTCTGTCTGAGTACGGTACAAAGTTTTGTACCGATTTGTTGACCTTGGTGTTCACGATGAAACCCGCCCCATTGGGGTGAGCCGGTAGGTCACTCCCGGAGTAGTATATTGTCAAGTCGTCTACTTTGACCTTACCAGATTCCGGCCACCTCATCTCGCTTATTCCCATTACACTCCCATCTAGTCTTTCGATCTCTCTGATCACATTATGTGCCTTGTCGGACATATACATGCTTCTTACATTCCATGTTCCAACTCTTACGCCGTCGCTATCTGTTTCCACTTGCGGGTGGATCCTTCTCGTGGTGATTCTTTGCACCCCCGACCATTAAAGGTCTGCCACGGACTACGGGCCATTTCATTTGGTTGTTGTGCCATTATTGTTTATCTTTATTCTCTTTGCTTTCCGCACCGCAGTACTATGACCGATTGAACCGCTTCGGTATCGCTCATAGATGTCTGCGTATTGAGCCTCAGCATGAATTCTTCTTGCCGCCTCAACCCAGTACTGAGGGAACTGCTGCCTTCTGTCAGGATTTACCATATCTGGCTACTCTCACTTAGTTTAGCCTGCAGGTCAATGCATTTGCCCGGGGTGTGGCACGTGGAGCCATAAGTAAAGTTGGGTACTCTGTGAGGGCCAGTTATCAGTGTCCACCTCCTGTCTCTGGCACTTGGTGTGATCGACATCGATAAAAGGTGCTACCTCTACAGTGTAACCCCTACACCCCAAGTGACATTAGAAAAAACAAATATTATGGAATACTACTAAATTCTACTCCTGATTTGGGTCACAGAGAGCGCCGATAATTAGATATGTTGACATAGATTATGAAAAAAAGACAGCAACGATTAAAGAATCATTTTGAGAGTTTTTAGAATTAAAAGAGAAGGATACAGCAAGTCTAGAGGAAACTATACTAAACGGTCTTGAATCCGATAACATATCTTTATCCGATTGTCGATCTCAATGCTATTAGAACGCCGAAAAATATCCGGTTTTCAGCAAAGAATTTGTGCCAAAAATCCTAAAGCTTTATTTGTTAATTGATAATCAGAGCTTAAATTTAGCAAGCGCACACGCTGCAATAGAATGCTAACTTATAATAACATTTTTTTTTGGGAGTGTTTTCAACAATTCTTTGAATAGCTTAATTAAAAATGCATTAATTTTAACTGTAAAGCGAGAATCTGACACACAAAGAAGTGATCGATCAGAAGCTGTGCTACGGTTACTTGAAGAAAAGTAAGTTTTGCCGGCAGCCGAAGAGTAGGGCGTGGGTGAGAAAAAGGATCCACCGCTTCTTCAGAACTGTCTTGATTTAATCCGAGGGCGCCATAGTCCTAATGCGTGGATACAAACCTGCTTCCGAACTAAAGAAACAGACGCAACAATCAACCGTAACAAATTAAAGGAGCAATAAATACAATAAAGAGAGAGAGACACAAGTAACCTACAAAACGTTATATTTAATAACACACCATAAAGAAGAAGGAACAGAGCACAATTTAAATATATCCACTTACAACGTAAGTTAATTCTACGAAGCGTATTCGTTCGTACCCATATATATAGTCGTACACAAAGAAGGAAAAAAATATAAGATTAATAGCAAGTTAATAATTTATGCGGTACGCCACTGGCGTTATTTAATCTAGACAAGATGGCGACGTAACCACACCCGCACAATACGAAGGTGTATTTAGTGTTCGCAGTTGCAATATTTAGCGTTAAAAAGTATCGGAGAGTTAGGTGTTTCCCCAAAAGAGCGCTCTTCCGTGGTCTTACCCTTATACTCTAAAATCCCCAAGCAATGGTGGGTAAATGAAGCAAGTTCGCGCCTTTACGGTACACATTCGTTTACAGATTGGGCAAGTATATGCGCCACAACAAGTTAATTAATTATATTGTAGTGAATTAACAAAAAAAATATAAATACGTGAACAAATACGTTTCGAGTTCCAAAGATTTAACTACACTTAAGGTGCCAAGACAAGTTGTACTTATTTAGGTGTTACGCTTGAGACGTTTTCGGTAGCAGTGTGACGTCCCGGAGATGGTTTGTTTTCAGCGCAGAAGTATTATTAGAAAAATCTGACCTTATGTTGTAGATAGAGGTTTACGATGTTGACACACACAGGAGAAGATACAGATATGTGGTGTCGGTTCCAGCTGCGGCGACTCCTAATTTCGGTAGGATGTCCCGTACTTCAGCAATCTTAACAGCAAACCCCAAGTATGCGACACACGCAGCGACAAGACAATAAAAGGTAGAAAGAGATCCCACGGTGAATTTAATCAGCCAGGTAATTGGTTTTGTTTAGGCCAAAAGAACCTTTAAAGCCGAGTAATTTTAATCCCGGAGTAACTCTAATCCCGGAGTAACTCGCCTTATCTGAAAATTATGCACGGTGTAACGTTGAAGAAGCCATGAAGAATATTTGTCGTACCTGAGTGCAATCGAGCGACCATTAGAAGAAATTAGTACACGCATCCGTCCTAAGATAAACTTCAGAAAATCGAGTAATCAATCCCTTCCCCAGCTAAAAATATACCGCTATACATTGAAAGTTTGCAGGGTCCTATACATACCACTAGAAAATTTGACGGAATTACGATGAAGCACTCAGATGAAGGCAAATTTGAATTTCACGTAACACGACGTGATAGTAGTTGTTACAAGGCGGAAATTGAAGATCAGCCGAAAATGTATTGGCCAATTAGGACAACGCGGAAGTTGAATTCTGGGAATTAAATCCCCAAAATTTTCGTTAAGGAGCGAACACGGAGAAATGTCGCGTTTACACCTCGACTCCGTGTATTGTGTGTTGCCTAACTCACAGTGACCGTTACAGCTGTTAAGGTCATATATGACGGGATTGATCAACCCACATTGAATCCATGAATCTGATACTAAAAGTGATGCAACACAATTATTATCTTGCATTTTAAATTTTAATTTTTTGGTGTTGCTAAACTTTTAGAATGTGATTCTTGAAAAAACCAATAGAATCCGAAAAACGCTTGCAAGATCCAACAATAAATTTTAAAGACGCAGCAACTGACTTAGAAACTTTGAGCCAAAAATTTAACACTATTCTTACCCACCTTCCTAAAAAAGTAATAGAATATGCAAGAGAAAAATGTGTTGCTTGGGATATAAATATAGAAAAAAGAATAAGACGACGAAAAACTATGCCGAGAGGACAATGAGTGAATGCTGGATTAATAGCTGAAGATGAAATAAGTCGTCTTATGAAAAAAGTGTTATCGGCCGACTTCAAGAAGAGATGACAAAACTATTATAAAAATTAAACAACTTGAATGAGAAATTTTGATTCCTTCTAGAAATCTCATACCTTCTATCGGAAGTCAGTGTACAAGATTTGCGTGGAAGTTGTACAAGTTTAACATTATTTTATGTCACTGACGTCAATGGCGAAGAATTGTTTACAGAAATTATAGATTGTAAAATGTTACTGAGGTCTAGAAGTGAAGCAACACTTAAAACTTCATTAGATCTTTTAAACTTCATTATTTCATATGGAGATGATGTTTTTCAAATTTACGAATTCCACTCCAAATTCTGTTAACTGTCGCAGTCTCAATAGCAAGTTGTGAACGATCATTCAGCAAACTGAATCTTATTTTATCATATTTGGTTGCATCGATGAGAGAAGGTCGACTTAGCGATTTGGCACTTCTTCGCATTGAGAGAGAAAGTTCCAAAAGGTTATTTTTGACGATTTCATTGATCAATTCGCCTTAACAAAATCAAGAAAAATCTCTTTAAGGAATATGTTCTTAATTTGTTCATTAATTTTTTTACTATAATATGCTTATCTGCAATTTACGAATACAATTTCCTGATGTTTAACTTTGATAATTTTTTCGTTTTACCCTTAGTTAATAAATTGTTGTAATTGACATTTTGGTACAACCGTATTATCTCTTTGCCTCAACCTATTGGAATCACACTATTATTGGTATTTACAAGCAGTTTGTACATGTTGTTTCACTCTGCATTTTCTACTATCGTTTTTATGCTGAACGCCTGCGAATATTAGCTACAAAATAATAAACCTAAAAGGTTACAAACTGTGATGTTAGAAAAGTAAAAATCAAGTGATTCAGAATAATGCACTTATTGGATGGTGCGATAAGAACGCTTCTAGCAGAATTTTGTTTAGTTTTTTAAGAGTTATTTTTTTAGTTTGTTAGGAAGTTATCGCCTATTAATAAGGGAGTAGTATAAATAAACAAGTGTTACAAGTTATAAATTATTACAGTATTCCTTGTTAACAAATTTGAACATCATATACAGGGAGGATAAAGTGTAATTACGCTGTAACTCGGCTAATACAAGTCGGATTTCAAAAATTTGTTGTTTCCTGATTTAATCAGAGTGTGACTAACAAACTTGGAGCAAAATATACAGGGTGGTCAAATAAAATAAGTTCAATTACGCTGTAACTCGGCTAATATGAGTCGGATTCCGAGGATTTTTTGTTTCCTGACTTATCCAGAGCGTGACTAACAAAAATATACAAGGTGGTCAAATAAATGAAGTTGATACAATTAAGACACAATTAATTTAATAAGATGGATTACTGATGAGAGTGAGCAAATCTCAACCACCCTAAGAAAAGTAAAAAGAAGAAAGGCTGAAGAATCGGAAGAAATGTGGTACTCGCGCAATAGCTGGACAACCACCAGCTACTGAAGAGGTACTAGTCTCACCAAGAGACACCTCGAAGACTTTGCAAGAATTGAGGGCACTCCAGATGAAAAGCGGAATACAAGCATCAGAGGTGAATGAACTACTACAGGAGTTAATTAAGTTTACGAGGATCCAAACAAAAGTCCATTGCACATTAAAAGAAGGATTAACCAGGCTGCAAAGGCGGTTCTACAAGCTAGAAAATGCCAGACAGGCGATGGATTGCGAATAGAGCAAATACATCAGTAAAGGCAAATCCAGTAACATATGCTGAGGTGGCAACAGTAATAAGCTCAATATGGAGACAAATATTGGAGGCAACGAAACGAGAAATGCTACAAACCAAGAGGAGAAAAAAAAGTCACAATATGTGGCAAGGAGTACGATGTGGGTAACACAGACCCAGAATCTGGCAAGGAAACGGACACAAGAGTGGGCACGTGGCGCACGGTAAAAGGTCGTAGAAAAAAGAAAGGCAAAACAATTACATCGGATGATGAAGGCAACACTACGAACTCTACAAAGGGAAGGCAAAGGAAAGTGAGAGGTAAACCGGTAAGGCCGGAGGCAGTACTAATAAAGGTTAAGGAGAACGATAAATATGAGGACTTTTAAGAGCAGTTAAAATGACGGATATTGAAGGTATAGGTGTTAAAATACAAAGAATTAGTAAAACTGGGACGGGGACATCTTGTTCAAGATGGAGAGAGAACTCGCTAACAACGGAAAGAGAAGTGCTGGAAGTTATCAGCAAAAAATATCCTGACTCTAGAGCTAGGACCAAAAAGATTTTTACTGTCAGTAGAAGACAACAGGTGGCTCAGGTACATTTAGACAAAGAAACAGCTGGGCGTATACAAAATGATGAACACCTAAAGATAGGATGGACATCTTGTGGAATAAAAATCAATGAAAGTTAGAAAAGATGCTACAGATGCTGGGAGAAGCGGCACACAGCAACTAGATGCACAGGTGTAGATAGAAGCAAGCAGTGCAGCAACATGCTGTCAAAGATTGTAGGGGAGAAGAAAATTACCCATTATGTGAGGAAATCAGGCCTGGAACAGGGAAAGGCCATGGTGTAAATATGAAGAGCTCAAACGGAGCGCAAATAAAAATAGTGATGGCAAAGGCATTGCAAATTAACTTAAGCAACAGGAGGTGGCTGTTAAAGAGACTATTGATCGGAAGTGCGGGTTATTATTACTATCGGAGATAGGTAAAATAGAGGCGAAGAGGTGATAAGGGATGTCACTAGGAAAGCAGGTATACAGTGCGTGGGTAAGAATGCACGTGTTAAAAGATCTGGGATGGGGCGTGGATTTGTGTGGGTACTAACAGGGGACGTAACTGTATATAGCTGTTATTTCTCTTCTAACGAGGACATAAATATGGTTATAGTAGATCTCGACAAATTGGCGAGAAGCATACAGCAAAAGGGGACCAAGAGAATAATTATTGCGGGAGATTTTAATGCAGCGTCGCCGATTTGTAGTTCGCATAAGACAAGCCCAAGAAGAGAAGTGGTTGAGGAATGATTAGTTAGACTGAACTTAGTCGTAGCAAACCACGGGAGCGCAGCGACTTTCGAAAGAGGAGACCAAAAAGGTCACATTGACATCACAGCGATGACAGTGGACATGACCAGAGACTGGGGAAAGTGGGAGATACTATATGAAGAAACATTTAACGACCACCGTTATATACTGCGGGAGTGGGGTGGAAAAGCTACACCTAATAAAGACGAATTAAAAGAAAAAAACTGGAACGCAAACGCAATAGATGTATATAAGCTTAGGAACGTTATACGGGAAATAGACCTAGTTGAAGTAAGGACAGCCAAAGATGTACAGGAGTTCTTGTGCAAATTGTGCAAACAAACAATGAGAAACAGAGGAAACTCAAGACGAGCAGCATACTGGTGGACTGATGCAATTGCTAAAAGCAGGACAATGTGCAATACTGCACGGAGGAAATTTCATCACAAAAAAAGAAGTAAAGGCGATGCTGAAACGGAAAAGAGGCAGTATCAAGAAACCAAGAGGAGTCTCAAGGGGGAAATCAAAAAAAGCAAAAGAGAGTGTTAGAGTCGACTATGCGAAGAATTGGATAAGAATATATGGGGAAAAGGTTACCAAAGTGTAGCGAAGAAAGTTAAGCGCAATGCACACACGGGCTGCTGTGATAAGGTGGAACCCATGCAGAAAATTAGCACACTTTTCCTAATACAACAAAGGCTACAGGAGAAGCTGGGATTCAGAAATACAAAGTATGAGTTTACTGAGATAACAACAGAAGAGGTTATAGAAATAACAAAACAGCTACCGACAGGAAAAGCACCAGGCCCGGATCTGGTCCCTGCAGAGATAGTAAAAGCTGTAGCACGAGATAGGCCACAAATTTGGACAAAAATCTTCAATAAATAGCTGGGAAAAGAGATTTTTCCAATTGAATGGAAGAAGGCGCGTTTGGTCTTAAAACCAAAGGCCGAACAAAAACCCTACAGACCACTGTGTATGTTAAACGTTGCCGGCAAACTATTCGAAAAAATCATACAAAAAAGATTATCTGAGGTCGTAATCAAGAAAATTTCACTCCATCAGTACGGTTTTCTAAAGGTAAGATCCACCATTGGTGCGATACGGGAGGTCACAAACAAAATTGTGCGAGCCAACAAACGTACCTGGCGAACCAGGAAAATATGTCTGTTGGCGGCAGTCGATGTGCAAAACGCCTTTAATGCGGCGTCCAGGAAAGCAATAGTCGAGACCTTACAGACAATGGGAACGCCCGATTACTTAATCCAAATAATACTAAGCTACCTCGTACTGCATGTACGATAGCGTCTTGAGGCTAAAGCTACCTAATGGTACCAAAACAGTATGCTTCGCGGACCATTATTGTGCGAGACAGAGACAGGGGAACAGCAGTAGATAAACTAAAATGGGCCATGCAAATGGTGAGCAAATGGCTTAAAGGGAGAGGACTTAGGGTGGTACCCAAGAAAACCAAAGTAGCCCTGATGACAGGCAAGAGGAGGATTGGGCCGGTGACAGTTGAGTTTATAGACTAACAGATAGAGTGCGAAAAGGTATCAAAATACTAGGAGTAATTATTGATAAGGATTTACATTTTATAAAACACATAAAATATACAACGGAAAAAGCACTTGCTGTATTGAGAGCTTTTACATGGATCTTACCAAACAATGGCGGAGCACGAGCATCTAAGAGGAGACTACTGGCACACGCGGTGGACGCAATTGTTTTATATGCCGCGGAAATATTGAAACCGAGGACCAAATAGGGAAGCAGTAAAAAAATGCTGGATAGGGTACAAAGGCAGATGGCAATACGCATATGCAGTACCTATAGCACGGTGGCAACGGAGGATGTGCTGGTCATAGCGGGTCTACCCCCACTTCAGCTGCTAGTTAAAGTACGTGCAGGAAAACTTGAAAAGAACAAGGTGATTGAGGAATGGCAAAAGCAGTGGAATAGAAGAAAATCGTGGACAAATCAGCTGATTCCAGATATACAAAGTTGGGTTAATAGAAAGTATGGGGAAGTAAATTATTTCATTACGCAGTTTTTGAGTGGGCACCGGCAAAACGGCCATTATCTTAAAAAAATTAAAAAACGGGATAGTGACAGGTGCGTGGATTACTGTATGACGGATGGGAAAGACCATGAGGTCTTTGAGTGCGTGAGATGGGCAGAAATTAGAATGAAAATGGAAACAGAAGCAAGAGAAAAACTGAGACCTGAAAATGTAATTAGAATAATGTGCAAGTCGGAGGCAGGATTGAAGAGCTTAGCAAAGGGCTGCATCAAAATAATACAGACAAAGGAAGAAGAAGGCAGTGGTGAGCGGTCCTAAGAACAACTGGATTGCATAACGAAGAAATACGAAAGTAGTACCCTATGCAACTAAATATAAGGAAAGGGAGGAAGGGTTTTAGCTGGTAGGTGCTTTGTGAAGATTGCAGGTGAATCCGGCACTCCTAGGTAGACCGGGTGTTTTATGAGAATTTTTCTCCACCAAACAAAAAGAAGTATAAATAAATGATCTAGAGAAACCTAGAATGACTTTACATTTTCTACAAACAATTTTAAGTTGTCAGAAGAAAAAACCATTATTGAAAATATCAAAACAAATCCTAATGCATTTGAAAATTTTAGTATGGCCAAATAAGAAACACCCAATTAATACCTAAGTTATATGCTTTTTCAGAGGGGGGGGCGCTCATTACATAATGTCCGGTGCATAACAAACTAGGATCGCCACTGCTCATTTGTAAACGTCAATTTCTAAATACACAATACAAAGGGGAAACGCCACAGATTCAACAACTTTCGATGACAAACACAACTATTTAAAAAAATGTACGTAAAGCAAACTTTGTCAAATAAGCGCCAATTGTTTGCAGGTCGGCTTGGTGCGTGGCCAAGTATTTTGTCACAAATAAAAATTGCAAATTACAAAAATTCTGTGTCAACATTTTTTTATATGAAAAGAAAAAGAAACAAAAGAATCCACGTGTGATGACATCACCTTGAAGTTTTCAACTAAATACTTAAATTCCGCGTGTGTGGTAACATCACCTGGTGATTTAGACGAAATGAACACACATTATTTATACAGTGAGCGGCATAAGTTCACAGCAGGGTTAAAATAGTCATGTTAAAAAATTTTATATTAACAACAAAAATTGACGTGTTTCGGCAATTTTCATAAAAAGGAATAATAACGCCAAAAATTAATTTATACGTTACAGTAGGTATTTATGTTACACTCAAAGACCGAAAACGCTCATTGAGCGAAAAAATTGCTCACAACGCGTTGTGGTTACTATAAAACCTCCACATCGCGAAATTCGTGTTATGGCTCTTTAAAACGCACACAGCGCGTTATGGTAATCACAGAAGGTCTATATAGCGAAATTCATATCGGGTTATCACATTATATGCAGAATAACAAACAACAAGAGACAAACGAAATAGTGGAATGAAAATATAAAGAAGCAAGTATAAAAAAGTTAATATGGAGGAAGTATCTTTGTACAAGAAATGAAGAAACGTATATCAATTATAAACAACAAAAGACAAAGGTTAAACATTTAATAAAAAAGTAAAACAAGAAACATGGAAAAAATTTGGCTAGAAACTAAAAGCAAGTAAAAAGGAATCCAAAAAATATTCTACAAAATGATAAAATCGCTAAAGATTGATACAACATTACATAATGGCAAGATAAAAAGCAAAACTGGAAAACTGCTAACGGAAGATATAGAAATTATGGAAAGGTGGAGAGAATACTTTGAGCAACTACTGAATCCAGTAATAAAAGATAAGAATAGAACAGAGAAGATTGCGACAAGTGATGTAAACGACAACAAAAGTAACAGCGAAGTAGAAAAGAGGCGAAGTGTAGAGAAAATAAAAATTGAAGAATTAAAAGAGGCAATCAAAAATATTAAAATGGTAAAGCACCTGACTACAGATGTGATAAAAACTTAGGGAATGATGGAAAAAACTTACTATTCAATATCTATAACAAAGCGTGGGAAGGGAAAATCATACCAAAAGATTAGGAAATAGGTTTAATAGTAGGGGAGGTCCGGCTACAGTGGCCATGCTGGTACAGTGGCCACTTCTTCGTAAAATATTAGTGAAATATCCGACAACACTGACATCTGGTTTGTGTGTATAGGTACCTTTAAGGATTATTTTCAACGATCGATGATTCAGTTGTTGCTAAGTATAGTAATGAAACACGTGAATTTTCTTTGTGTGCAGTCAATACTTATTATTTAATATACATTTAAAGTGTTCCCGAATAAACTTAAAAGTTGTTTTTTGTACTTTGCAGTTAATAGGTGTAAGTGTCATCCTTGAAGATATTATCTTCATACTCGAAAAGGTAAGAAATTTAATTTTAATATATTTTAGGTTACGATGTTTGATAAAGTGCGATTTGCGAACAGTGGCCACATTTTTTAAGTATGCAGTGGCCACTGCTTTTCATATTTTTAAACCAGTGGCCACTGCACACTTAAAAAATGTGGCCACTGCTTTTAATATTTTTAAACCGATTGGCATATTATTATTGAAATTGTTAAAACAAATATAGTTATAATCATCATAATGTTACTAGTCATTTATTATTATATCGTTATCGTTGTTAAATAGGTACCGGTTTCAATCGGTTTTATATTTGGTTGCGTCAGTTTTTATATCAATTGTTAGTAGTAGGCAGGTATTAAGGGCATGTTCACATTACAGCTATATTTGTCTCTTTCAGAGGTTGCAGTAATGCCACGAAAAGGTTTAAAAAATACTGGCATTGGAAAAACCAGTGAAGAGACCATGAAAAATGCAGTATATGCAGTTTTTGAAAGCGGGTTTTCTACCAAAAGAGCTGCCATTAATTTCAATATTCCTCGCACCACCCTACGAAGATATATAAAAAAATGTAGGGAATCCAGAGAAAACATAAATTGGAATAATCCCAATTTAGAAGGTAGTCCACGCATGTGCCCAAATTATACAGTCCGAAAAATTTTTCTAGTGAAGAGGAGCAGCAATTGTGTAGATATCTGAAAACTATGGCTAATTTACATCACGGTTTGACGCCCAAAACTCCCGTAAATTGGCCTATGAGTTGGCAATTGCTAATAAAAAATATTCCGACACCTTGGAGCGAAAATCAAACTGCGGGAAAAGACTGGTTTACGGGATTTATCAAGAGGAACAAAGACATTGCTATAAGAACAGCGGAAGCAACTTCTCTGGGAAGGGCTATGGGCTTTAATAAACCAGTGGTTGATAAATTTTTCATGAACTTAAAGGGGCTTATAGAAAATATAAACTAAATGCCTGTCAAATCTACAACGTCGACGAAACAGCATTAACGACAGTGCAAAATCCCGGAAAGGTTTTAGCTGCTAAAGGCCAAAGGCAAGTGGGACAGATCACTTCAAGCGAAAGGGGTACACTCGTAACGATGGTGGGAGCTATAAACGCTATGGGCAATACCATTCCTCCATTACTAGTGTTTCCCCGCAAGTATTTCAAACACCATATGATCAAAAATTCGCCACCGGGAACTATTGGAGCGGCTTCTCCGTCCGGCTGGATTACATCCAATATCTTTGCAGAGTGGTTTAATCACTTCATCAATCATGCTAAACCATCTGCGGATGCTCCTGTACTTTTAATCATGGATAACCATGAAAGCCACATATCGCTGGCAGTTATAGAAAAGGCTCGACAAAATCATGTGAAATTACTAACACTTCCACCGCACACCAGCCATAAACTACAACCGTTGGATAAATGCGTGTATGGTCCTCTGAAAAATATTATAGCAACGCTTGTCAAACTTGGCTGCTTAATAATCCTGGGAAAAGGATTGTAATTTATGATATTGCTGAGCTTTTAGGGTTGCATATCCACTGGCATTTTGTGCGAAGAACTGCATATCTGCTTTTAAAGAAACGGGCATTTTCCCCTTCAATAATATGATATTCAGTGACGACGATTTTATGGCTTCAAAAGTAACTGACATTCCTGAGATGAACCCCCAACTTAAAACTAGTTTAGGAGAACCCCAACCTAACGCCAGTTTTGAAGAATTCCAACCAAGTACCAGTTGCGGAAAAACATGAAACCAGGTTTAAACACTCAAGAAAAAGAAGCTGTTTCAGAGGAGACTGTTGATTCTGACATTGAACCTGGACAGGACATAACAGTGCAAAAGGAAATGATTGAACAGAAGACACCGGAAAAGGAATTTATACCTCCAGAAATTGTACAGCCTTATCCAACAGTTAAAGAAAATAATAATACAAAGATTCCCAGAAAAGGGAAAAAGAAATCGACGGAGGTATTGACGAATACTCCAATTTACGAAAGATTGAAATTTGAAAACTATAATAAAGCATCTAAGCTGAGAAAAACAACGCAGCTGAGGTTAAGCGCAAATGTTTAGACGAGAATAGACATCAATTAATTGTTAAAAAGCCCAAACAGATTTAATTTAACAGACTCCGATGATGTTGATTGGTTTGAAGAAACTGATGATATCGTAAAGGATTCTAAAGATCTAAGTGACATTAGCGCACAATCCTTTGTCTTAGTCAAGTTTCCTACAAAAGACTTGCAAATATTACGTAGGCAAGGTGTTAAAGAAAATTAGTAATCAAGAGTATGAAATTAATTTTCTACGAAAGAAAGGAAATGCGTTCGTTTTCCCAATCGTTGAAGATGCAAGTATTGTTTTCCTTAAAGACATAGAATTGCACTTACCTGATCCAAATTTATCCGGAGGAACGGCCAGAACAAGCACGACTTACAAATTTGCCATTGATATGTCTTTGTACAATGTCAATTAATCTTTGAAAATCATTTAGTTGTATCTCTTTTTGCATTTAGTAATGTAATATCCACTTAAAATTATTATAGGTATTTTTAAAGCAATGGTTGTATATATTTATTTTGTTAATCCAATTTTCTTGTTAATTTCTAATTAGGGAACAGTGGCCACCCAACTCTTACAACATAGGGCCACTGTACCCTACATGGAGGGTACAGTGACCATTTTGTATATACTTACATAAACAAATTTTACTCAAAAATGACAGGAAATATTTGAGTTTTAGTAGTGAATAGTTAATATTGAAAGTGTTATGAATGATCCTAAGCAAATAGATATACAAAATGTATACAAGACTCAAAGTTTGAAGACAAAACATGAAAAGGTGGCCACTGTAGCCGGACCTCCCCTACTTATACATAAAAAAAGGGACAAAACCAACTGCAGTAATTACAGAGAAATTACATTATTAAGCACACCGATAAAAATTTACGAGAGAATACTGGTAGAAAGACTAACAGAAAAAAATGGAGTAACAATGGCTTAATCTCAAAGGGGATTTAGAAAAGGCTATAGTGTACAAGACCACATAACCACAAATTTAATAAGTAACACACTACAAGGAAACAAAAAGCTATTCAGTGCGTTTATTGACCTAGATAAAGCTTTTGATCGAATCAATAGAAAACTAGTATAGGAAAGTTTACAGAAAAGGCAAGAAAATGAAAAATGGATTGCAGCCATCAAAAGTATATACAACAATAACGACAACTACGTAATTAGTAAAAACATGATGTCAAGAAACTTTAAAACAAACGAAGGGATACGACAGGGGGGAGTGCGATGAACCCAGTGCTGTTCACCGTATTTATGGATGACATTATAAAGAAATATCATAATAAAGTAAAAAAACAATAGTGGGATATAGAAATTTACAAACTGTATATATACAGTGTGTCTCTGGCAAGACACAACATAGAAATTTCAGTATAGAAAAAAATTGAATTAATCCACTAAGGCTATGGAATTTTCGTATTGACGTATACGTTACAATTAATTGTTATTGCGTGTTCCTTATTGTAATATCTCCTTGTTTAATTTTTGAAAGTGAGTGTGTATACAATCCCTTAGAAAGTTCAAATGGTTAAGTGGGTATACAGTGGTAAAAGCTATAGAAACACTTCCGCTTTGTTTGCTGCACTTTTTCCGGATTGGCCAATTCCAAATAGCAGTACAGTGATGAAAGTAGTGCGACTATTTGAAGAAACTGGCAGTGTACACAAGCGTCCGAAGCAGGTTCAACAAAACCAGAACATCGACAATGCCAACGATGAAGAAATCGATCTACTCGCTGGAGTGCAACTCAACCCTAACATTAGCATTCGACAACTAAGTATCGATTGTGGTGTAAATAGGTGTCGAGTTCATAAAATTTTAAAAAGGCATAAATATAAGTCACCCACATCACCAGGAAATATTCAGAACCGATGCTGACAAAGGCAAGAATTTTGTGAGCACCAAACAACCAATACTTTTGTTATTGGAACACTAAAAACCCACATTTATTGGTACCAGCGCACACACAATATCCCCAAAAAGTTAATGTTTGGGCTGGAATATTCTCTAATACAATAATAAGTCCATTTTTTATTGAAGGGACACTTACTGCGGATAAGTATAGAGACTTATTGATACATCAGATTTGTGATATCAGCATGATGGGTGTCCAGCACATAATGCAAATCAAATAAAGCACCTTTTTAATGAAGCACTTCCTGAAACCTGGATTGGAAGAGGTGGGGAAGTTACTTGGGCACCAAGATCACAAAACATACCTTCGAAGGTTTACACCGACAGACCAACGACACAATTGAGTCTTTAAAAGATAAAATTGTAGAAGTTTGCTTCAATATACCAGCAAATATGATTACAAATGTGCAACGAAACTTCTATGACTGATTGGGGCACTGTTTAGCAATAAATGGACAGCATTTTGAACAGTTGATATAAGCTAAGCACTTCGCATGTAATACCTACTAGCTTTCACTTCTGTATATACACCAACAAATCGGTTCTTTTTAGGACCACTAACACATTTATAGAAAAGAATTTTTAATATGATTTAATTAAAACTTAAAACGACAATCACTTTTAATAAAAAACAGTAGTTGATATTACAACATTTTTACAATTGTTCTTGGATGGTTTGAAAATAACAATCTTGCTTGTTGACTCCTGGATTCTAGTAAAACCTGAAATAGAAAGTCAAAAGAGAAATAGCAAATTAAATAATTTAAACACAAACCATTTCGTTCCCATTATTTATAAAATTGAAAACCTTAATTGGACATCTTCTAAAAATCTTCATTAATCCCATTAGTTTCAAATAATTGTTTACGATCAAGAAGCTAAAAATGTATAACACCGTCCAATTCTGGGTTATACTTTACTTCGCTGATACCGAATACAGTCCTCCAAACATCTACATCTGTTTATCTGTAGAGACAAACTACTCGATTCATACTGATCGAAATATCTGTCTTACCCATAATACTAACTGTATTGACTTAAAATAATGTTTTAGCTTTAGAATACCTGCGTATTCTTGCAAGATGCAAGTATCATCACAGAATAGGGAGCGTTTAACAGAAATTGCACTTGTAAAAATTAACATCCCCAAATATAACTGGCGCAGCTCCTCTGCGCATATATGGCCACCTAGAATGAATTGCTTTTTTGTATGTCAGTGTTCTTCAAACAGTGTTCGGTGTATTTAGCAAGCCCTAAAGTGTAAAAACCACTGGTTTATTCCCACGTGTTGAGGTGTTTTATCAGCGTTTGTAGTTTGTGTTTTTTGCTTTTAGACTATCATTATTGTTTTAATTAGTATTAGCTTCCATTTAGTTCCGTTAATTAGTGTTATTATACAGTGTTTTTTAATTATCTAATAAGTTAGGTTAGCCGTGCAATGGTTCATTATTGTGGTATATTTAATTGCAAAAACAATAATCGTGACAATCCTAAACTTAAGTTCTTTACTGTACCAAAAGATCCTATGAGGTAAGTGTCTATTTTGTATTAACAACTTTATATGACATAAGTATTTATAGGCAAATAACATGGTTGCCTTTAATGGGACGTAACGAATTAATTCTAAAAGAAGCAGAAGTAGTTGCTAGGGTTCGTGTTTGCAGTAACCACTTTTCTCCAAGAATGCGTACCTCTGTTGCAGGAAGCAAATTGAAAAAGGATGCAGAACCTGATTTATTTAATGACGGTGTGGGGTATAAAGGTAAACTAAAATGTTCTTTTTACATAATGCTTATTTAATTAGATCATTTTTAGGTGTGAATATATGCGCCTCTACAAGTTCGCATGTGCCACCAGAAAATGAACACAATTATCCTCTTGGGTCTGAAACACATAAGTTCATCTGTGACAGTCCGCAAAGTGATTCAAAAAGTTCGCAAACAACACCAGACCTTTCTTCATCAACACCGAGGAAACGTACTTTACGTGGTGAAGTTAAAACAATAAAGAAAAAGTGCCTACGTTTAGAAAAACAGTTGGAGGACATTACTATACCGCCAAATCCAATGATGTCAGAGAAGGTATTTACGGACTTTTGCAAAACATACTTTCCGGAGACAACTGCCAATTTTATTGTTTCACAATATGAACTTCATAAACGTGCTCCTAATGGTCGTAGGTACAGTGATGCTTTTAAGCAGTTTGCCTTGACAATATACTTTTTGGGGCCAAAGGTTTATAGATTTTTGCAAACCACATTTGATCTACCCCACAAAACAACACTTTGCAGAATGACTGCCAATTGGGATATATCAAGTGGTGTAAATGATTTTATATTTCAATCCATGTCATTAAAAGTGAACAATTTGGACGATACTGCAAAAGATTGTGTGATTTGTGTTGATGAAATGTCTTTAAAAACACATTTGTTTTACAACAGATCTAAAGATTTTATACTAGATTTTCGTGAAGATAAAGACGTTAACATTTATGAGCCAGCCAACTCCGCACTCGTCATAATGGTGCGAGGAATTAAACATAATTGGAAGCAACCCGTGGCATATTTTTTTGTACATAATAGTTGTGATTGTCAACATTTAAAGTTAATTATATTTAGATCCATTCATAAATTATTATCAATCGGACTAAATGTTCTTGGAATAGTCACCGATCAAGGTTCCAATTTTATTAAATTCTCGAAAGACGTTGGTGTGACTCCTCAGCATCCCTTTTTTATGGTAAATACCAAAAAAAATTTTTATTTTTTTGATACTCCTCATTTATTGAAATCTACTAGAAACAATTTATTTAAATATAACTTTAAACTTGACTCCATTATAATTGAGAAAAAATATATTATAGACGTTTTACATTAGACAATTTCTTGAACAAGAAATTGAACAATTTTTGGAACAATCTAAATTGTGTAATTTTAAACAGCAAATTGAGTGTAATATTAGCTACTTTCTTTTGCGTTGCAATTCGAATCATAACACGTTGTGATCTAATCGCCAGTGATTTTTTGGAATGGGATCCATCCCCACTTCAAAAATTTTTAGGATCGTGATATGTATTACTGAATCCTATATTTTATTGGATTCATCTAACTGTGAAAACATACATAACCTATAACCTCATAAAAATGTGTAGCAACAATCTAAAACAATTACTTCTCGAATGTAATGGCACCACGGTAGAGCTGTTAATAACAGCTGAAGAGCACGAAAAAGCCACAAAAGGTGAGTAAATGTGCTATTATAAATATAAGCATATTAATAATTGTTTACATAGATTTGCTGTATGCACAAAATCTCTTCGATAGATATGTCAATGATAAAAATAATAGTGAACTGGAGGAAATCAATCTTGAGGATCAACAGGTCAAAGAAGAAGCATCTTATGAATCGTCATGGTCTGAAGCTGAAACAATGTTTTTCATTTCTTTGTACGAACAGCATAAGGATGATTTCAGCCATGCCAAAAACGTAAACATGTGTGGATCTTGATAGCGGAACAGATGGCAGCTCGTAATTACATTGTAAGTAGCTATTAACTGTTACTTACTATTTAATTTATTATATTTATGTTTCATTGTTTATAGCGTGATGCTGTTAAATTAGAAAGAAAGTGGACAAACCTTATGAGAGTGTACAGAGCCATTAAAGACAATAAAGGTCCCAAGAAATCAGGACGAGGAGGCCAAAATTATAAATATTTTGAACGTATCGATGAAATTGTGGGTAATAAACCTTCTAACACTCAGTCTCACAATACTGTGTTACAAATTGGAGTAAACAATGAAGAGATTACACCTGTAAGAGTTAATGATGATGAGCAAACTTCATCCGATTTTGAAGTTGAGAGTATCGTGCATCAGAAAGAAATTACTGGTGTACTTACTAACGGCTCCAAACGAAGGAAAAGTAATTCAGTGACTTTGAATAAGCAAATAATGCTGGAAAAGCTGAGCGGCACAGGGAATTAATCGAAATTGAAAAGAAAAATTGATAATAGAAAAGCGAAAAGTGGAATTATTAGAAAAGCTTGTAATGTTACAGAACAAAACTTAGTCATCAATTGTTGACCAACTTCTGTTTATTGCTAATAAACTACATTTGTTCTTCAATAAACATTTCTTCATTTAAATCATATTTCATTTGACAGATATTGTGTAATACACAAGCTGCACCGATACAATTAACAATAAATGATACATTAAAATTATCAAATTTTTGCAACCTACGAAATCTTCCCTTCAAATGCCCAAAAGCGTTTTCAATAACCATGCGTGTGGACGAGTGTCTATAGTTAAAATCCTTCTGTTCATTGGTGAGATGTCCATTATCCTTTATAGCGGTCAGTATCCAATGAAACGAGGGGTATGCTGAATCGCCTAGCAGTTTATATTTTCCATAAAACAACCTATCTGAGTTTTCTACTGCTTCTTTAAATAACAAAGAACGTCTCAAGACTCTTGCATCATGCATTGAGCCTGGTTCTCCAATACTAACGTCTAAGAAACATAATGATGAATTAACAACAGCCTGCATTACAATACTGTGATAACCTTTACGGTTACAGTAATCTTCTTGAAACTGTTTTGGTCGGTTGATCCTAATATGGGTGCCATCTATAGCACCGATTACATTACAAATCCCTTTTTATTACCAAAATTTCGGAATCTACTGCTGCCACGTTTTCATTAGGCCAAGTTATGTACTCTTTACTAATCCTCACTAAGAATTCAGTTACAAGTTTAACTGTATTATGTGCACAGCTCAAAGTCACATCAAACCTATCAGAAATTTGCCTAAAAGTTTCTGTATTGGCTAAATACCACACTGTCAGCAAAACAGCTTTGTCGGGATAAACTGAAGGCCATCCTCCTGCTCGTGCTATAAAGTTTTTCCCATATAATTCTATAAGCAGGTTTATATTGCTTCGTTCCATTCTGAAATGCTGTTTGAAATCCACATCACAGTACTTAGAAACAGTATTCGCGACGTAGTTTCTAATGCGAGTATGCCGTGGTCTCTCCTTGTACTCCCCATCTTCAGAACTTGAACTACTGTATGAAATAGTTCTACTGATGGGTTTTACCAACTCAGACTGCAAGTTATAAGCGTTTAATATGTCATTCATAAATAATACAAACATATGTATTTACCACAATAAAGTCGTCAAGGTTAAACATTCTGTAATCGTTGATAAATTGATGTAATTAAATTCAAATTATTATGTAAATAAATTTGAGGTTATGAATTAACTAATACAGACCATACAGACATAAAACATTACATGGTGTTCTTTTGAGTAGGCGTTCAGATCTCGATCATACGAATTTTAACGATCTGGATTCTGTGATCGTAATCCAAAAGTTAAGCAAAAGAAAGAGCCTATTGTATGGCTTTTAGATTGTGTCGTAAAAATTAAAACCTGCTCTATTTCCGAGACAATTTTCAACACATTTTGTCTACGAGTATGCGCACTGCACACAACTCGAAGCGAGAAATATCAGCTGTTTATAGCACTAGCACGTTTTTACTTCAAAATTTTGTGTGGTTATGATAATAGTATTGAATCGTTATTGAACACTACTAAACACAACAGCTTAGGTAGGTAATGTTAATTTTTGTAATTCAAAATTATATATAAGACAATTGGATGTTATTACATGAAGAAATGGGTTGGACAAATGAACAAGTTACGTTGCTTATTGAACAATATGCTCAACATCCTTGTTTGTTTTAGTTAAACACAAACATTACCATAATAAACAGATGCGGAGTTTAGCGTTAAATATAATTACGCAAAGCCTAAGAACATTAATTCCAACAATAACTGAGGCAGAAGTACAAAAAAATTTTTGGGACTTCGTACGACGTATTCGAATGAGCGCAAGAAGGTGTTAGCCACATTGCACAGTGGAACTAGTGAAGAAGAGGTAGCAAAATTTATTGACAAGTCAATAGCTATTGAAACAAAAACGTCTTCTGGGATTGGACTGTGTTAAACTGGTAACCGTAGTTGCCAATGTTTCGCCACCTATCGTAAGGGCCGTCCAATCCCGGAAGACGTTTTTGTTTCAATAATTCCAATAGTTCTTAAATCAATAGCTATATAATTTGTCAAGTGCACAATCTGATTTTCTTTTTACAGGTTTATAAACCTTCATTATGGTATTACAACCTAATGCATTTTTTGAACGATTCCTTAATCATTCGTTCGCATAAGTCATCTTTGATCGAAAAACTTCTGTTGATACTGAAGACCAATGGGAAAACTCGGAACAAGATCTATTGGCTGTAGACGTACAAGTACCTTTGGTAACTTAAAAAACTTCAAATTTGTAGCAGATAAACTTATACTTTCAATTTTATTAGACTGAAGGAGAATATGAAATTCAGGATGATGGTTCCATCGTAAAATCACCTGATTCAATAATAGTTGATGAAGAGTCACAAAGATCTTGTTGTACACCTAGGTCAATTAGCCGGCAATCTTCAATAGACGTCCCTGTAAGAAAAAGAAAAAATTCTGACAAAAAAAATCCAAATATTGATCCGGATATGGTAATTTGTGTGATAATAACTAACAAATCATTTTAATTTTGTGTTACTTGTAGATAATGTTAGAGAAAGTATCCAAAAAACTTAGGGAAGATCAGTGAAGCAGTAGTACAGAACAAAAACCAGGAGAAGTTTTAAAATGTGTTTGGAGATGCATATAATACATCTAACAGACGAATAATAATATGCAGATATAACACATCTAGAAAATACTTCTTTAAGATATACATAGTATAAGAATACAAAATGTTTAACATTTGCATACTTAATGCGGACATTATTACATCTACAAAACGCATCTAGAAGTGTTTTAAATATATCTAGGAACACATCTTAAGATGTATTATTTATTTTAAAAACATTTTTAATACTGATTTGTGCTACCTGGGTACCCCTTTCCAAAAAATGAAAGTTGCATTAGCTGCCCAAATTTTTAGCAGATCAGTAGCTACAGCTATGGAAACTTTAATTACGTTTAACTTTTTACAGTCATCTGCCATACATACTTCTATATTTATTTCAAACATGGACAAATTATTCGATATTTTAAATTCCTTAACGTTTCATTCTTCCAAAACTTTAAATAAACCTTTTACAGGTACCGAGGAGCAAATAAATCATCTTTTATTAATGCAGGATATTTTTAAAAAACTAATTATTGTAGATTCTTTTCAAAAAAATAGAACAAACAATGTAAAATTTATAACGGGGTGGCAAACAACTATTGCAGCGTTTCTTATGTTGTGGGAAGACCTGAAAATAAACTCTAAGTTTATTTGTACGCGTTTTATTAATCAAGACGCCTTAGAAAATTTTTTCGGTGGTATAAGAAGCCAAGGGGGCAACAGCACAAATCCAACCCCAATTCAATTTTATTATTCCTTCAGAAAATCATTTTGCTTAAATTATTTTAATCGTAATGGGACTAATTGTACTAAAGATTTTAACAATGTTTTGTTGGCATTTCAAGATCTACAAATTAAAGTTGATACTACGATACAATCACAAGGCTTTTTGTCAAATGTGGTAACAATAAATCCTACCGAATATTTAAATATGGATATCCCAGAAAAAAATGCCCTGGCATGGATAGCAGGGTATTTAATTAAAAAATGTGGCGAGAAACATACTTGTAATGTTTGTGAAGAGCATTCAAAAGCTCAAACAGAATTAGGTGATGAAACTATTCTTTGCTACTTTAGGGCTTACCAAAATCAAAATAAAGACCTTTTTGGGAATCTAAAAATGCCACCAACTAAGTTTTATTCTTACATTGCCCAATTAAATTATGCATTTTCTACAAATTTCCCCATAATGTCGATTGAAAAAAATTTAGCATCCCAACTTGTAAACGAACTTGAGAAAATTCCCCTTTTGCATCCGTGTCCTAGTTTTCCTTGCTCGTATTTATTAAGTTTGTTTGTTCGAATGAGAATTTTTTATACACTAAGATACATGAATAAAGATTTAGTACAACAAAAACGCAATAAAAAAGACAAAAAAGCATTAAAAATGTTGCATTTATAAATGTATATTGTGGTGATTTGTACACATAGTTTTGAGTTAATTTTGGTATGTCAAGCGATTGTACATTTGATTTTATTGTATAATAATTTAGTTAATTAGTATATATTACTATTAAATTGTATTAAATTAAAATAATCTACAGTGCTTTTGCTTTGTAAAATTTGCTACCAATTAAAATTATACAATATTTTATACTACTTTGGCGTTTAAATTCTACCCTTATCTATTAACTCTTCGTTATGAGTGAATTCACGTATACTCTTTAATATAAACTGTATACTTTTAAGCTTTCACTGAAAAAAATTCAAATGTTTAAATAAACTAGCGCAGGACATAGTTGCGCACAGGAGCTGCGCGAATGATCACAAATTCCCCTCAATAACAAAGGAAAAGGGTGGGAGTGCAATTTCTGTAAAACGCTCCCTATTCTGTGGTATCATGTCTAATAGTTTACACACAGGTTTACAATACAGGAAAACAAACGACTCATTTAACCTCAACTTCAATAAAAACAGGTTTTATGCAAAAGTATTTGGTTATGCTTACTTCGATAGCTACTATAAAATATGAAAGCAACTGAACATTGATTAGAATTTTCGTAAAATCACAAAATACTAAATAATTACTTTTACAAACTTAAAGAATAATATTTACATTTGAAGGAAGATTAGACATTCTACACTTGCTCTCTCTTCAACAAAATGCCGTAACGTATTGAGTATATAACAATCCGGAATTTTCATAGCAATAGTAGATCAAATCAACTTTTTTTAATAGTAAAAATCCTATGTTGCGTCTTGCCAGAGACACACGGTATAACTACAATACACATTTCAATTTTTAAGACATCAGCTTTGAAGAAAAAGACAAATTATATTTTTAAGAAATTGACACTGAGTTATTTCATATTTTTTTGTACTCATAACAAAACTATATGCGTGCTTTTTCTACTAACTCACGTATTTTAACATTACTTCTATTTTTATTAGATAAAGATTCCCTCTCAAAACCAAAAAAAACATCAACAACTCTACTAATCTTTTAAGACCAGTTGCACCAAACTCGGTTAAAAACAATCCTTACTACAAACCAAAAATTAACCCAATATGGAGTTCACGAAAAAAGTTACAGATATTTCCGTGAACTTTTGCATCTGTCAAAATTTTACGAAACAAATTAATATCTATAACTACAGGGAATGTTATAAAAGGGGACCAAAATTTTGAGGTAAAATCCGAAAATGCAATAATATCTAGGGCGTTCCATTTAAAATAACGAAGTTGATGTCGATTTTCCCTACAACCGGAAGTGTCAAAAGAATGAAAATATTTTAGTTGAGTATGACTTAGTTTTAATCATTCTCCAAATTTTCAAATTTTTTCCATGTATACTTTTCCGCATACGACAAATGGCGGTTCCCTGTGAGGCACCCTGTATGTGAAGCGAACAAATTTTGGTTGTGGAAATAATTGAGTAAATATTTCTTAAACTGACTGAGGCGATAGAATATTAAATTTAATTAAATTTGCAGTACGTCACTTACATTTTATATTAAAATTTGACAATCAAATGAATACTAAAATAAAAAAAAAACTGAATTAATTGCTTTCAATAAAAATTAAAAAATATAATATAATTTAGTCTTTTTCCATTATTTAAAAACTAAACACACTTAACTATATTAAACAGCATTAATCATTTATTTACCTGTCTAATATCGTTCTATTGTCAACGAACAACGCAACACAATGAAAAAAACAACTTATTTAAATAATAAATTTTTAGAATATTTGTCAATAATATCCGCAATGTCATCAATAAAATTTTCTAAGTTTAAAACTTGGAGTAGATATTTACAAGTAATACAAAGTGCACTTTACATAATTTTGTATGTAAAAGCTTTTATATCTACTGACTTAAACGAAGAAGGAATGTTTATTAAAACTCCAGTTATTTCTTTTTTGTTTTATTTTTACTCTTACGGCTTACAATTTGTCAGTGTTTCTGCTATTATATGCAGTCAAATTTTTGAAAAAAAAATAATAAAGCCTGGAACGAAATAACAGTAATGGACGGAGATCTAAGAAAAACTGATTTATGTACTAAATTGAAAAGAATAAACAGAAAAACTGATTTAAAAACAATTGGATTTTTATTACATTACTCGTTGCACTTCATATGCGTATTCTTTGAGAAATTTGATTTAGGATTTGTACTAGAAATACTTACGATATGTGTAAATATTTGCGTAAAAGTTCAATACTACTTGTGGATGAGTATCATTGGAGACCGATTTCAAGTTTTGAACTACGCTTTAATTAAATCGAATGAATCCATAAAAATCAAAATGCAAGATTCAGTAAACCGTGAACTGAAACGTATATTAAAACAGCGAAGATGTTTAGCGAATTTAACTAAAACTATTAATAAATCGTATTCGTTTTTGCTTTTAATTTATATCTTCATAAATGCGTGCATACTGATCTCACAGATCTATTTACTCGTCTATATTTGTTACACCGGGAATATATTTAATACCCAGTTAGGAGTATTCAAAATACTAGTATCAATATTTTCAGCATCACTTGAGCTGTACCTTATTGCATCTTGCACTGAGCGTACGTGCACAGAAGTAAGAATATTAAATTCATATTATTTTCCTTTATAATTTGTTTGCATTTTAGGCCGGATTAACTAAAGGAATTTTACATGGACTAATACTTACGTCATGGGATACTCTAATTGTGGATCGGGTGAACATTATATTTCTTATGGTAATATATGTAACAAATGATTTTTCAGATAAAACGAGAGATTTTGCATTTAATGCACAATAAAGTATACATAATGGCATGTAAACTGTTCTATATAGATTTCACGATGCTTTACTCGGTGCAAAATATACTTAATGGATTAGAGTTCCGTCTTAACTGTTATTGTTCCAGATTATTGCCACAATAGCAAATTATTTATTCATTATGATACAGTTTGATTGGGATCAAATAAAAAATGCTGGACAGCTAAACAACACACGACAAAATGAATCTAAAACATAAATATAATTTCAATACATACGTTTGATCATAAAGTTTTTAGATAAGGTAATTGTTTATGTCTTCGATAACTTCAGCTAATAAACGTCAATTGATTGTCAGTATTCATCAAATTTTTATGAAAAATAATGTGTTCGTCAGAACATAAAAGATTTATTATGAATCTTACTGGGCATACACCCACCACTTGCTTGGTTGAGTTTCAGGAAAGATTTAGATGTATCGTATATGCAACCAACAATACATGCAATCATCAAAAACATGAAAAATTTGCTAATGTCAAAATCATAGCCGGGGTGGATATCTAAAAACTTTATGATCGCTCGGTATAATTGTCACAGTAACAACAATTGTGTATTTATTTTAATTTAGTAATAATCAAAAACTAACTATTTTTGGTATTTTCACTTGACTTAAGATTTCTTATAACATCTTGTGCTTTTCCGGAGATACATTTATAAGAAGGCGATTAATGTAGTACCCGATAGATTTTTAAATAAAGCATTCTGTAGGTGAAAGTTTTTCTAATTTAGCATTGTATTGAACGAAATTTTGCCCTTTTATTTGGCAGATTCCGACGTTTGAAATATTTAGATAAGAGCAGAGATGATATGATACCTCACACTGTTTTATCAGCATAAGTACTACACAATTGGTACATGGATCATGAAGATGAAGTGATTGAAGGGATGGACAAAATTATGTTCAGCACTATGGTGATGAATCTTTATAATGTGTAACAAAAACTAAAACACGATTAAAACATATAAGACCTAATAACTACTTTCAACCAATAAAATAATTTACTAAACTGTCTCTAAGTAAATGAACTTTTATAATTTATAACAAAAAACAAAACTAAATCATTTAGAACCCACAAAGTTTTTCAAATTCTAAATGAACTTATACAGGGTGGGTTACGCTCAAAGGGAAAAGGAAAATGATATGAAAAGTTATTTGGCAGAAGTACGTAGGTTAGTGACGGATACTTTTCTAAACTAGTCAGATATATACAGTGTGTTCCAAAAGGTGTGTTATATCAAAGTTATGTTTGTTTTAATGGAACACCATGTATTTTATTTTTGAAGTATACTGAACAAAATAATGTTAATGCCCCCAAGAAATGGTTTTTATTTAATATCTCAGGAACCCTTCGAGATAAAGCGATGCGATAAGGGCTACTATTTTACGGTATTGGTCAAAATTAATTACAACCGTAGGCGTGCGAAACCGGGGGGGAGAGATTTATTTACAAAGTTTTTATTGTTTGACTTTTTTGACAATTTGACACCAAAATATCATTTATTATCTAAAATTACATACAAAATGTACTCTTCATAAAATGTGCCGCTTTAAATGAAACACTGCACGGTGAAGAGCTATGCAAGTTTGAAGTGTTTTTGTTCATAAATAAGCAATGGCGTAATAATCAACTAAAACATTATCTCGACTTACAAACATCGTACAACCATGTTTTTTTTTAAATTTGTCAAAAATGACAGTTAATGAAAAATTTATGACAATACGCACATTTGTTTATGAGTTAAGTGCAAGAACCGATAACCGAAGTCGTACTTACACTAGACGTTACAACGAAAAAATTAGCTCCTCCTGGGTCCCATCAGATGACGGGTACTGGGTCAGATTGAATTAAACTTTTAAGACCTTTTTAACCACTTAACGACCAGCTCCGTAATATTACGGTCTTCATTCGTAGCAAAAAATATACCACTTCCATTATTAGGGGCCCACAAACTTTTAGCATGCCTAGTTTTATTATGACCGTTTCAACTCGTAGCGGCGTTGTTCAGTATCATAGCACTTATACGGGTATAATAATATGCTTGTTCCGTTGTTCTCCACGATACAAGGATTTGAGATGGTGGGGAGCGTTGTGGCATGTTAGGTTCTTAGTACTACTATTGGCTATTGGTATTCAGTCGGTATTTAGACCGTGAGAAGGCTGTTTCACGCTGCGTGGGAAGTGGTAACGCGTAGAAAATACAATAAAAATGAATTCTGACGACAGTGAGTCTGATTTAAACTATGCACCAGAGTCAAGTAGCGAAAATTTAGATTCCACTACGGACGGTGAGGCAAGCAGTGACGAAGGCGACTCTGATACAAAACTAGAGGATTGTGACGACCTAAGTAGTGCTAGGAACTGGTATCCAATTAGCGTGGTTTCTCCTTCCCCTGCGGTTCCAAGATTTGAATTTGCATCAGTCAGTTCGTTGAATTTCGAAGTCGAAGACCACTCAGATCCCTTGCAGTTTATCAAGCCTTTTCTTGATGAAAGTTTCCTAGGTATCGTTGTCGAGGAGACCAACAAATTCGCTGCTAAACAAAATGACCCTAAGTGGTTGCCAACTAATAATGATGAAATGCTCTTGTTTATCGCTATAAATATTCTGATGTCTTTTGTAAAGAAGCCAGTTGTTGTCCACTACTGGTCAAAGCGAAATATAATAGAAACGCCAGTATTTGGTAAACTAATGACAAGAAAAAAGTTTTTGGTATTGAAAAAATACCTCCATTTTTATGATGAGACTAACTTTGATCCCGCTCTGCATCCATTCCGAAAGTTGTCTAAAATTTGGCTGATCTGCTGCACAGTAAATTCAGAGAACTGTATACACCAAACCGAGATGTAACAATCGACGAAAGTCTCGTGATGTTCAAAGGGAGGTTGGGATGGAAACAGTTTATTCCACTAAAAAGGGCTTGATTCGGAATCAAATCGTATTTACTTTGCGAATGTAAGACAGGATATATTTAGTCTATGATAATCTACACTGGAAAGAGAACCACCTTTGACGCTAAGTTTATGGGTCAGCCTATTTCTACGCAAATAATGTTGACTATGATGAAACCTTTGTTGGGCAAGAGGTACTGCCTTACAACTGACAACTTTTACACTAGCCCAACACTTGCAGACGCACTACTGAAACAAAGAACTGATACCTACGGAACCGTAAAATTGAAAAGAAAAGAAATGCCACCAGAATTATTAAAAAAAACTGAAGAAAGGAGAAATTGCTGCCTATCAACGTGGGAAAGTGATGGCTCTCAAATGGAAAGACAAAAAGGATGTCTGTCTTTTGTCAACAGTACATAGCACGCATATGGTTGAGGGAAAAACTAGAGGTGAACCATCTGGAAGGAAAAAAAAACCTTGTGTTGTAAAACACTATAACCTAAAATGGGTGGACTCGATCGCGTCGATCAACATCTCTCTGATTACCCTATTATTAGAAAACGAGGGAAGAAATATTACAAAAAAATTTTCTTTCACCTTATAGAGTTTGCAGTATGGAATGCTTACGTGTTGTATACTAAATGTAATGGCAAATTATCACATCTGGATTTTCGCATGAAAACTATAGAACAAATTATTAAAGCCCATGGAAGTGAAGTTTCGGAGTCAAGAGGCCGTCGACGGTCTGTCCCAAACTCTCTTCGCCTGGTAGACCGTCATTTCCCTGATTATGTGCCACCTACTGCCAAAAAAATCAACACTACCCGCATATGTGTGGTGTGTACAAAAAACGTGATGACAGAGGGAAAAAAGTGCGTCGTGAGTCACGATACCAGTGTCCAGACCGCGATGTTGGTCTGTGCGTAAGCCCGTGCTTCCCTGTACCTATATCATACAAAATTTGATTTTTGAATTTCTAAACTATGATGAATATGTACAGGGTGGGCAAATAAGCGAGGTAAGCGGCTGTATCTCAGAAACTAATGATCGTAGAGAGTTACGGTGAAAAATTGTATCGGTAAAGTGGGCAAGGGAAAATTCTGGAATTCTGTTTAAGTTTTCTAGATGGCTGCCAGTGGGCGTTTCCGCCATCTTAAATAACATAAAGTTACGTTTCTCGCGATTTTTCCCAATGAATGTAACAAAAAAGTATTTGCGTTTTAATGTTAACTTAAATATATTAATTTTCCTGGTTTAGTATTTTTTTTTAATAATTTGAGTTAGGAAAAAGATATTAAGATGCGTTTTGCGCGCAGGTTCATTGGTTGATCATTTGTCTATTATCTGGTCAAAAAAAGTTTATATTATTGCATTTAAATTTTTTGAAAAAATCGAATATTTTAGATATGATATCGAATAACGCTCTCTATCGGCTGCCGTGTTGGTCACAACTGTCATAATTACGAGAAATCTAAAAGCCCAAGAAATGGTCTTTTCAATGATACCAAATTTATCCAAATCCATTAAGCCGTTTCAAAGTTACAGGTATTCATTTAAATCAACATTCAAATACCCCCCACCACTTTATTTCGAAATATAGAGAAAAATTGGTTTGACAAAAAATGTTCGACTTTAAGTTAACACTAAAACGCAAATACTTTTTTGTTACATTCATTGGGGAAAATCGCGAGAAACGTAACTGTATGTAATTCAAGATGGCGGAAACGCCCACTGGCGAAGATCTTGAAAACTTAAACATAATTCCAGCATTTTACCTTGCCCACTTTAGGGGGAGGTTGTGTAAAACAGGATGGTCTGGTAAAACAGGATACCCTGTTTTATTTCAAAACATGCAGTACGATCTATCGGATATGACCGTAAATGATAACTCTTGGTACCTACCGATGGCCAGCAAGTCATCTACCAACTCTAGTTTCACTCTAGACGGCGTAAGAGGTGGATGTGTCGAATTGTGAGGTTAAACTAAAATATTTACCGTGCTTTCAAACGGTGATTTTTAGTTTACAGACAAAATTAATCGAAGGTGAGTAGATTTAGGGAATACTGTGTTTGTTTACTATAGTTATGTACAATAGGTTCTAGGAATTGGCTTTGTTTTTTATTAAAATATAGTCACATGTTTTAGCAATCCACAGTTAGGTAAAACAGGATGCTTCTCGTTTTACCCAACTACATTGTCAATGGCTAGAATTCCAATGGGAAAGTATACAAGAAAAACGCAAAGGCAGTCTTGGGATGAAAACAGTATATGCGTCAGGCTGTTGAGGAGGTACTGGAGGGAAGAATGGGGTATCTCAAAGCTTCTAAAGTATATAGGGTTTCTCGTACAACCATTGAAGCAAGGGTGAAGAAAATTAAACAGGGTGTTCTTAACAGAGAGGATTCAGCAAAAAGGACTAGGACGTCATAAACTTGTTTTTAGTCCTGCTCAGGAAAAGGAATTAGTGGAATATATTTTGTGTATGGAATCACGCCTGTTTGGTTTAACTCTCAATGCATTAAGATGTTTGGCATTTGAATTAGCAGAACGCAACGGCTTGCCTAATAGATTTAATAAGAGCAAGAAAAAGGCTGGTAAAGCATGGCTGTATGCTTTTCTCAATCGGCATCGGACTATTAAACTTCGATCTCCTGAGCCAACCTCACTAGCTAGGGCAATTGGTTTCAATAGGCCTTCCGTAAACAAATTTTTCTCGCTGATTACTGAAACGATGGAGAAACACAAAATACCCTCTGAGCGTATTTATAACGTCGATGAAACAGGGATTATGACAGTACCAAAAAAACGGTCTAACTGTTTATCATTGCGTGGAAAGCGACAAGTTGGCTGCTTGTCTTCGGCTGAACGTGGAGTTCTGGTTACAGTGAAGATCTGCATGAGTGGTAGTGGTGCATTCATGCCACCGTTGTTCGTTTTCCCAAGAGTTCGGCAAAGCCAGAACTGTTAGATGATGCTCCCCCTGGTAGTACAGCTCATTACCATCCTTCAGGGTGGATGCAAACGGAAATATTTTTGAGTTGGTTCGATAAATTCATTGCTTTTTCCAACCCTTCTAAAGAAAATCCAGTTCTTTTGCTTCTAGATGGCCATGCCACCCATACCAAGAATATAGAGCTAATTCATAGAGCTAGGGATAACGGTGTTGTGTTACTGTGCTTTTCACCGCATACAACACACCGTCTACAACCACTAGACGTAAGTTTTATGTCACCACTCAGCTCATATTACAGTTCAGAGGTCCAGAGATGGATGCAACAACATCCAGGCAGGCCTATTACTATTTCTCAAATAGGCAAACTTTTTGGAAATGCTTTTATGAAAGCCGCTAGCGTTCAAACCGCAGTTAGCGGATTTAGAAAGACGGGGATACATCCACTAAATACAGAGATCTTCCCAGACTGGGATGTTTGAACCGGCCGAGACTACAAATAGGCCTACTAGAGGTGAAATAAATGATAACCAGTTACCAGAACCTAGAAACTCTCCACCTAGAACACCATTGAGAACACCACCGAGGACACCACCAAGAAGCTTACCGAGATCACCACTGAGAAAACCACCAAGCACAACACCGATTCCTACAGAGCAGTTTTATGCAAATTCGACTCCTTCATGTTCCCATAGCACGCAGAATTTTGTTGTAACGCCACAACAAGTTGTTCCAGTTCCTCGTTCTGAACGAAAATTAAATCTAAATGATAGAAGAAGGGGTAAAACTGCAGTGTTAACATCGACACCATATAAAGAGGAACTAGAAGAATCAATTTCTAAAAGACTTCCTACAAAGAAGCCAAAATTAAACTTAGGAGATATTGAAAAAAACAGTCCATATAGCCAAACTAAATAAAAAAGGCAAAATAAATGACAATGGAATGACGACTAGAAAAGACGTAACAGTAAATAACGCAAATAAGAAAGACAGTAGCAGTGCAAAAGAAACGAGCGTGAGAGACAAAAACAAAATGATACCAAGGGTCAAAAATATAAAAAGAAGGAAGTTGAGAGAAAGTGATGATTCAAGTTCAGAAGATAACTGCGAAGAAGCAGCCTATATATTTTGCAGCGAACTTTATTCCAATTCTAAGGCAGAAGAAGGTTGAATAACATTGCGAAGGCTGGGCCCATGAAACTTGTGCGGGAGTGGGGGAAGACGAAGACGAAGTTTTTACCTGTGACTTCTGTCAGTAACATATTTAAATATTTTTTGTTGTTAACCTTTCCTTTTATATTATTAAGAATAATAATAACTTTTCTTTATTTGCCATGTTGTGTCTTATTTGCTGGGAACTAAACGTTATGGAAACTATACAAGCTTAAGTATCCCGTTTTATCCGACTATGTGGATAAAACGGGATACTTGCTGCTTTTTTATTATACATTTTGTTTGTTGTGTGGCTTCTGTTTTTTGCATAAAAATTGTTATCAATCCAAAGCCAATTAATAACTGAAACTGGAGCCAAAAATAGTCCCCAGCATTGCTTTATTCAAGAAGTTATGAGACCTAGAACACTAAGTATCCGTTTCACCCAACTTTCCCCTACCTATCAAATTTTTTACCGTAACTCTCTACGATCATTAGTTTCTGAGATACAGCCACTTACCTCGCTTATTTACCCACCCGGTACCTGTATAGCAGTTCTGTCATTTTTATTGTTTTCGTAAACCATTTTCCTTTTTTTCATTAATAAACGGAATATTACATAACTGGTATGCGGTAGTTTCATTATTCCATCCATTTTGAAAAATTTTCGATATTTGACCAAAAATTATAGATTTCGAGAATGTCGAATATATATCTATGCCTTCATTAGAAAAGGAAAATAAAAATGTTTGGCACATATTTTGACTTTTAAATAGGTCCTTAAGTGGTTAAAAACAAATGCATTTTCTCGAAAAATTTACAATATTTTTTTATGAAAAAATTATGGTAGATTTGTCCACTTGAAAGACATATTTCCACCAAGTTTCAAGTCTGTAGAATAATTTTTGACGAAATAAAAAAATAATGAAATTTTTGACCGATTTTCATTTTTCAGACGGCAATTTGTTTGTTTTTCTATTTTGGGTCGCTTACAGAGCTATAAAAGCACCCAAATCAGTTCTTTTATAGAAAATTGAGGACTTTTATAGAAATAGAACAATTTTTATTCCGAACGGTGGTAACACTGATAACATCAAAACTGTCGTTACGTTCGGTGAGCGTTAATTTAAATCGTAATTAATGTTCAGTAGATTTATTTATCTACTTATTTTTATTTCCACCCATTTTTTTTAATGAAACGTATGATAAATGTACTAATTAAACTTAAATTAGCATTTAAACCGAAGTTTAATGATAATATTGCCACCCTAGCAATAACACTTCAAAATTCCCTAAATTTAAAAACTCCCGAAATTTTATTATAAAATCAATCTGAAAAACCCAAAATAGAAAAAAATAGTATAAAGAATTCGTTTCAGAAGGCATTTTAGCAACTCGTCTTATAAAATACGTCTTCTGAAACTAAGTTCTTTAATATACTACTTTTCAACGTCTATAAAAAGCATACTACGTATTATAATTATTAGTCGGGTTAAACCAAGAATTAAAAAACACGTTTTTGCGATTTTTGCGAATAAAATTGTTAATAAAAAATTGTTCCCGGTATTTAAAAGTGGAGGAAATTCAGACATGTTCCTTATCAACATCCGAAAAATTATATAGGATACTGTAAAGAATTTCATCCCAGATCAGCGACCCAATCAGCTAATTCTATCGGCCTATTATTCAACTTTTTTAGTTTCATTCAAAAAAATTATTTAACTTCTAATGAGCAAAAAGCAGTATATTCATTAAAATTATAGAGAGGTAAAATTTAACCAACAGGTAATATATACAAAAATGGTCTTCACTTTCTATAAAAAAAGTTAAATCTACATTAATATAAAAAGTCATATAGACGTCTTTAAGCAAATGACTCAAGGTATAAGTAACATTAAATTAAACTTCGTCTTCATTTAAAAGCATATTTGGAATGCCATTATTTATCGGAAATTTCCTTCCGGTCTCTGGACACACTAGTTCTCCATTTACAATATCAACTTCCAACAAAACCCTATGAGCTTTTTTTAAAAAATCAACGTCGTTTTCGTAATTTTCTATAATTTCCCTAGGCAAATCTTCTAAATGTCCTACACTTTCAGCTGCTTCGCACAAAACATTCCAATCAACTTTTGGAATTAATCGTGAAATAAATTCTGGATTAAAATCCACCTCCGATGTTTGTACATCGCTTGCCTAAAAATGCGAAAATCATTATATATTTCAATGAAACATGTGTATACTAACTTGTATTTTTAATGGATACCCTACTGTTACTCCTTTCATGCATTTTGATGTAAGCATGTTGTGTGTTATCAGTTTCATACTCCCTAATTGTGTGATAAACACTTTTCATCCAATGTTCAAGTTCAAATTATATTTTAAAATAAAATTTGTGATTACTGATTTGTACAGTTGAGGTTATGTGTAGGTTATGTTTATAAAAATTTAGTGGTCATTATTTATACAAGGTAACGATTTCATACACAGAGCGATCAAAATTTTGTTGTTGGTAATAGTTGGTGACATCTCATTAGCGATGCTAGCACTATTATTCATATAAACAGCTCTTTTATTAAATCTATACAAATACATTTTCAAATGATTGTTTTGAATAATATGTTACACCATAAGTTATAATGGTTTTAAAACGAAAAGAATAGAGAAACAAGTAAATACAGAGTTTCTATAAATAATTGTCTCATAAGTGAGAGAGTTGGAAAATATAAAAAATGCAAATTTGCCGCTTAAATTGATAGTGAATTAATTTATGCTATTTATGTCATTGGTCAGTTATTTCATTGTTCCGTTGTAATTATTATCTCTAGTTGTAATTGTGTTCGTCGTCGTTTATTGTTAATTTTATTCATTTAATTGCCAACTTGATAATACAATCATTTACCCTATACAATAAAATGTGAATACTAGGGTGGGTAAGGGTTGGCATGTTTAGGTTTTAGTGGTTTTCCTAAACCTTGAAGTAAATGCTTTGCCAAGACGAACCAATCCACAATTGCACACGGTTTCGTCGCCACACTATACAAGTTTATACTGATTTTCTGGGGCCCCATACATAACACTTACATCACAATACAATATTTAAAATGTACCATACGATTAAATAAATAAATAAATAAAATAACAAATATAACCTCTGAATGCACGAAATAACAACAACATAACTTACTGTACTGTAAAATATTCAGTTTAGCCAATATCTATTTTTGTAGGAATTTTTGTGAAAAGAATTTCCAAACAATTTTAACTGGTGTGATCTCTGTGTACACATACAAAAAAAATCATTAAACTCTCTATTCATAATATTTAGTCCTTACAAAATGTATATTTTATGACGTTTCATTTTTTCTGTAGTTAATATAAAAGTGAAAATAAAAACTAAGGCAATTCTTATTGTCAACGTATATATTTAGTTTTTGACAAGAATTTATTACATAATTATAATTAAGATACCAAGTTATAGTTTAAAATTAAAGTGAAAACTTTTTTTTTAATAAAGGTATTACTATATAAATAAATATAAGAAATCAATAATGGGTGTGACCTCCATTATTATTGATACATTCTTGGAGGCGTCTGCTCATTGACGCTATCGAGGTATTAATATAATTAATATTAATCGTTTCCCATGCGGTATCAATGGCTGCAATTAGTGCATTACGGTTTTTATTTTCTCGTATCCAATAACAAATAACTTGGAGCTGTTACCCTGTCCAGCAAAAAGCCCAGATTTTAACATTATCGAAAATGTTTGGGCTCGAATACTTGCTGTTATCCGAAGACAACAAGGTCCAAATTTTATACCAGTAAACCGTAATGCACTAATTGCAGCCATTGATACCGCATGCGAAACGATTAATATTAATTATATTGATACCTTGATAGCGTCAATGAGCAGACGCCTCCAAGAATGTATCAATAATAATGGAGGTCACACCCATTATTGATTTCTTATATTTATTTATATAGTAATACCTTTATTTAAAAAAAGTTTTCATTTAATTTTAAACTAGAACTTGGTATCTTAATTATAATTATGTAATAAATTCTTGTCAAAAAACTAAATATACAGGGTGTCCCAAACAAAGTGGCCTATTAGACATTTATGGAGAACTAATCGTATTTAAATTTTGAAACTTTGTGATAATATATTATTCATACTGATCTTTAATTGTAAAATAGTTTCATTTATATTGCACTTCCGGTTATGCCGGAAGTCGACATCAACTTCTTTATGTTAAATAGAATGATATGTTTTTTATAATATTTTTATATTTAGCTCCTAATCTAAAACAACTTTTTTTGGTTTGTAATATCTACTTCGCATAGTTTTAGAAATATCGTTAAATTTAAAAAAAAATATTGGTTTGTAAGATATTTTTTAAAAATTCATATTTTTGAACTTTTGTTAAGATAAAAAATTATATTTGGTTTCCTTATAACAGAAGCTTAGTTTTATTCATTACTGTGATCAAAATACGTTCAGTGTATTCAGGATGTCCACCATTGATTTTCAAAGTAAGCCAACTTCAAATAGCAACAAGTCAATTTTTTAAATGGAACATACTAAATATTATTTAACAGGTTGATTCAGACATTTTTGTGATCGATTGATATAAGCATTACCTGTACTTATCTCATACGGTTTACAAGTTATTACTTATTTTTATAAAATTTATATTTAATTTGGTAATATCTAGCTAATACATTTAATATTGTAATATTGTAAAATAATAAAACAGATCTTCCTCTTCAAACATATTTGACTTTTTGGTACCAAATGGACGTAGCTCCGGTTCATAGTACCCATGCTGTAAATCAAGAACTAACCAATATGTTTGAGAAGGTAGATGGGTCGTTACGGTCTTTTACGCCTCCAAGATTACCAGTTCTGACTCCTTGCGATTTTTACTTTTGGGGTAAATTAAAAGATATTGTGAAATTTGAAGAGCTACTACACAAGAAGTGCTACGAAGACTCATCTTTGTTTGAGAGAAAATAGACGTCTTTTTGAACAATTTAATAACTAAGTTTTTTGTAGATATTAACTAATTAAAAATTAATTTTATTATTTGTTTATTTATTTATTCGTATGGTATTTGTAACCTACATTGCTCCTACCGTTAAACATTTTTAATTTTTGTTTTGCACGGCTACCTAGATTTTGACTTACTACAAATAAATATCTTGCTAGCAATGCATACTTATATTTTTTCCATAGTTAGCTAGATATTATCAAATTAAAAATAATTTTTATAAAAATACGTAATAACTTCAAAACCGTATGAAATGCGGTGAATAAAACTAAGCTTCTGTTATAAGGAAACCAAATTTAATTTTTTTATCTTAATAAAGTAAAAAAATATGAATTTTTAAAAAATATCCTACAAACCAATATTTTTTAAAAAATTTAACAATATTTCAAAAACTATGCGAAGTAGATATTACAAATTCGATAATTAATCGAACTATGGTGTTTAATTAGCGATACCTTCAAATATATTCTTTAAAGAAAAAATTAAGTAAGCAACGTAAATTACCTATTTTCTAAAACGTGCTTAGTGTAATGATTCATTCTACAGTCCTTCTATAAGATAACCCCTGCTGAGACTACCTGCTGTTAGAATTGTAAATGATACCCTTAAGCCCGCTTCACAATGTGCAAACTTTTGTTTACAGAAATTGTGGTGTCCAAGTTTTAAACTTCATGAATGTACATAACAAAATTCGCGAGTCCCTTCATTTGTTTATTTCTTTGATTATGCAACTTGTCGGTGTAGTACGCTAACTCTTCATTTTGCCTTTAAAAATTAGATTTTTTCATAATTTTGACCCTTCTTTTAGGTTGCTCAGTGGCTACAATTTAAAAATATTTTTATTACACAGGGTGTCCCACTTTTATGGACCTTTGACAGGAACACTGATGTATATTTTTTTTTCTCTACAATTTTGCCATACTTGATTGTCTATCAAAAATCCACTGTTAGCTGTGAAACTCGAAATTTATCATCGAAAAATTAAGTAGGCGATGAAATGCAAACGTCAAAAATTTATTGTTATCTTGGTTGTGTTATTGTAGATTTGTATCACCACACTACAGAGTATTATACTGATCTTCTGGGGCACCATACATAACACTTACATCACAATACAATATTAAAAATGTACAATATACAAATAAATAAAGTAATAGTAAGTGAGTTTTTGACAGCAGAATTAGTTAGTATGGTTTATTCCACCGGAAAATCGAATGGAAGTTGTTTATTGGCAGCTCATAATACAACGATATCCCAGAGCTAAAATTAAAAAAAAAATTACCACCTACAAGAAAAATACTAATCGGAAACATGTTTATACTGAATAGAAGAGGATATGCAATTTGACAGCGTTATCGTTACCGATAGTTGCGAATCCTATCTTTGAAGATTCCTGCAAATAAGGTGTTACGAAAAAACAAATTCCATCGTTATCGCGTGCAACACCATATCAATATTTATTTTATTAGAAATCCTTCTCGTATTTGACTTTTCCAATTTATTCACGTATTCCTTTCGGATATTTAAAACAAATTTATTTTGTGGAACAATTTCCAAGCTTGCACAGCACAGCTGTTATCTTGTCGGAATTCTATGTCCATCTCACTTACATCAATTCAATTGCATTTATCTTCTGTTTCACAATTGAGCTTCAATCTCAATGTAAAATAATGGGCAATGCTACATCTATAATAAATTATGTACAGCCTTTAAAAAGTAAATTTATTCAAAATCAGTTTTAGCCATTCTAGGTTCATCAGTGGCTACAATTTAAAAATATTTTCAATTATAAGTTAAAAAAAGTTAGAAAACACGTCTAGAATACCAATCCATGTTAACATGGGCCATTCATTAACAATAAAATTCAACTTTTCATATGAGGTGTCGCTTAACCCGCCCGGTAAATTGAGATTTTTAGATAAAGGCTGCCGGGGCTGCACCATGTTTATTTGTTAGGGCAAATTTTATCGTTAATGTGTTGCAGTGTTTTCTGACCGAAAAAAGATGCATATAGCTGTATAGAGAATTGAAAGGGCTTTCATATGTGGCAACTGTCGACTTATCATGCCATTTAAAATTTTTGCAATGGGGGCTGTCGGTGCCACCCTGTTGATATTTCGGGGTCAACTTTGTTTTCGGATGAAGTTCCCCTCCAAACAAAAATTGATCCGTCCTAGCATTTTTTTTTAAGTGTAAGATATAGCACCAAAAAACGGCCTTTTTCGTTTTCGGTGGGCTCTCCTATACATGTATCTCGGTGGGAAATCGTTCACTAGTTCATATTTAAACACGAACAAACACCATTATTAGAATGTTAGATACAAAAACCTTTCCGATTCAAAATATAGCAATTCAGCTCAATTATACATGCACTTCCAATTAAAACTGAATGAGGTTAGTGAACGTGTACATCCCCTTCACCTTCATCTCTCACCGTAGAAAAATATTAGTTGTAACAAGGTCCTTTTGCACACTAGAATTATTCCTTCATTCCGAGCCATATTTTAATAAATAAAGTGCTTTAAAACGTATCCAAAATTAGAGTATCAGGAACAAACATTTTACATTCTCGTAAGTGCGTAACACAATCAACAACAAATGAAACAACGAGCTTTGTAACGGTTTCCCACAAACAAAGAAACACGTTACAAAATATTTATAATATTTGATTAAAATGAAACACACATAGAATACAAAGTAGATTGTAATGCAATCGTAGAGTACAAAGAAAATTATATACAGACCAAAAATACTTGCAAGTCAAATGTCGTCCGTAGTGTAACAGTTGCTAACAAGATGACAAAACTACCATTTACCTTGCAAATCCTCCCACAACGGCGTCTCTAACGGTTTTTTCTAACAGTAAGTTAACAGTATTACCAACATATTTAAAAACATAAAAAAAATTCGGGTACAATTTAAATTCAAATATGGATCTTTCATCTTTACAATACAAATTGATCATGCATATGCTTGTACTTGTGTATGTATAACCACCTTTAGAACAGTCTTTACAATGTCATTTTTTTATTTTAGTAACATATAAATGAAAGAAAAATTTTCTATAGTATTTGACCATGTAAACTACGTTTCTTGATAATTACAAAAAGAATTTTATCTGTTTTGGCATTTTATTGCAACATTTAATGTTAGTTCGTCGATTAGAAAGTTTATTCTTTTAATTATTCAATAATTGTTTTTATTAATTGTAAATGTGTAATGTTGACTGGATCCCAGGTAAAAGTAGTCAAGTTCATACACCAAATAGCTGTTATGTAAGCTAGATTGAATTAATTTTTAATGTTAAATTTTTTTAATCAATTAACTGTAATTCTACTTTTTATCAACGTTAAATTTTTTTATTCAATGTATGTGAATTATGCTAATTAACTCTCAATAAACAGACGCCTTGAAAACGACTGAACCCAGTCAGTCGAAACGTTGTTGGAATAATACACATGATGTTTGCCCGACTTTCTGTACTGATATACACTCCTGCAGAAGGCTCAACATAGTTTCAGATAATTAAATTAAAGGAGTTCCTTCCCCATTTTTATTTTAGATATTCCTTTGTACGAGCAACTACTCCAGTTCATCGTGCGAAATTTCCTCTCTAGAGGGATTAAGTAAATTGTTCCAAGTTTTTCATATACTTTTTAAGACCGGAATAAAATGTTCATCGCTTTTGACATCATCTATGCGTAACGAATAATGTTATTGAAGAAAATAAATATTTACCTTTGAAACTACTTAATCTGTTCCGGAAGAGAACGTTATCACGAAAACGTTCCATGAATATCACATATCGATTAAAAAGGTTATCAGCTAGTTCTTAAGAATGTTTCTTATCAAAACCTAATGTCACACTGTTAATTCGTTCAAGTTTTAATAAGTTTCCGGGTGGTGTGTCAACAGAAGGTTAAAATATGGCAAATCTGTTATTTCAGATTTGATTCGATCCTTTGAAGTAACATAAAATGTTCTAAGCTAGTATGAAGATATTTTCTTAAATAGAAACGTCTTTTAGGGTTGTATCGTATCAAACGGATACTAAAGATTTTGTCCTGATTTTTAGCTTATGACTCTTAAAAGATCTTACCCTGAACGACATTTCGTACACGTTAAGCTAGTTTTAGACTCGTGATGTAGATATAATTGGTTGAACCAAGATTGCCAAATTCTCTAAAAAGATACTAAATAGGATAGGATTACCATCTAGACAAAACAAATAAATTAAAAAAACTTAATTTTAATTGTCTTTTCTACAGGAACTTACAAACATTTAAAAACTATCGTATAAATTACTTCTTTTCCAGCTCTATGTAAGTAAATAAAATTACAATATATTATACACTAACATTAATCATTTAATAAAAGTATCCTGCTCCTATTTTCGTTATTATAAAGTATAAAATAAAAAAGGCACGTGATTTGGGCGTATTTCTTCTTCTGTTTCATAAATGCTAAAAACCGTGTGCAATTGCATGCTAAATATTTTGATAAAGTATTTACAATTCGATGATCGAAAATTATGTCTTGATAAACACAATTAAGTGTTAAACATCAATGATAAAATGTAACGAGTGTATGTAACCGTTATCATTGTATGTGTATGTATAAAAACATCACAGCCGCTGTTCACCGTATCGTAAACAATAAAACTAAATGCTGTAGATGCGAGATTACCTAGTATTTTAACTATAAAAAGCATAAAATAATGCTCGTTTTAATATCTTACACAACCCCATTTATGAACCGGTTTCGCTTTTCTAACAAGTTTAATAATAAATTAAACTAGCTGAGTTTGATTACCTAACGTATAGCTTGCGTTAGCTAAAAATAAAGTGTTATTATCGAAAACGTTTTTCGACAAATCGAATAAGTCCGACAGGCTCGAAAAAAATGGAGTTTCTTTGGTTGTATATAAAGCTACTATTTCCTCTAAAGCCGATTTCGTACCGAAAACGAGAGCCAACATTCCGGTTAACAACACGATTACATTTTTGATTATTTTCCAGTTGTACCTGCCGAATCCTTTTTCCCAGAAGGTGACGATCTCAATTAGAATGGGAATGATGAGTCCCAAGAACGAGAAGCACAGTGCTCCGATTAAACTAATGAATGGACCGATGGTGGGGACACCTATTGCGATGCCAACCGCTACGATGACCATGACAGTTCTCAAGACATAGTTGGCTACCGTAGGATGTTTGCGGAAACGATTTTTGATACCGTTCCACGCGATTTCCAAGCAGACGAAAAATTGAAGTCCGAAAGTACCGAAAATTGCCAGGCCGATGAGAATCTGAACTATTTGGGCAGCACTGTAACAAAATGAATAGTTAAAAAATAGAGATTCGCATAGTTTTCGAGAACTTACATATCAGATTGAGGAAGATTTAATGTTACGTTTGCTTCGGTAGCGTTTCCAAATTTCAAGAATCCTAAGAATCCTACCAAGATGTAAAGGATGGTAACACCTGCCAACCCCTGATTTAGTACTCCACAAATCCCAATGAATTTTTGAGGTCTCTCCATGTTATTTTCTAGAGGCATGATCTATAACGAAATGTGAATGTTAGCCTGAAAAACGAGTGTGGAGTTTGTGTACTTACAACGCCGATTGCTTCTAAAGCGAATATAGTGATACTGAAAAATGTGGGCATCAGAGAAATTTCTGCTGTTAATATGTCTCCCGTCACTGGAGGAAGATCGATTACTAAGTAGTAACAAGTGATCGCAATACCGATTGCCATAAAGACGTTTGAAATCATAGACACTGGGGTTAAATATTTGAGATTAGGTACGTAGCATAAGATGATCAAAGGCACAAGTAAGATTAAAAGATAAATTCTCACGTCGAGCGAACCCCAATAATATCCGGTTACGTAATCAAAGTTCCTCGCGACTATTACTGAGTAGGCGCTGCAAGTACCGAAGTACGTTATAAAGATGCCAATGTCGACCATGCGTCTGAAATTGACGAATTTTAAGATAAAGAGCTTCAATAGTAACCAAGGTGTTAGTACCTAGCCAAACCGCTGTATTTTTTTGCCCACGGAGGACCTCTGCGGCAAGCTTCTTCGGCTACGTCGGCAAACGTCATCGAGGTTCTTCCAGCTCTTTTGTACAACTCGTGCGCGCAGACTACCAGAATATACGCGCAATGAGTGCAGATTAAAGACTCTATTAGGGTTGCAAAAATTCCTACCAATAACCCTGAACATTTGAAGGCTAAAGGCATAGTCAGTATTCCAGTACCCAAACATGACTTGAGCAAGTGTATGAGAGTACCCAATTCCCTAGAAAAAAAAGCGTATTTAATAATGTAGGACACAAACTGCGCAACAAAAAGTGTTTTTCGTTTGATAAAAATCGGCGAAGGTTATAAACACAATTTGTTTGCTTTTTTTATATACTTACGACACGGGATGTTCAACTACACGTGCCTTGAAGGGATCAAAGTGTCCGCTTAAAGCGTGAGCTGCCTCCGGGTCGCCTTTTTGGATTTCGTACCTGGAAAGAAGAGAAAACTAAGTGAATGTCGAATTGTTAAAATTTATAAGGTTTAATAAAACTCTTACTGAATGATGGAATAATTGTGTTGGTTTTGGCGCAATAATGGAGCGGATTCATCAGTTGTGCCACAATGTGACTGAAAACTATCGTCGTACGTATCATCAGGCATTGCTGTGAACGTTTAAGAACAACTGACCAGTGAATTTACAAAAGTAAAAATTTATATAAGAGAGGGTTGATTGAATACTGATAGCAAAAATGAAAGACAACAAATAACATTGATCGATAAACATTTAATGTGCGACCTCGATAGTGTAATCTTAAAATAAATATAAGACTTTTCGTTAGTGCAGTATTGTGTTTGCTGAAATAGCTATCCTTAATTTAATTATTATAATATTTAAATGAAAATTAGATTTTATATTCAAAGTAATAATTTATTGACAAAGTCCTGGTTTAACTTTGATAATCGTTTCGCGGGTTTGTGTTGCACCATTAAAAATGATTACAAATCAATTACCTCGGTGCACTACAAAGCTAGTTTGATCTTGAAATTTAGAAGCGCAAATACCCACACTGACCTCGATTGCCATTTTAAATGCATTGTAAAACGTAGTGATTATTTTACACGACGTATTTAAACAATGTGTCCAAATTTAAATAGTAGACTATAATCTTGATAATTTAGATTATAATGCAAATATTAACTTTATACCTGTTGCCATGGCCTATGTTTGAAATTTATATTTGAATTTATATTCCTCCATTCCTCCATCTCGGGAAAGTATACTAAAAACTCTTCTCTACCTCTATGTATAAGTATAATATACTAATGAGCGTTGTCTCGGCAGGCCGTGGAATTGAATTGATTCAATTATTTTTACAGTGTACACAAAAATACAGCAAAATAACGCTATGTGGCGTAGAATCTGCATTCAACCGTAACATAAATATAACCTAAAAATTAAAGGAATTGAATTGAATTCTAACCTAGACATATCCAGCCCAGCTTTTTATTTGAACACCCGTTATTATTCACAAAGTGCTTAGAGCTTAGAATCTTATTAATTAGTCATTTTCCAATTATGACAATGACCAAAAATTAATAAAAGCTTGAAAATCCTCTCCCATAAAGACAATAAGAATCAAAATAAATTATTCACCAAACTTCCAATAAGCAATTTCTTTTATGGCCTTTAGGGTGCAGTAAGCGTCACTAGCTAATTTTTTAAACTCGTATCTATTTAAAATCAATGTCATCTTGTCACAAATATGTAATTACTTATAATGTCAAATTTGAACATCAAGTTGTTATAAGTATATAATTTTTATTCCATATATTTACGTTTTTCTTCTTCATGGAAGAATAGCAATAAAAGCTACAGACTGCTGTAACTGAAGAATTCAATACACAATGATTACAGAATTACTTTTACAAGGTATAAATAGTGACAAAAAATTATCGTTTTTTATTTATATCCTGGATATTTGAATTTAAAAATCCCCTACGGAAGTGGCGAAAAAATTTTCTGCATCGTTTACAGTGCGGAAATGAAGTTAAAATTATTATAATATATGTGTTCACGTGCTATACTGGTTTCGACAATATTAGCACTGTAGGGTACCTAAACTTAAACATAAAACTAATTAACAAATAAAGTATATGGTTTAGTAATTCGCACAGATTTGATAATCTGTAAAAGATATAAAGAACACTAAACCTAAAATTATAGTGTTTTTTGCTAGTGACGTCTTGGTTTATAGAATAATAGCACATTATAAATCAAGGTAGGGAAAAAATAAAGTGTTAATCGAAAGATCAATAATAGTCTTTTTAACGGCGCCGAGGTATAAAGTCATTTGTGGGTTGGGTAGGTATTGGAATTTTCTTTGATATTTAATATTTTTTAAAGTCAGTTGGGGTTAGATTCTAGGTATCTAAGAAAACATTCATTTATGTCAATTTTTAGGTTAACTTATATCGCATTTTAACGCCATCACCCATCATTTTGCTATACTTTTTGGTACAGTAAAAATAATTAAATCAATTCAATTCCACGGTCTGCTTAGCACAGTTTATTATTTGAACACTCGTTGTTATTGAAGTAAATAATGAATTTACAATTACACCCACCTGAAAAAAGGCAAAGTTAATACTGAATCAATACAGATCATTTTTAATGGAAAAAATTACATAGGGTGGGCCATTAGTGTGAGCACGGGCAATATCTCGGAAAATATTGGGTATAGAAAAAAACCTTTTTTAATAAAACTGCACATTTTAAATTATTTTTGTTTATACAGGGTGTTCCACAAAAGCGCTGCATACCAAAGTTATGTTTTTTTAAACGAAACTACCCAATTTTTATTGCGAGTTTGGATTTCTTGGACAATTCTAACGTGACTTTATGCATCATGTAAGGTATCTAAAATGAACGGTTTTCGGGTTATTTTACTTAGTTATTACTCAGTTATCCTGAAATTTATCCAACTGCGATTTTGCAGCGTTAATATGCATTACATGTGCTAACTAAAGCTAGTTGTTCACCTTTCCAACGTTGCTAAGTTTTAAGCAATCAATTATTTAAGTGGCACTTCCTAAAATCACGGATAACTTAATCTTTTCAAATGGCACCACTTAATTTTTTATGTGCCGTTTAACGTAGAATTTCATAAGCTTTCAATTGAGAAGGTTGTAGGTATGTAACTTATCATCAGAAATATCTTATTAATATGTTATGAATTGTGCGAGCGCACACCTACTCTCGATTCATTTTACGAATTCCATGTACTCTGCATTCATATCGATTAATCAACTGATGAATGTTAATGTAAGTGATGAGGCCGATTATTGTCTGCTCTTTAGGAGCTAATTCACTTTTGTGACTTAACGCGTCGCATGCTGGCTTTTGTCTAGTCTTATACGTTTAACGAGACATAAAAAATAGGTGGTGCCATTTGAAAAAATCAAGTTATCCATGAATTTAGGAGTTCAACTTTACAAGTATTCAAAACCTAAAACTAATAAAAGAGTAACTTTAAGTGGCAATATTGTTTAAATTATACACGGACAAGTCACATGTTACAACGTATCTTTCTTGCAACATCATCAATATTTTGTGGCCTATTTTTATAAACTAAATTTATTACAAAACTTTATAAAAAACAAATTAAGTGGAAATCTAGTAGAATATTCATTCATCCAAAATGCGGAGGAACGCCATCTTGTTGAAACCACATTTATTCTACGGATACATTGGATTTAAGTTTATACGTTGACACGTAAAATGTCTGACTGACATTTTGTGATGTGGCGTTTTGATTCAATTCTCATGCACTTTATCGTGTAAGAGTGAACTTTATATTAGCCCAATTTTTCTCGTTAAGTAATTCCTTGAATGAAATATAAACTCATGTTACAATTTACAAGAAGTTTAAAAAAAAATCTACGATAAGGTTTCAAGTTTAAAAAACCTTCTGTTAATTAACAAAAACACGTGTTCTAAAACACCAATTCAAGTCTAAATAAATAAATAAAAAGAAAACAAACTTTTTGCGCAGAACTCCACATCGTTGTGATACTAACAAACGTGTAGTGTGCAGTGACATAAACAATTTACTTGAAAAATAAAACAAACAGCGTATAGAAAGTACGTCGAGACTTACAAATTTGCAATAAAACAGCGAATAAGTAAAACCGATATAATAAATATAATCATTTTAAGGATAACCCTAAAGACGGGTCCAGGTAGCTGTGGTTATTGAACCGTCGTGCGCTGACGATTCCTTTAAACGTTTTAAGATTGGAATTCAATCTAAAAAATGCTTCAAATATAGAAAAAAGAAAATTGCGTTTTCGAAAAAAATAGTTCAAATAAAAGTTAAGAAAATTTTTTTTTGTATAATTACTTATTAGATCAAAAATTGTTTAAAAAAAGGTGGGTATAAATAAATTATAAATTTGTAGAAAAAATATGTAAAATCTATGTAGGTTAACGGCCCTTTTGGTTTGACAGATTATGCCTAAAATCTAATCAGATCTGGGCTATTATAAATAAAACCAGCATGCAAAGTTTCATAACAACCTATCCGGTGGTCAGGTTTTGTTAAGATACGGACTGACGGCTTCATTATAACGCTCTTATTTATAAAAATTAGTTATTGTCTTTTTCATTAAATCGTATGTAAGAAGTGTTCCATGAGATGGCGGCACTGCTGCATATCATGGAATCGCATGATACGATGAAAGCTGTAGCCATTCCCACTGATTTTTGTTGACTCACGTTCGAGCTGCACCGCACTTTATGCGTATACAGGTGCTAATTGTTATTTAAAATAAGTTTTTCCAATACTTTTGGATACGTAGTTAAATTTAAAACCGATCAAAGTAGTTGTTGTCTACTTAAAATTCTTTGCGTAGGTATAAGAAACTGACAAATAAGAATTAATTTTTGCTAACACATTGTATATGCACACAAAACTTTAATAAGTCATTATTTCTAAGTGTTGCTTCTCTGATTCTAATCTACTAGATTTGAGAAAAATGTGAAGTCGGGTTGCATTCTGGAATTTGTCTACCCGAATAATTCAGTCAAAAATAAGGTTTTATTGAGTCGGACCAAAACCTTTTTATTCATTTTAAAAAACGAAAAAATAGTTTTTCAAAGATTAATTTACAAAACTGATCTAAAATAAATGGCCAATAATAGGGCCTCGTTTAAGTTCTGTAATAAAAATAGCAATGCAGGTACAAAGATCAATTCGTGTGGAGATGAAAGTATTTGTCAACTGATAAACAAAATATAAAAAATAGAGCTTATCTACTAGGCGACAAATCTTAAGATTAAGAATTAAATTTTCAAGGTTTTTTGTGAAGGTCGCCCTAAAGTGCACGATTATGTAACGCCTACATTTCAGTGAGAGCATTTCAATTTTTTCGGGCATTCTAACGGCTAATTATAAAATTATCATAAACCACAAGGTACGGTGTGTAGAGTTAATTATATCGCGCCGAAAAAAAAAACCAGGAACAGTATTTCCTGAAACGGGTTCTTAAAAATGCACACGTTAATGAATGTAGTATAGTATAAAAAAATTACAAGTTTGTAAAGGCCGGTTCTTGATACTGCTCTTTGCAATTTACGTGACCATTCTCTTTTATTTAATTATTATGCAAATAACATTCGTTTTTCCACACAATAAATATTTATCAATATTTAAATATGAATTGTAAATTTACTTTCTTTAGTTTGTTCCTTAACCTTTAAACGGCAAAAATTGATTTGCTACCGAGTGTTAGAACATTGATTTGATCGGCAAATATTGTCGCCAAACGATGTATGTAAATAATTTCTTCGTTACGTGTTTGAACGCACTTTGTTGGAATTCCAAGTTATAAAAGGTTGCCTAAATTTCAAAATGATAGCTTGGTGTAATGCAAATAAGTTTAAGTTTATGCATACAATAGTGCCCTCATGTTGAACTGTATTTATTAATAGTAATGAACAGGGCACATTTATCCCGTATCACTTCACACAATAAAAGTCTTTAATTGTGATAATCTTGAAAAAAATAATGATTGGGTTTTTTTGTACACAAAATCCTCGTGTTACAAGCGGTGATTAAAATAGGTAAAAATCTGGTTGTACAAATCCCGAACCGCAATTTTATTACCTTTAGATTTCCAAGACCAAAATCAAAACCGAGATTATAACAGTCAGCAAAATCAAGACTCGAAGAAGAGATACGTCACTATTTCATTTGTTATTGTGTCTTTCAACGAAATTGAGTCAACAATTAATAAATTGAATGAAAAAATTGATCGAACCAAGCTCGAAAAGGAATTAAATTTGGGTTCTTAATCTTACAAGTATATAATGCCAAAGCACAACAAAGAACCAATTTTGCTACTCTTGAAAAATTGAAACTATTAATTGGCAACATCGTAACTAAAAATTATTTAGAAGAGTAGATAAGAAAAAAGCCCATTGATTGAATTCCACACAGAAGAGGAATAAGACTGTCAAAGCGGCCATGATGATCTAATTAAAATTGAAAACTTGTACACAGTTCAAGTAACACTAACTCCACGATTCTACAGGAAAGATTAAATAATTAATTAGTGGGGAAGGGGTTAATAGGGGAGTGGCAGATAAGGTTTAGAAAGGGGAGAAGGACAATAGACAATATATACGTATTAAAACATATAGTGAATAGGAAATTGGAAAAGAAAAGTGGGAAAGTTTATGAGTTATTTTTGGACATTAAAGCAGCTTTTGACAATGTGGACAGAGAAAGCTTATGGGAAGTGATGGGGAAAAAAGGTAGGAGAGGATGTGGTGAGGGCTATAGAAGAAGTATATGGGAAGACAAAGTGTAGGGTGAGATTGGGGAGGGAATTGAGTGAGGGGTTTTAGACAAGCAATGGATTAAAACAAGGGCGTCCACTTAGCCCAAGCCTATTTTCGTTATATATAGCAGTCTTGGAGAAGGAGAGGGTGTTTGGAAATGACGTAATAAAGAGGGGGTAGTTATTTAAGAGCATAATAAGAAGTGTAATGATATACGGGGCGGAAGTGTGGAGATGGAAGGAATGGGAAAGATTGGAGAAAGTACAAGAGAGATATTGGAAAGGAATATTAGGGTTGGAAAGGGAGACGCCGGGGTACATAGTTGAGGAGGAAATAAAGATGGAAAAATTAAGAATACACGCAGGGGAGAATAGCAATGAAATATGAGGAAGGTATGGATAAAAGACGAGAAGGGGAGATTGTGAAAAAAGTGTAGAGGAAGTAAGAGATGGAAGGATAAGGTATGAACATGGGAGAGGAAGCTGTATTACGAAAGAGGGGATATGCAGGGAGGAGGTGGAAAGGAGAAGAAGAGAGGGGGAGATAATAAAAATAAGAGAGGAAATTGCAGAAAGGGATAGAGATATTCAGAAGCAAGAAAAGAGGGAAATATAATAAAAATATGAGGAGTTTGTGAATGAAGGGATACCGAGGTATTTGAGGGGGTGAGCTTGAAGAAGAAAAGAATAGTAGCGAGGTTTAGATGTGGGAATGAGGAAGCTGAAAATAGGTACTCGTTGGAGGATGATAGAAGGAAGTGCAGGCTGTGTGGGAAAGGGTGGGAGAACTTGGAACACTTAAGTCGGGAATGTGAAGAGTTAAAGGAGGAGGGTAAGGAAAGCGGGGAAATATTAAAGAGTGAGATGGATGGAGGAGGTGATAAGAAGCAGGGAAAAGGAAAGGGGAGAAAGAAGTAGATATGTTATAAGTTGTGTACAATTTAGAGTTTAGTTCGAAAGGTAATTGATTTTATATAGTTTTTATAAATTGTAGAACCGAATAATGCATTGTAAATACTGAATGTAGAAGCAATTAATTAAATCATACACTAACTCCACCTACAGAGACCATTTTACATTGACTCATCGACGATTAACTTCTTTTTTTAAGTGAGTCCTTAAATAATAACTGAGTCACCTGAAATGAACTGAAACAATCTGAGATTCATGCATAAAAGAACGCAGCTAAGGTTTTTTCCTTTAAAAATTATGATTGCAGTTATTTATTTCGAAAAACATCAACTATATTAAAATGACATTGATAAGCAAAATAACAATTAACTGATTGATAATATAGAAAATTTCAAAAAATGATTTTTCAATGGTAGAAGTGTCCATAATACATTAGGCATTTCCACGATGAATAGCTAAACCGATCATCTGGGTGATAAAGCACTTAGACCTACAGGTTCACCTTGCTAAAGGAAACAGTTTTCCAAAAGTGTTAACTAAATCTAAAACTTCAATGTCCCAAAAGCCAAAAGTATCCTCTGCGAACGGAAAAAATAAGAGGTTTTGGTCTAAAATCTGTTGCTATATCCGAACTTTCCTAGCTGCAGTTTTCTTTGCGACATTCCAGATTCTTCTGCTAAAACTTTATAACGACAGGGTGCTAAAGTGTCTGAACATGTTACATTCCAAGTTAGACATTGTCCTTTTTTCCAGGGGATGAGGGTCATTTCATCTACTCGTTTCCCATCATCTACGCAGAGACCTGGATGCTTTAATCGCCTAAGTATGTTTGCTGCGCAGAAAGCACAAGCCAAAATCGAATTAATTTCTTGATGTCAAGAGTAGCGTCCTGTAGATTTAGAACAGCTTAAGCCATGATATTCATAAGTGTGTGTCTAAACACGTTACATTCCAGGTTAGACATTATCCTTTTTCTATGGGAAGAGGATCATTTAATCTACTCTTGCCTATGATTCTTGCAGAGTTCTAGTCGAGTAGGTATGTTTGCTACGCAAAGAGCATCGGATTAATTTCTGGATGTCGTGAGTAGCAACGTGTAGATTTAGAACAGCCTAGGCCATGATGTCCACTAGCATCGCATACCCATATGCAAAATTAATTTACAATGAAAATTCACCATTTTACACAAGCAAAAAGACATATCTGTCGACTTAACTACAGAAATTATTGAAAACAAAAGAACTGATAAGAGCGACCAATAAGCAAAAATAAGTTCCATAATATGATCTATTCTTCATTCGATGAATATGAAGGAGAATAAAATAAAAAATCTTCCATCCAGTAATAAAAATGTATTATCAATAAAAGGGCTGCGTGTGACAATTATAACAAGTTTAAGATTTCACTCAATTTTTCTAAAACTACCAACTTTACTCTATAAAAACGGACGGTTCAAAAACCAACTGTTATTTTTTGCAACCATATAGATTTAAAAATCAGAGGATTATTGATTAATCGTCGATCATCGAGTGTTTTAAGATAGGTTGGTGCAACCGGGCATAAAATTCCATATGAAAGATAAAGATTCGGATCGAGACTAAATGCATAAATGCAAGATCAAGAACAACACAGCACCAACAGTTGTGACAATAAATCGTAGGCAACAAGTCATGCGTCACAGAACTCCACAAATTTACGTTTCAATAATATTGTATAAAATGAAATTTAAGATATTTAAAAAAATCATTGGCCTGCCTTTTGCGAGTGCGAATATAGTTTGCAGGCCAAGGCGCCAGCCTTCAAAATAAGATGTATAAGATTACTGCAACGTATTATTTACGTATTCCAGCATGAGAATTTTACTGATTTCAGTGTCATGAGTACCTATAATGTAATATTGCCAACGTTTAGTAACTTTTTTGACGCCCGAGGCCAAGAAAAGGAGTGTTTCTGGTCGCTTTTGGGTGAATATGGACGGATGACCGAAAAATAAATTTTAAATGCTCTTCTCTTACAGTGACCTTTTTGTCACACCGAGAATGACAAAATCTAATACCAAGTTTTATTTAAATCGCACAAGTACCTTCTTTGGAATCGGAAATACTTTTACCCTACTAATGGATCAAATGGAAAAAATCATACTAACTAAATCTGCGGTCGAATACTCATTATTACTATCAATACAAAATACAATAAAATTATAATATATTAGACACAACTGTGACAATAGTAAACTATGGACGTTCCAATTTCAACACCTACGCAATTTTTCAATGACAGTTGATGTGTATTTTTGTAAAATCGAGTTTCAAGGAAACATTTGATTTGGTAGACATATATGTATCCAAATTATAGAGATTTTAATTCTATATCTATCTGAGAAAAATATATAAAGTGTTACATTTCATTTTAGAAGTTCATCATTTTCGATTACTCAGTTTGACATTTTTTTTCTATATCCTCTATAACCGATATCAATTTTTAAATCATGGACAATTAAAGTCGTTATCGTCCTAGGTGTGAATAAAATTTGAATTTGCTATAGCAAATAATTCCCTAAAAAACCTGAAATTGCCCATATTGACCAAAGGAAATGTTTAAAAATCGAAATCATAGTTTTTCGCGTGGATTTAGAATAAAAATAAAAAATATGTTTCCATTTAAATGGTCAAAGTTGACAAGTGATCGATGAAACTGGGACACCCTGTATAACTGATTTTTTTTTAAATTGTAGCCACTGAGAAATCCTCAGAGGAACCTAAAAGAATGGTCAAGATTGATTATGAAAAATCTACTTTTTAAAGGCAATATCCTCAATATATGTATAATACAGGGTGTGTCAATTTTAATTTTCTTAACTACCGTTACTCCCGGACTTCCCCTACAAATAAATTTCAAAAATGTCTAATACTGAAAACATAGTCCAATACCATGTCTAACCGTTGTACATGTTTCGCTCATCTACCTTTTATGTTTTATGAAATATTAATTTTTCAGTAGATTCAAATTTTCGTTGTTAAAGCCTGAAACTATTTTTTAAATTAATAATGGAAGAGATAGGTACACCAAACCTGCTAGTGGAAGACGTAAAATTGTATGCGGAAACCGAAAATAAAATAAAAATTGGGGTATTGCATTTAAAATAACGTAGGTGGTATACAAACCGGAAGTAGCACCGTCGTGAAAATATTTTCAGTAAGTAGACCGTATAAAGTTACAAGTTTTCAACTGAATCGGTTTTGTCGTTCTCATTATTCGTCTTACATGCTATCGTCTAGACACACCCTGTATAAAGTATAAAGACAATAAAGTTTTGATTTGAAATCAATGTTACCGCATAAATTTGAACGTATTTTCGCTTTTAGTAAAGAAGACACTTCCGTCATCAATTTATGTAACAACTAACGTCTGTCTGTTCTTAGTAATTTATGTGAACATATAATTAATGACGCAAGTGCAATATTTCCTCAATATAAGATAATTGTAAATATTTAACTCTAATTAAAATTAATGCAAATTTAAAAATGAAATTCTACTAGTTACTATGTCATTACCTATAGGTCAGTTTGTAGGTTAGGTTATTAAAAAGCTCATTACACAATTATTAAAAAATACTTTTTTTGTGGAATGAACTAAAAACACTTTGTAGTTGAACGCCTTCATATTCTATTATCGTTTATTTAAAGATTACAGACGTATTTACACAATTTTATATTTATTTTACTACTTATCACGTTATCACAACATTTGTTTGCTTTTGTATACCTTCACGTCATTGTTTTTCTACTAGAAATTAATATAGAATAATATTTTTTTAATTCACAATTTTTATTGTAGACGATACGGAAAGAAAACTTATTTTCGCACTGTTTTAGGGATTGTATAAATCTTAATAATCAAAGCTTTCGAGTGCACATAACCTAATAATACAACTGTCACGTCAAATTTTTGATGCTTATTTTAAAAACAAATTTAAAATAAATACCAATGAAACAGATAAAATACTATTTCCACACCGAAGGTTTACTTTACCAGGAACATATATTTTTGTCGGTGTGCTAAATATTACTCAAAACATAAATGTTTGTAATAGAGAAAGCCATAGTAGAACATACCAAGTTCTATTTTTATTCATGTTTTCAAATTCCGGTCAATCAGAAGAATGAAAATGTGTAAAAATGGAAAGCGATAGAAAATTGTAGTTTTTATAAAACAGTTGCAAAAACCATTTTGTTCAATTCTTACCGAAATTTATCCTAGAAAGTTGGCAATTTGGGACATCCTGTAGATTTTGTAAGCATGCTTTTGATAAAAATACTGTTTTCATTTGAACAACGTGCGTCCAAATCTATTTTTAAAATACTTTGAAAATAAAATAATATTCGTAAGTAAATAGTTACAGTGATCGACGCTATCATAAAAGTTTTCCTCTTGACTTTCTTCCATACTTCAATTAATCTTTAAAAAAGTGCACATTCTTTTCAATTAAAACTTACACTTTCTATTCATTATAATTAATCAAATTTCACAGATAAAATTAAAAGATTACCACAGTGTGCAAAAAAACTCAGTAGGTAAATGTAAAGGTAAGTTAATGACCCGATGAATTAATTTGACTGTACCCATAAGAAACCACACATTATTGTATATTCACTTTTACATTCATTGTGTTTTATTATCTTCGGCAACTTAATTCCAATTAATCGAAAGACTGCTCGTGCAAGAGCTGTATGGACTGTTTATTGATGATTATCATCTATGCCGCTCAATATTGACAGTGTCAATCAGTTGTCAATTTTTAGGTTACCTCAATATCCATTTAAGTCATATGAAGCTTAACTATTTTTGTAGAGCGGCATTATTTATTTTACATGGTAAAGTCTGATTCATTAGATATAAATCATTAATTAACACCTATTATTTTCAACAGGAAAAAAACAGATTTTACTTATAAATTAAAAATGAAAGAGAAATAACTGAAATTGCGAATATTTCCAAGAACCAACAATATCTTCTAACTGTTTTAAAAATAAGTAAGTATACAGGGTGTAACTGATATAAGTATTAAGTGCTAACTAAAGAAAAAGAGGAGGGTACGGGCTTCTTAACAGAGATAGTACCTTTTGATCATGGTGGCTCCTCTCTCTCTCTCAGAGAGAGGCTCATGACATCTGATCCTCGCTGGGAGCCCAACCCTCATTCATGGCTCCTAGTAGCACACTTCGGTCTACTGCACTGGCGCCGGCAGGTTACCAGACATTGTGGAATAATTGAGTTTATGGCAACAGGATACTTACACAGTTACCGAGGGCATTTATATCATTATAGAAACAACACCAACGTACCTCGGCTCTAGTAAGTTAACTCACCGCTAAATCGCCATGATGCAGGACTAGCACGGCGTTTCAAAGCCAATGTTGAACTCAGAAAATAAAATATTCCAGGTGAGTAGGGCGAAGACTGAAGAGCCCAGAATCTCATACTGAAAGCAAGTGAGTCTTCCTCACGGATTTTAAGAGATGCAAGAATTTGAAGATATCCAAACGTCGACCACAAACAAATATAAGAAGAGCGACGTACAATACTAAATCATCACTAGTTCAAGAAGATAGAATAACAGAATTGGAAGATTTAACAAAGTGGGATATTATAGGAATCTCAGAAGCATGGAGGAGGTCTTCACATGGAAGAATTGGTTTTATTGTAAAAGAAAAAATACAAGATAATAAGTATCAATGTACTAACTAGGATAGTAGGGTACTTTATAATAAAGATTAATTATAGATATAAGATAAACATTATACAAGTCTACGCCCCAACTAAAGACTACACAGATGAAGAAGTAGAAGAATTCTTCGACGACATAAATAAAACCTTAGACGAAAAAAAGACCTATTTTAATGTTATCATTGGAGGTTTGAATGCAAAAGTAGGAGGGGAAAAGGAAAGTACAGAAACTTGCATAGGTCCATACGCACTAAGAATAAGGAACGATCAAGGTAAAATGTTGATAAACTTTTTGTTAAGTAAAAAAATGTATTTATAAAGAAGAAACCTTAGAATAAATATTCATGGGCAAGTCCCAATGGAAAAGTTAAAAATGAATATGACTACGTGATGACAGATCACAAGAACATGGTAATTGACTTTTACAACTAGTAGTGACCACAGACTAGTTCGAGCAAAAGTTGAACCAAAATTGAAAGATTTAAACTAATACCTAAAACACTACAAAAACTAACAAAAAGCAAAACATTAAGTATGAATACGAAGTACATAGATGTCTCGATATTCTACAAGGCTAGTACTAGCTATAGTATAGAGATAAATAATAGTAGGGAAAGGTGCCCAACAATGAAACATGTTTTTTTTTACGATTTACGAAGTTTGGGTGCACTGCAATCACAATCTGCCTAACGTATGATGTTCAATACTTAATTAGCCTTGATTCGGGACATCAAACAATGTAAACTTTCTCGTGATGAATCGCCAAACAAATTTTGAAGCAAGAATTGTTTTCGTCTCACTGTTCGACTTCGTGAACGAACAGTGATACACCATTGGACAAACAGTGATACAGGTGTATGAACACTGAGACAAATAACATTAAGCACTAATTCAACTGGAAATGAACAATATTTATTAAAAAAAATAGTAATAATAATAATTGGTAATTCAGAAAAAACAAACAAACCAAAAATAAATTCAAATCAAAATCAGCGAACATTTAAATTGTTAACTAGTTGGCTTTGGTAGCGTTAATTTAAATATCTTTAAGTGATACCGTTGATATGTCAGGGATATCAAGCCTCACGAATTTATTTACCATTTTAGAGGATTTGCGTAAGAAACTACTTCAAATTCGTCTTCGTCAATTTTGTAATTGATTATTTGCCCAACATAAAACACATTTGAATCTTTTAAGGTCTCAAAGAGGACCAAAACATAATCTCCCACATCTGGATTTTTTTCCAGTTCGGTGAACTCTGGAATTTGTGAGCCCTGAGATTCATCTTAGTTTCTTTTTCTGTTAAAATCTTTCTTTTAACTTGACCCTGTTTAGTTTGTTTTTTTAAACTCTCCCGTTCTAATTCGTCCTTTTCTGGTGTATCAGTGGCTGTCATACATTTCTCCTTTTTTCTTGGTTTTCAGTCAATTTTGGCTTTAATTTTTCTTTTCAGAAAACCTTTAAATTCATCTGATGAAATCAGTCTATGGGCAATACTTACAGACTCGGCATCTGCTATCTCATTCTGACTCAGGTATTTTCCTTTTCGTTCGCATTTGGTGAAACTTCTTTTTTAAGTTGCGTCCCTGATGTGGACGTCCTTATCCACGTCGCCTTGAGCATTTGGAATGTCCTCGTCATCGTTTGGAAGTGGTTTATCGGTTACTGCACTGCAGAGGAAATTGCTGTCTTTGAAAGTATGTTTGTCAAAGGGCATGATGTCTGTCGTCTTAAATGCATTTATAATTGTTTCTGGTATCATCGTTTTTTTGAAAGCTTGTCCAACGCATTCCAAACTTCGTAAATTAAAAGCCTTTCTCCTGGATTTTGTAACATCCAGATGTCAACAGCTGAATTGTAATATGTTTAAAAATGCCCGAAAAAAGTAGAGACGGGTTATCTTTGGAAGAGGCGGTATGTTTTATGAAGTGTCTTAAAATTTCAATGAGTAAATCACATGTCATCCAATCACTTTTGCCGGCCAAACCCAATGTTCCTGGTGGAGCCCCGCGCGCCATTCTTTTTACAAATTTCACTCGTGGAAAAACCGTTGCTGGAGAAATCCAGTTCCCTGCTGGTTACTTTAGACACCTGCCTTGCGCTTTTTTGCGCAACAACTGTAACCTGATGATTTGTAGTAGTAGCAGTTTCATGTATGTTAAAAACCCTCGTTCTGTCAGCAAAAGTGGGATGACATTTGAGGCATTCTTCAAGTTTTGTATAAAAGGATTCAACATTGATATGGCGCGAGCCAAACTACAATCCTAGAGGGGCGGAGGGATAATGGAGCCGAATATTTCTTTAAAAAACATCTCATCCATATTTTTCCACTTTTCTTATTTTCTTCCCAGCTTGGTGGGATTCTATTAACTTGATTGGTTTTAGCCACTTCATAGGCTAGCTGCCGGCATTCGATTAAGGGAAGACCATAAAACATTTTTGCACATGTTGTTATGTATGAAACAAGAATTTCTTACTGTTCAGATGTGAATATTCTATTAACGTCATAATTATAGTCTGTATACTATTGGCGCGGAGTAATAAACCTGTCAGAATTATCGAATCTCCCGTATTGCAGTGGCGTAGGTACCTGATACGTTTGGAAAATCATATTTTTAGTAGGTAAATATATTTTAATAGTAAAATCTACCTTGATATGAATTATTATGTGGTTATATGTTATTTATTTTATTTGTATAGTAGATCACATTACAAATTTTACTTCTCACGTATTATATACCATTATTTTTGTATCTTGGTATAATACCCACATCTACGGCTATGATTCTCGTTTCGTCAGTACCTGGGCTGATCGCAACGTGTTTACATAGATTAACCTATTGTTCTCAGACCCTAGATGAGTCGATATGCTGCAAGAGCGGCACAATGATCGTATTTTGGTTAGAATTTATTGGTTTTTACTTTACCGTAGAAGTACCACTTTCACAAGAAAATAGAGAATTATTTCAAGCAATTAGGATTTATTACTCCGCGCCAATAGTATACAGACTATAGGAGTCATTCTGATTGGTGCTTCCGAAGACCTTTGGTTTTTAACGTATCTTTGAAGCGTCTGGAATGGAATATTCATCCTTGTCTCTAATAACATGTTTTGAGCGCAAAATTCGAAAGTTTCTTTTAGTCTGCATACCTTAAATGACCCTTGCCTCACTGTTCGTTCTGTCTCATTGTTGGGCACTTTCCCCTAACTGTAACATCTCAAGCTTCCTCAAATATCACCAACAAAAAAGACTTCAAGAGACGAAAATCTAAGCGCAAATACTAAGAAATTAATAAAAAAAAACGGCCTTGAAACATTGGCAATCACGAAAAAGATATGAGACAAAATTACAAAAGCGGAAAGAGCTATTGGAAAGGCAAATGCTGGGTACACCTCTTCGTGGCAGTAAAAGAAATGAATGGATTCGAAGCCATACAAGAGTTGAGGATGTGCTAAAAGAATAGCCCAATTGAAGTGGAGTTGGGCACGACATGTGGCGAGAAGAATGGATGACAGGTGGGCAACTCGAACGCTGCATTGGAGACCAAGAACGAGTAAGCGATGCGTAGGAAGACCGACAACCAGGTAGGTGGTCGGATGACAAAAAAGTAGCAGATAAATAATGGGCAGGCCTAGCACGCTACAGAGAAGCATGAAATAGAATTGGGGAGGAATATGTCCAATAATGGATCAACAATATCTGAAGAAGAGAGAGAGAAAGAAAAAGTGATTGGAGTTGCAACGGCCAGTTTGGAAACAGGTTTCTTTATGTCACAAGACCTTGCTCATTTCCTTTCTTTATCATTGTGAATTTGATAAGCAAAAAATATTATGACCATTACTGATGACCTCTAGGAATTCTGTTTCCATTATCAATATCTACTGATTTCTTAATGACCCCTTTTCACAAAAATCTAATGCATACAACCATTGAAAATAACCTACTTAGGTTCTTCCAATAAATTGATGTATTTTTGTGAACAAAGTAAAATGATTAACTCTAAACACACTAGCTTTTATTATCAATTCTTAAGAAAGAGTATAATGTGGGTATAATTGGCGTTCATATTTGTTCCTATTATTAAACCTTTGTACCCGAAAACATTTGCGCTTTCAAGAGTCGTACTAAACTTTCAATATTGCAACTTTAATTCTTTGGGCTTGAAAATAACACGAGCAATGCTTAAGAAGTTAGTACTTACTTAGCTGACCCATTCGTAATATTCGATTCGTCTTTGGGTATGAAAGTGTCCAACTCAGTCACTGCTTTTTCCTGCAAAAAAAATCAATTACTTTCTTTTTTTAAAAAAAAAAGGTCAGACATCGAAAATACAAAGCGTTTTGTTTTGAACTTGCATTTAAATTTAAAATGATAACAACTTTAGCTGTTAAACGAACTTTCGTTCTTTGTACGAAACGTAAATGCACTTACCGATTTCTCCATAATCGCCTCAGATATTATCGTTCTTCAGTCAACTTTCGTTTACAAACTGACGCTGTAACAAAATTGCACAATTAAAAACAAAGTCCAGACTAGCGTAATTATCGAACAAAAAAAAATTGATCTTTTTTAAGTGATCCCAGAGCGTCACTAATAATTTCAAACTTGGATCACATTTATAGAAAAACTTTGTACGTACATAAATCAATATTGAAACTTTGATTGTGAAAAAATGATTACTTGTATTAAAACATTTATAACATAATTTTTGATTTCGTAATAAGGTTATCGTAGGTCAAAAGTGATCTTCCCACACTTAACGAATTGTTTCGGAATGAAAAAATCGCGTGATTCGAAAATTATTATTAATTTTTCAAATGAATTTCTTTGTTTCGAAATTTAATAAAGCCGGATCATAAGTCAATAATGATAAGTTTATGTGCATTGTTTTTATCGCTTCTTCGCCCCACAAAGAAAACTCTCATAGGTAACTTAAGGATTATAAAAACTTCATTGAAGTATCCATAAAAAGGGTTTAAGTGTCGAGTTAATTGATTCATTCATTACCCCATTATTAATTGCACAAGTTTTAATAAATATTAATTCGCGATGACCTGGTTTTCGTGATTAATTCGTTAATCAAGAAGGGGATTTGCGGTAGAATGTTTAAGAAATAATTTCCTTCGTTTTCAGCCTCATTTCATATGCGGCACTTTGAAAGACTTCAGACGAGGAAGATTCGTCCTACTTGACGTCTGGCCAAAATCGAAATTATGTAGGTAGTCTCTAATAGCTGCAATAACATCTTTTATTTTTTATTTAATTTTACAACAACAAAACAACCACTTGCACTCTCATTTGGGATTGCATGTTGCGTATGTGTGTTATATAGCAATCTCTTCCGCATTTGATTACTACAGATTTTTTATGTAAATACAAGTATATCATTTTTCAAACCGCGTTTCATAATTTTATTAATACTTCCTGTAAGTACTTTTAAGCTTACAATGAATTGCAATATTCAAAAGAAGTGGCTCAAAGAGTCATTTAAAGGATAAAGTATTAGAAAAAAAATATATGAAGGTTGACAAACTAACAAGATTTACTTGTGTACAGGGTGGGCAAATAAGCGATGTAAGCGGCTGTATCTCAGAAACTAATGATCGTAGAGAGTTACGGTAAAAAATTTGATAAGTAAAGTGGGCAAGGTAAAATGGTAGAATTATGTTTGAGTTTTCAAGATCGCCACCAGTGGGCGTTTCCGCCATCTTGAATTACATAAAATTACGTTTCTCGCGATTTTCCCCAATGAATGTAACAAAAAGTATTTGCGTTTTAGTGTTAACTTAAAGTCGAACATTTTTTGTCAAACCAATTTTTCTCTATAATTCGAAATAAAGTGGTGGGGGGTATTTGAATGTTGTTTTAAATGAATGCCTGTAACGGATTAATGGATTTGGATAAATTTGATATAATTGAAAAGAGCATTTCTTGAGCTTTTAGATTTCTTGTAATTATGACTGTGTTGACCTACACGGCCGCCGATAGAGGGCGTTATTCGATACTATATCCAAAATATTAGATTTTTCAAAAATTTAAATGCAATGATATAAATTTTTTTGAACCAAATAATAGACAAATGACCAACCAATGAACCTGCGTAAACCGCATCTTAATATCTTTTTCCTAACTCAAATTATTTAAAAAAAATACTAAACTAGGAAAATTCATATATACCCATTTAAAAATGCATCGGTTGCTTTCGATAAGAAGGCAAGTAGTAAGTAGGCCATGGAAATAAAAGACAACTCCTCTCAAAAATATTCACAAGAAATTTATTTAGTGCTGTAAATTTAAGTCACGCGTAAACAATTTTCTTTTTAAATAAAGTTGTGGTCCTAAAAAGGACCAATTTTGAAAAAAGATTAATGCCTTATGTGTTCAAATTGCCTTCCGTCATATTTCACACATTGTTCCAGTCTTTCTTGAGTCGACAAAACCAGCCTCGATTTCTGCCGCTGATAGTTGACGTATTGAATTTCGAATTCGGTTTTCCATATCCATTCGTGTTGTTGGTGGAGTTTGAAAAACAATGTCTTTTAAGCGTCCCCACAAGTAGAAATCCAGACATGTCAAGTCGGGAGATCTTGCCGGCCAAGAAAATAGGATTCTCCTTCCTATCCAGCGTTGTCGAAAGGTCTCGTTAATATGATTTCGGACGTTAATTGAATAATGTGTCGAACAACCACCTAATTGCAGAAACATAGTTCTCCTAGTTTCCAGTGGCACACCTTCCAACAAAATTGGCAAGTCGTTGATCAAAAACTCTACGAAGCGGTTTCCAGGTAAAGCTTGTTCAAAAAAATAAGGTCCAATAATTCTGTCCCCAATGATACCGCACCACACATTTAGGCTCCAGCGTCCCTGGTGTTGCACTTCTCTTAACCAATGCGGATTTTCAGCGGACCAATAATGCATATTATGACGGTTTACTCTACCATCACTACTAAAGGTAGCCTCGTCGGTCCAGAGAATTTCCGTTAAGAAATTTCTGTTGTTCTCCATTGACAATAATTTAATCTATTATCGAAATCTTGTTCATTTAGCGCCTGGTGCAAGGCTATGTGGTAAGGATGTAGTCTAAAAGTAAAAACAACATATGCGTAAAAATAATACAATCAGAATAACACTGAATTGTGTGTGCATTTGAGAGTATGTGCCAAGATACTTGGAATAAGATAAAATTATTTACCTATAATCTTTCAAAATATTTCTAACAGTTGTTCGTACTATTCCCAAGTCTAGAGACAAGGTTCTAGTTCCTACATCTATCAGATTCTATGTAAGCCAAGACATTGATAATGTTTCGGTCCTTCCATTGCGACGTCTGCGACGTTGAGGACGACGAAAACTTCCAGTATCGCGTAATCGTTGTACCAAGCGCGAAAACATTCTTCTCCCGTAATGACGGCGATCTGGATACCGTGCCGTGTACTGTCTTGCAGCTATAGCTGCGTTTTGAAAACACTCGAAATAACTCGCAATCATGTCAACGGCTTCATTATTTGTGAAAGGCATTTTGGTTAAATAGTACTCAAATTATACGCAATCAACATTATTAGGCTGCGTGTGACAAAAATTTGACGTTACTTGGGAATATTTTTGACAGGAGTTGTTTTTTTATTTCCATGGCTTACTACTTGCCTTCTAACCGAAAGCAACCCATGCATTTTTAAATGGGTATATATGAACTTTTCTGGTTTAGTATTTTTTTTTTTAATAATTTGAGTTAGGAAAAAGATATTAAGATGCAGTGTGCGCAGGCTTATTGGTTGGTCATTTGTCTATTATCTGGTCTAAAAAAAAGTCATATCATCGCATTTAAATTTTTTGAAAAATCCAATATTTTGGTTATAATATCGAATAACGCCATCTATTGGCCGCCGTGTAAGTCACAACTATCATAATTACAAGAAACCTAAAAGCCCAAGAAATGCTCTTTTCAATGATACCAAATGTATCCAAATCCATTAAGCCGTTTCGAAGTTACAGGCATTCATTTAAAACAACATTCAAATACCTCCCACCACTTTATTTCGAAAGATAGAGAAACATTGGTTGGACAAAAATGTTTGACTTTAGGTTAACATTAAAACGCAAATACTTTTTTGTTACATTCATTGCGGAAAATCGCGAGAAACGTAACTTTATGTAATTCAAGATGGCGGAAACGCCCACTGGCGGCCATCTAAACTTAATTCCAGAATTTTCCCTTGCCTACTTCACCTATAAAATTTTTTACCGTAACTCTTCTACGATCATTAGTTTCTGAGATACAGCCGCTTACCTCACTTATTTGCCTACCCTGTACAATTAAACTTTTATTTGAAGAAAACTTTTTTTTTTTAGAAAAAAAGTTTTAAATCTATAACATCTAAACTACCCACTCTCCAAGTAAAGTGAAAAAAGTAGGTGATAAAACTGTGGAGCAAAATATTTCAGAACTATGTTGCTGTTTCATATTAATGTATCAGATTTTTCTTCCTTGTACTTAATTTAATCAAAAATGTTAATTTGTATAATTAGGTGTTTCAACAACTTTCCTTGGTTTGCCTTGTTACAAATAGTTTACTTGGTTAACTACCTTCATTTTCGCTCTAAATCAACAAACTTAACAATCACTACCATTTATCAACAATCATTTCCAATCCACTTTATCGTAGCTTCACTGAAATTTGAATGAATTCTACGATGCAGTTATGTGTAACAGACGAGCACAAATTTAAGTAAAAAGTTCCACATCTTATAAATAAGATGGAAGTTGTGTGACGTTTTCAAACTGAAAATTGTAACACTTTTTCCGTATGTAAATAAGATACCTCAAAAGCAATGATTCGACTTAAATTAAACTTGGTACCACATATTTGGATAGATATTAGATACCTAATACTTATAGGTATAATTTTTTTTTTAAAATATAAAAATAATTACACAAAAAACTTATGAGAGAAAAAAAATTTATCAAATCCTATATCACGCTTCATTAATATCACGTTTTCAATATTGTGTACACATTTATATAACGGTTGATTTCTTCACGTGTATTCATATTTAAAATAAAAGACTTTTAAACGCGTGCAATTATATTGAAATGGGTACCAACGTAGTTTCAATATCTACTACTACATTTCCTTTCAATATCTTCATATTTATTCTAATTATTATTCTACAGTTTCAAGTAAATCCACAAAAATATCTTCGAAAATAGTAATTCGTCACCAAAAACTACTGAGTACAAAACTATGGGTGACAAGAAAGAAACAAATATTTAGTTCCTGTTCTTTTTTAAAAATAGGTCAAGGTTAAAAAATATTCGAAATGATCTCATCACATTCCAATATCAATCAATAAAATTAGGGACGAATCGAGAACAATTTCAAAAAATTTTAATTCCATAATTGTTGTGATAGTCAATAGATGTCACTAATTATAGAAAGAAAACTTGCAGAAAAGTGAGTCTCTAGTGCCTCTATACTGAAAAACCTTTCAGCAGAAGTCATTAAATTCGTTGATATTCGGTTTTTCTGTTACACATCACATCGTAAATGAACCCGCATCTTAACCACAAATTGGAAAAACACATATTAGGTAAAAATAATTAAGAACTGTCGCTTGAACGAATTGCTACGAATATTAAAATCATCACTCAAATGCAAGTTTCAATTGTTCCCCGTTCATTAAATGCTATGAGCTTTAAATGTAATCATTGTTGGAATACTTACTAGGTGGCGCACATAAATGGGAACGATACTTTCCAAATTAGTTCGTAAGTCTCCGTTTATGTCATATTTTATTTTATTAATATCAAATTGGTTTTAAGCTTTGGTGAACTAGTGTCGTATAGATTCCGGTCTAAAAGCCGTCGTTGCTTGTAATTTCTTCCAAACGTTTCGCTATCAAGAGTGGTTAGCTTCTTAAGAGGTCAATCCATTTCCGCGAAGAGACAACTTTAATTAACGCGCCTCAGCGTTGGGCTAGGGTCGCAAAAAACGTCCTTAAATTTAGCGAGTTAAAACTTTTTTTTCAGAGATCAGTCTATTTCTGATGTTGAATGTAGACGTCTACATCGAAAATCGGAAATGGACTGACCACTCAAGAAGATGATCACTCGTGTTAATTGAACGAAAATGTAAAAAAAATCAAAAGTTATAGTCACTTCCGGTTAAACCAAAAGTTTCTTAATATTACCTTACAAAATTTGTAGTTTTTTGTCATGTACCGTTTCTTCTTCAACTTCTAAAGGATTATGTATCATCACGTTTCTCAATCTGGGGTACTCAATCCCCTGGAGGTTCCGAATTGGTTCGTGGAAGGAAAATGTGTAACGCCCAATATTTAGTAAGTAAACTGATAAAATAAAATAAAAACTTTTGACGGAAGGAAGCAGTGGCGTACCGATGGTGGAGGGGACGTCGAGCATCAAGATCCAGGGGGCGTGAAAAGAGCCTCACGCGCATCACAACTCAGGAGCATCAAAGAAGAAACATGTCAGTGAACTTGAAATATAAATAATACTTATACGTTCAACAGCATGAAACATAAAAATGTTGCAAAACATTAAGAATTGAAATTGAGCTAAAAAGAAAAACTATTCAGATGTTAAAGTAGGCGGCGCGGCGGTATGATCAATGAAAGCAAATACAATACAGTCGTAATTTTCTGCACGCCACAAATGAAAAGCAATAGCAATAGACGATCAACATGCAGCGACTCCCAAAGCAGGGATAAAAGAACAGACCGGCCAAATTTGCTTTCTTGGCGAATATTTGAACTCGCGACCGAAGAAAGAATCAGCGAAAGTAAATGTGCTAGTGTGTCATGCACGTCTGTCTATTTCTTGTGAACGTTTTTGCCTTTTCATTATCGCTTCTTGCTTACTAAACAATAGCATGCTCAGGAATATGAAAATGAAATAAGTCTGTTCAACAAATTTTAGTTGATCTACTATAGTAGAATATAGGCATTCGTCTGGAACTGGTCAGCGAAAGCGAAATAAAGCTCACACTGCACTCGCAGTTCAATATCACCCATTACTCTATTAGTACATTATTGTTTAGTGATAATTTGAATTCTACCATTCGTCGTGGTAATTTTTCTTATTCATTTTTAATTTAATAAATTGATACAGTAAAGTACAGTTAAATCGTGACAATGCTAAAGATGAAAAGTTTTAAAGGTAAGATAATGGAAACTATTTAAAAAAAAAAAAAAAAATAAAAAAAAAAAAAATTATTTTTATAATAAATAATATTTAAAAAAAAAAAAAAAAAAATTAAATTAAAAAAAAAAAAAAAAAAAAAAAAAAAAAAAATTTTTTTTTTTTTTTAATATATTTTTTTAAAAAAAAAATTTTTTTTTTTTTTTAAATAAAAAAAATTTTTTTTTTTTTTTTTTTTTTTAATTTAATATTTTTAAAAAATTTTTTAATTTTTTTTTTTTTTTAAATTTTTTAAAAAAAACAAAAAAAAAAAAAATTTTTTTTTTTTTTTTTTTTTTTTTTTTTTTTTTTTTTTTTTTTTTTTTTTTTTTTTTTTTTTTTTTTTTTTTTTTAAAAAATTTGTTTTTTTAAAAAATTTAAAAAAAAAAATTAATTAAAAATTTTTTAATCTTAGGTGATCAGGTTAGGCAGACAATTTTGCAAGAGGCGCGGGATGCTAAATATTTTTATGATGTTTGACAGTACTACAGACATATCGAGAAAGGACCAAACAAACCAAATTTTACGGTACGTCAAAATCGATGGACCTAGAGTCGAGGTAGTTGAGTCGTTAATAATCGGTAATGCTGCGGTGATGGCTGGTATACATGCAGGAGTACATGCGCGAATTAAGAACCTCAATCCCAAAGTACATTTTATCGCTTGCACCAATAATTCCCTGAATTTAGCTAGAAGTACAATCCGTCACTGTTTTTGGTACTGTAGAACAAATTCATACATTTGTCTCTTCATCAACTGATCGTTGAGGTATGCTAATAGATGTCACTAGTCAAGGGTTAAATGTTTGATTGAAACACGTTGGATCGCGAGACACGAAGCCGTTGAAGCATTAAAAAATCATTTTTCTGAAATTTTGGACATAGTAGAGAAACTTCATCTTTCTCTCTTTTTTACTATCTTGGTATGTGGAGCAACGTTTTTCGAGAAGTCAACGACGCTCAAAAACATCTTCAAATTAAATTTGAACTACAAAAAAAAAAAATATTTATAAAAAAAAGAAAAAAAAAAAAAAAAAAAGTAAAAGCGCTAAGGAAGGAGAAATCAGGCAAATGAGTTCGAGCCTCCCCGAAAGAGAGTGAGAAAGAAAATCTTTGGAGAAAAATCAAAGGGCGCAGTATTGTGTTACGAGGACGAATTACGAAGAGAACTATACTCATTCCTAGATAGCATAATACAAGAAATCACATCAAGATTCCAACAACTGCAAGCTTTAAGTGAAAAATATTTGTTCCTGACGCCTTCAAAATTACTGGATTTGCAGTATGTTTCCAATTTAGATACCGGTCCTGACGATATTGATAAAAAGGCATTTTTATTTGAAACACAAAGGCTACAGCAATTTGTCAATTTATCAAACATATGTGTAAGCCCTGAAAATAAAGGACCGCTAGAACTTTTCTTCTGTTATTTTGGGGGTATTGTGTGGGTGATAAGGGGAGAGAGAGAAATTAAATGAAGATCCACTTCCAAAATTATAAAAAGATAGAAGGAAGGGAAGAATAACTAAGTAAATTATTTAATACTTTTGGTTTTTTACTTTTTCTACTTTCTGGTGCTGGGTGGAAAAAGATTTAGATTATAGAGGGTGTTGGGGGGAGAGGGGGTGGGTAAAATTTTAAATTTTTTAATTTAATTAACCTTTTAATTTTTATTATAGTAAAATCTTTCAAAAAAAATTAAAAAAGGGTTTTGAATATTTGTTTGTGGGGGTATTTGTGGAGGGTGTTTATAATTTATGGTAAGGCCCCCATTTAATCGCCCTTTTTTAAAGTACGATCCACCGTACGCCAGGGGGGGGGGGGGGGTTTGGGGGGGGTTGGGGCCGGAGGGGTTTTCATCGTGCGGCGTTTGTCTCTTCCCGGGGGTTTTGGGGTTCTGAGTTGGTGTTTGGGGGGGGGGGGGGGTGTTTTAGGGGGGGGCGCGGTGAAAAAACCCACCAAAAGCAAGAGGGGCTCGTCATACATTTTCTTCATGCAAAAATTCAGCGACTAGCGGATATTCACAAAGAAATTGTTTGTGTTTATGGAAACATTATGGATCAATAAAATGTTACGAAATGGTGTCGTCATTTCTCTGAAGGTAGACCGATGTTCATGACGAACAAAGAAGAGGTCGGTATTGGACCACCCGCCCAGACCTTGTGCCCAGCGACTTCCATTTATTCTGTTACCTGAAGTCACATCTTGGTGGAAAATCATTTCACGACGATGACGAGATCAAAGATGAAGTTGAAATGCGGTTCCTACAGCAGGCGGCAACCTTCTATGACTGTGGGATACAAAAGCTTGTACCGACTTAACAAATGTTTGGATAACGGGGTGATTATTTCGAAAAATAATAAATAATCCAGTTAATAAGATGTAACTGACGTTTTCTAAATAAATGTTTTTTTAAGGAATGCGAGCCATTGTATCTATACTTTTCGAAATGCCCTCGTAACTTGAAATAATTTAACATGTATTTCTATTAACATGATATTTCCATGTTCATTAGCTGTGTTTAGAATTAATTACTTTTATTATCGGAAACTTCAATAATACAGGGCGAAGCAAAATACAAACCAAACAATATCTCAAAAGTTTTTAAATGAATCACCCTATAATATGTCTTTTTAGGGTTTATTAGTACAATTCATTAATTATAGTATATGTATCGTAAATGAAAACCGTAATTATTTTATGAAAAACGAAAAATATTGTATTTTACGTGTAAAAATTAAGGTATCTTAAATTTGTACATAACATTTATGGTACATTTTGGGTTAAAATTATGGGGGGCAGACTTTTGGTTTTCACTATGTAATAGAGTACTCTAAAGATTTTTCTTATATACAGGGTGGCGCAACTTCTGGTATTGGAGGTTAACATCGTTGGGAAAAAAGATATAACTTTTAAAATTTACCCTGTATATGTAAAGTAAGAGACGCAACAATATTTTAAATTCGAGCCGATATCCCGCTTTTATGGGGTGTATATAACCAAGAAACAATTATGATTTGGTTTTTTATTATCGCCTCTAACTAGATAATAAAATCGAGGGGTACAATCTATGGAAATAATTTGGTAAGAGATACTCAATTAAAAAAATGTTAAGAACCGCTGATCTACAGAAATATAAACGTTATATAGTGGTCCCAGTTTCTGTTGTTACCCGGTATAAGATGTGGAGTAAGTAATTTTAATCAAAAACAACAGAAATAGCTAAGGAAAACGAGAGTATAATCCAGACGACTTATATTTGTAGTACTGTACTTGTCAGGTCAACTATTCAAGTAACGATTCATGATTCGCTTCAAGTGGCAATGCTCCCAGACAATTTGTATGCTCCTACAATAGTTTATTATTTCGTGGTTCATATATTAAGAAAGAATTTTTCATTCGAATGCCAATTTAAATTTTTAAAATATTTTTGCATATACAGAGTGTCCAAAAATGTGTGATGATATAAAGCTTATGTATGAGTTTCTTAGTACTGATTGTCTTCTACTTATAGTTATTCTATGTACGGTTGTCGTACTGTCCTCTGTTAGTAGGGGTGACTCCTTGTCTATGTTGATTGTGTGATTTCCATCATGTCTTATGTTCAATTTTGCATCTCTTCGGTGTATGTGTTTTGTATGATTTTTTTAGCATATCGAATGTACGACTTTATACAACGGCACAGTGATTCTGAAGAAGCAAGATGAGCAGCAAAACGTTAAGAGTAAATCTACAACCACGGCAGAAGCGGAGAAATTTTTCGTCATCAGATAACGGCAGTGAAAGCTACCATTCAACAATTAAACGCCACACACATATCATGAACTGGATGGAGTAACCTTCATATAGAGTTAAGCAAATTATTAACAATGGCACTGTGGAAAACAAAGTGCTGTTAAAGAACTAAATTTCACATTAGTGAAGAGAGAGAGACAAATAGAAAAGGCAAGATTGATGCACTGCTGGACCCAGAGTACTACTAACAAAAATAAAACAGGAGCAGAATAAAAACAAAAAATAATAAAACACGAAGAAGACCAGAGATCCTGTTACGATCCACTGACGGTACTATTACCTAGACGTAAAGTGATGATGACCTCTGAAGTCTTTAAAGGAAGTTCTTACAACACTTCAATATACACCATAGCATAGTCTGAACAACTTTATCTTGGAGGTAGAAGACAATGGGAGCCTGCTGTTTCAGCACACAGGAAGAAAAAGCACATCCACGACTAAAGAATGTACATATTTTATGCTACTTGTTGATTGGCATGTGAATAAAATTCCATAACTTTATTGGTATGACAGCTATAAAGGAATCGCGCACTTACAGGACCCTAAAAACAAAATAATCACATATTTCTTTAAGTAGTTCAAATGCTATTGTACTTCAATTCATGTTTCCATTAATTCGATTGTGCTTTTAATGGAATGATTTTTAACAATTTTTACTGTATTTATTACATTGAACGCTAACCTCAAACTTCTTTTCTTTAGGGGTAGGTTTTGAACATTTGATTGAAACTGGAACAATTGTGATCCCAAGCTAAGCACAATAACCTTAGCACCCAATTTGGAATCTGAAACCCATTGACTAATATTGTAAACGGTTTCAAATTAAGTTATTAGTTTAATAAATTTTTTGCTAAATTGCTCAGATTCGTACTCTCCACAAATCAATCGTACTCGCTTTGTTCTCAAAGTACCTAGCATTACACTGACATTTTGAATTTCAAGATCTTTAATTTTTAAGAAATGATTTCGGTTACATAATCCAAGATTTTGTGACTGAATTAAATAAAATAATAAGAGGTATTACCTAATTGGCGTTATTCCTGTCAAAATTTGAAAATATTTCCACTTCAACAACAGCTTGTCATTTACTACTCATTGTTTGCGAAAGACAACAAAATAAGTCGTTATAACTTCTTTTGGCGTTTTTGTGGCACAATTTGAGCACACGAAATGCAACTATTGAATTAAGTCTGGGGAAATCATGTGCCTATTAATGCAGAATAAATATTTCGCGATTTAGCCTTGACACCAAATTAAATAGAATCGCAAAATTATAACAATAATTAAATTATTGCGTATTAAACGATTTAATTTCGTAGAGAGTTGAACGACTATTTAACCAATACTAATTTCGACACCGTACCCACCTTTTCATATCCAATTAAATATTTACATGCCTTGGACTTGATCAATATCGACGCTCATTATTAATCAAACGTTTTCCGGCTGGCACCAAAAAAAAAAGAAAAGTACTCGTGGGTGTGAATTATTATGATCTTTAAAGTGGACATATTGTCCACAATATACTGTGTCAGTGTCCTCAGTTCACCTCTACCTTTGGCCACACAACAAAGAACTCTTTGAAACAATCATTAGTTTTTACATGGCATGTTACGCGAAATCTATAAATAATTTTTAATTTGCTAAATGTACGTACGAGCGGAACATTACGGCTTCGTTCCAAATTAATTTCCGTCAATGATAAAGCGTCTTTATTTTTCGGGAAAAAAATTTGCAATACATATTTAGTTTCACATTTCATACGTGTGTGTACATCATTAGGAATTAAAGTGTGACATTTGTATTTTTATCAACATATGTTCATTGGCCTTAACTATTTTTATCAGAGTGCGTTTTTATTAAACTCACATTTATAGTGCTGAACTTATCAAACAGGATATATGTCTCGTTCATAACTTTGTTTTACCATTGTATGCTTTAAGTTGCAGTTTGCTCTTTGCAACAAATTGGATAGGGTTGAGTGCTTTCTAAATTGAATGAACGTATTTTATATGATAAGAACTTAACCCTCGACTTAACCCATAGAGTACGTAGCAGTTACCAGGTAGGTGAGTAGAGAATGAATTCTTCAAAGTTGCGACCAATGCTAAATAGCTTTGATTTTAACACACCCACATGGGCTTATACTCACGTCAATTCAGTAAAACAAAGACCAGTGATATAAGTGGAAATTTACGAACAAACTTTGACTTCACTTTTTTTACGTTTATTTATAACAAAAAAAATTAAACATTTGCAAACCAGCCATCTATACATCCCAAAACGGATGTCAACAATGAAATGTTGTAAATACGTTCTTTTCAATAGCCACTACATTTCTGTTATTCTAAACAAATTTGAACTCTACAGGTAATGAATCGTAGGAAACATAATAAGAACTTCTACACTTTGAAATTTCCACTCCCTTAATTATTTTACATCAAAATTCATCGGCATTGCCATTTTTAAAAGACTAAAATCTGTATTCGAAACATAAAATAATTAAGGAAGCAAGAATTCAAAAGTTGTGAATTACGCATCCCATGGTGCGCTTGACAATTCACCACACTGTATTTCTAATTGGCAAGAAAAACATGTACACTCATGAAATTTAAAACTTGGACACCACAATTTCTGTGAACAAAAGTTTGGAATTTTGGAATCGAGTGATTTTTAGCGACGAAAAACGTTCAATAGCCGCAACGATGGACCACTAAAAGTTTTTAGAATGGAAGGAACTCGTTACGAAAATAATCACATATGTCCTAAAAAACGAAGTGGTTATTTTTCTGTGAATGTGTGGGTTGGGTTAGCGCGCGGGGTCCAGGAGTTTGTTGGGCTATCGATGGACGTCTTGATTCTGCTGCGTATTTAGATATTTTGGAAACTATTATGAAACCTTCAGTCGAAGTGTTTTATCCAGACGAAAATTATATTTTCCAACAAGTAAGTATTCTTATTTCACTATACTTTCTCCAAAAAATAGTTCGGACATTTTCATAATGTATTTTTGTTGTTAAAGGACAACGCCCCTATTCATACTTCGCGGGTTGTGCGCAATTGGATACGAGAAAATAACTTGGAGCTGTTACCCTGGCCAGCAAAAGCCCAGATTTTAACATTATCGAAAATGTTTGGGCTCGAATACTTGCGCAAAAGTATCATACGAAAAGTTTGGACTGTTATCCGAAGACAACAAATTTTATACCAGTAAACCGTAATGCACTAATTGCAGCCATTGATACCGCATGGGAAACGATTAATATTAATTATATTGATACCTTGATAGCGTCAATGAGCAGACGCCTCCAAGAATGTATCAATAATAATGGAGGTCACACCCATTATTGATTTCTTATATTTATTTATATAGTAATACCTTTATTTAAAAAAAACGTTTTCATTTAATTTTAAACTATAACTTGGTATCTTAATTATAATTATGTAATAAATTCTTGTCAAAAACTAAATATATACGTTGACAATAAGAATTGCCTTAGTTTTTATTTTCACTTTTATATTAACTACAGAAAAAATGAAACGTCATAAAATATACATTTTGTAAGGACTAAATATTATGAATAGAGAGTTTAATGATTTTTTTTAATAACTTACAATAATTAGTAGGTTAGATTTATTTAAAAATAAGTAATAATCAGTCAACCCAAATAACCATGTTTAGTTTTTTGATTTAATTTAAAAGTTATTGCTTGTAGACGTTTTTTAAATCAAAATTATTTCTAATTTTATTTTGTAAACATTTCCTAAACAAAATTTTGATTCGATAATTAATCGAGCTATGGTGTTTAATTAGCGATACCTTCAAATATATTCTTTAAAGAAAAAATTAAGTAAGCAACGTAAATTACCTATTTTCTAAAACGTGCTTAGTGTAATGATTAATTCTACAGTCCTTCTATAAGATAACCCCTGCTGAGACTACCTGCTGTTAGAATTGTAAATGATACCCTTAAGCCCGCTTCACAATGTGCAAACTTATGTTTACAGAAATTGTGGTGTCCAAGTTTTAAATTTCATGAATGTACAATAACATGCCTAGGATTTTTTTTAAATTAAATATTTCATATAACCTTCGGTAATTATGTGAAAACTTTGAGCTCAATAAATCCGTCGAGATTGGAGGAAGCATTCCAGACATAATGAAGAAATAAAAAGCAATACAGATATGGTTAAAATGATTTATTGTGGGTCCTTGGTCCATAGGTCTTGTTCAATGAACAAGAAATGGTATTTCGCGACCATTACGGTACTGACGATTTTTCAAAATGGTCTGATCAAGTTTGTTGATAAAACTAGGTTAAAAGAAATAAAAAAAAACAGATTAAACAGTCACGAATTTTTGAAATTTATTTGGAACAGAGTTAAATGTTTTCAGAACTTCCAGGTAAGAAAATTGTATAATCAACATTTAGTCTTAAAGATCTGGCACAGAACATTTGTGGAATTTGACGATCTTAACTGTAGTAGATCTGCTAAGGCAATATGTGATGGAGCGACTGTTATACCACAGAATAATAAATATATTCACTGCGTTCATACAGAAATTTCACTGAGCGATAACTTTGGTCTTAAGTAGCGTTCGCGTTGTACCCACGCGCAGCCAGGAGTAGCCAAGGTGTAGCTAAAGTAATTTCTTCGATTTTTGATTGTGCGGTATATCGCGAAATGCCACTGCTAAGAAAATAGTAAGCTTTCTATAAGCGCTTCGCTCAAGTCATGAACAATATTCTTGAGCGTGGGTACAGCGGGCGATTTCCGTAGGATCACCGACGTCAAACGTTCTGACACCTAGTGAAACTTCTGCGCAACAAAATATTATTATTCTGTGGTTTTACCGTCCGAACTAAGTTAAAATTATACAATTAGAATCAATCGCCGATATGCCGTACATTAAACTTTGGTGCTCACGCAGTCTGTATCATGTACAAACACAAAGTACAGAAACCACAATGGAAAGTCCTCAATATATCATGAACGGAAAATAAAATCAGAAAAACTTTCCCAGACAACTTATACGGTTTTAATAAGCAGAATGTTTCACGAGTGCGAATTCCTGTTGGCCGAGGAGGCATTGGAGGTGGATCAGTTAGGAATTAAATTAGAATTACTCACTCCTATTGTTGAACGACTGGACGATTTGAATTGAAAGGTAATTGACTTATTTCTGGACAACAACGTCGACGATTAACCTGGAGCTGTCAGCCGTTGACGAAAACCGTGAGAAATTCCACGAAAATCGAGAAAGTAAATTGTAGAACCAGCCAAATCTGTGTAAGAGTCGAAATTAGACCCAATTCTTGGTAGAGATCAAAAGAAGAATTACAAATTACCGAAAATTAAACTGAAGACACTAATCTACATGACGCCGAAAAATTTCAGTACTTGGTACAGGCAATGGAACCCGGGTCGAGAACCAGTTACTGTTAGCCCCAGTCTGCAGATAACTATCCGAAGGTGGTTAAGGCGTTGAAAGACATATTTGACACCAAAAAACTCCTCATTGAAGTATATGTCAGAGAGCTGTTGAATCTGGTGACCTCACACTTGTCAAAGCCAAAGAAAAACTTCAATCTGGCTAAACTGTCGACAAATTGGAACCTTATTTGCGAGTGTTTGAACGTCTGGAGTTTTCTTGGACAAATGTGCCGCTATTTTAAACCCTATGGTTGAATCATGCCTTTCCATTCATGTTTTGAGCGCATCGTAAAGGAGTTCTTTGTTTAAGAAAGGCGAAACAAAGGCAAAACTTCAGAATATGATGGAGTTATGAATACAGAAGTAGAAGGCAAACAGAGAATATTCCTCGCATTTGAAGGTATTGGACAACAATCTGAACCAACAGTAACACGACAAAATAAGAGAGCTGATGTTATTAAAAAGGAAAGAAGCACGATGAACTTATTCAGACAGCAATTTGAGTTCATAATGAAGAAAATGCAGTTGAATGTGCACTAAACCCAGCATTGCACGTCCTCTCAGATGTGGACCATGACGGAACGGAGGTTGTTTGCGAGTCGGACAATGTATCAAGAATTGCAAATCAAATATCCGATGTTTGATTTGTAGAAAAAGCATTACCCAATCCTTTGTCTAGAGTTTATGAACGACAACGACAGTTCGGTAAAACAAAGTGCTACGTCTCAATGCAGAAAATGTTTAAAAATAGGCGTAATTGGCGCAATTGAAGCAGTTCCAGAGCAAGAAATACAGTTGATCTGTCATTATCTACCCCATCGACCACAGTGAGATCTGTGTTTGATGTATCATGCGATGCGTTGGATGCCGCTGAAGTTTGATCATCCACATGAAGTCAATACGGATTGGTTGCAAACAAAAATACGTTTGAATGATCGTAAAAAGACATTTTCAATGATAAGCGTTTTCTGTGATGACACTGCAGATAATGTGAAAACCGCTTTTCGCCATCAAAGAGTCGTTTTTCGAATGAACTGCAGCCCTTATTTACTGGCAGCAGTAATTGATCACCACCTTAAGATGGTACCTTTAAAGAAAAGAGTGATTGCAGACAAGTTAATAGAATCGCTATACGTGGATAACCCTGTTGCATCTTTTGACAGTGTGGAAGAGTACAAGAAGTTTAAGGAACAAGCTGTTAAAATTATAGACGAGGTGAAGTTTGATATAAGGTTGTGGAAAAGCAACGTAGATCAAATCACTGATCTTGGCGTAAGCAACGTTCTAGGAGTGCAATGGGATCTTGCAGAGGATTCCCTATTTTGCAATGTTACTGTCGACATAGAACAAGGAAAGTTAACCAAAAGAATGATGCTGTCAATTGTAGCGATAATCTTTGATCTACTTGGAATATTTTCACCATTGACTTTAGTACCATCCTACAACGATTGCGGGAAAACAAAACTGATTGGAAACGAGATATAACTCCTACTGAACCTAATGTAGCAAGGAGGTACCAACAGTGTGTACCAACGTGTGTAGTAGTCTCTACACGCTCCACACATTTTGTGATGCCACTAACAGCGCATATGCTGCTGTGAAATTTTTGCGCTGTGGAGACCATGATAAAGTAAAGATACAACTACTAATGGTCAAGGCAAAGAAGTTGCACCAAAGGCAAAGACTACTATTGATCGTCTAGAGTTGATATCCTTATGAAATTGGTGTTTGTCTCTGTCTGGTTATGAAGAGTGCGATGAAGATCCCTGAGGTGCGAGTCGATTTTGGACAGATTCTTCTACCGTTTTGGCTTGGATTGAAGACACGGCCAGTGGGCGACTTTCGTAGGTAACCGAGTGCAACGAATTTTGAGTTTAAGTAATGACTAGACTTTAAACCCAAACTCCAATGTGGTATTCATCCGAAGTCTACCATTTTTCTACATACCAGAAATTTGTTCGTGTCATGTCTTTTATGGTAAGATTTGTGAATAGATTTAGAAGGTCAAGTCGTTTTTACGGGCAACTTACAACATCCGAGCATATCATTGGAGAAAGAAAGCTTCTGTTCATGGTTCAGCAAGAGACATTCTCCACTGAAACGGAGTAAGTTCTCTTTAGATGTGAAAAAGAAAGGAGATGGACTTCTACAAGTGCAGACTAAGCTCCCAATAAGAAATGATGAAGAATTCTTTAAATATCCTATTCTGTTACAGAATAGGCATTTATAACCTTTAATATTCAGTTTCCAAATTTCACTTGTTTATGTATAATCGCTCCAAAGATAAGAGGGGAGGAGGGGGCGTTTGAAAAGCACTATAGTGCATGATTCTGTAATCCTTAGTGTTGAATATATAAAATTAAGCGATAAATTTGTTGTTTTAAAAATTGTTATTAATAAAAGTATTGCTGGTATTATTGGTTTTAAAATTGATCATATAAACGTTAAACTTTGTTGTGTCATAAGAAAATTGGCCCCTTGCCATAAAATGACTTCTAGATATAAGTACAATTCTAACTTAATATTTTTTTAATGTTGTGGTTTGGAAAAAAGCTGTGTAATCTCAAAAAAATTCAGTTAAAGTATATAATAACCACACTTCCAGATTGAAGTAATGATTTTTTTAAAACTCAAGAATTATTTTGTACTCTTACGCTTTAATTTAAATTAGCCGCTTTTTTATGCATCCAATCAAAATAATTGCTGATCAACCAATCACAATGCACTTGTGTTTTCTTCGTTCCTAATAGAGGACGCATTTTTGTATCACATTCGTTAGATAGTCATCTACAGGGTGGGGCACTACCAACGAGTTATTATGTAGTATTGAAACGACAAATAATCTTAAAGGATACATAAACCGAGACTACTTGAGACCTTATTTTAAAAATATTTTGGATTGTACAGGGTGCCCCAGAAACACGTACCATATCAAAATTGGGTTATTTTAAATGGATCACCCTGTATTTTTTTCTATTTTTTGATTGGTACGATAAAAAATAATGTATGTTTGTTAACATGTTCCTATGTCTACTTACTTACGTTTCTGAGATAAATCGATTTTACCTGATTTGCAGACCCTCCAAAAAATAACAATAACTTCTAAATAAATAAAAACAAGCTACTTTGTCTTACACCACCTTACTAAGAGCTTTCAACATCCTTTTGCAATATTTACTTTTTTATTATGATGTACAGGGTGTTTTTAATACTACCGCATAACACCAACCACTTTAAACTTAAATAACTTGCTTAACTTAAATAGAACACCCAGTATATCTGTAGTCTGTTGGAAGCTGAAACGAATGACAGTTCAGCATTCAGTCGGTATTAGGGTTACCAGGTACTAATTCTGATAGTTTTCGAGATATCTTAAAATTTACTAGATTAACAATTTGAGATTTACTGGAATCTTACTTGTGAGATATCCGTACAGTGAACATTATCTTGCAACTATTTTTAATGTATAGACAAATTCAGCTTTAAAAATTAACCTAAAAGAATTTTTTTAGAACAAAATAACAGAAATGTGCTCATGACTTATCCCGAGCTCTAAGAGTCAGTCGAATCACGCCCACCCGTCACAAACAACAACAACCATTATTTGTTACAGTAAAAACAGATCATACTGTAAACATTGGCAACTTTGTTAAAAAAATTCTAAAAATAATAGTTTTAGAAATTGTCGTATCACTATTAGAGCGATTTGTATCACAGTCTTAGTTAACAGGTTGATGTTTGCTGATGTTTATTAGAGTCAGCGTGATTCGACTGACTAGAGCCCGGATACTAGTCATACATAAGCACATTTCTGTTTATTTATTTTCTGAAAAACAATAAATATTTTTAAGGTAAATATTTAAAACTGAATTGGCTTATACATTAAAAAATTGATGCAAGATAATGTTCATTTTACTGATATCCCACAAGTAGCTTAGATTCCAGTAAATCGGAAATTGTTAAACTAGCAAATTTTAAAATATCTGAAAACTATCAGAGTTAGGGGTTGGTAACCCTAATACCGACTGAAAGTTGTTTATTTACAGTTACCAACAGGCTACAGAAATGCACCCATTTAAGTTAAGCAAGTTATTTCAGTTTTAAGTTGTTACTGTTATGCGGCAATATTAGAAACACCCCGTACATCATAACATAATAGTAAATATTGTAAAAATGATGTTGACATCTTTTAGTGAGGTGGTGCAAGTGAAAGTTGCTTGTTGTTACTTATCTTATTGTGATTTTTTGTAGAGTGTGTAAATCAGGGTGTTCTATTTAAAACAACGCAACTTTTATATGGTACGTGTTTCTATAGTACCCTGTACAATCCAAAATATTTTTAAAATGTGGTCACGAATAATCTCGATATATGTATACCTTAAGATTTCTAATATTATTTGTCGTTTTAATTCTACACACTAATTGGTTTGTAGTGTCCCACCCTGTATAATCGTTTAATTTAGAATTAGTATATTGTCAGAATTCCAATTAAATTAAACGTGTTGAAGTTATATTAAATAAATTGTAAAGCGTACAATAATGTCGAAGTCCTTTTATTTAATTGACTATTTGAAACTTTTAAAAAGCTATTTTTTGTTTTAACACGCGTGAGATTGAATTTGCAACGAGAAGTTGTCAATCAATCAAGTTTCAACAGTAGCCCCCCACTAAACAAGGAACATTAAAACATTTTGACTAAGTAACAAAATTAACATTTCATTTTAACATTGGTTTTACATGACATCAACATTGTTTATAAAAAGAATATTTGAACATGAAAATAACATAACAAAAATATAATAAGGTGAACATGTGTTAAAGATTATTAGTACCACATTACAGTAAGTTATTTTTTTGGGAAATGTAGTATAAACAAACTGTTTGCGCAGAACTCACATAGTTCTGACACTAACAAATGTGTAACAGCGTTGCAATTACAACTAACAAAATTTTGAGAGAAACGGTGCAAAAACTTTCCTGGGAAATTCTATGCAGGTTAACTGCCCTTTGGGGTTGACAGATTATGCTCATAATCGAATCGGATCTTTATAAATAAGACTCATATGCAAAGTTTCATAAAAACCGAACCGTTGGTTTCCTTGATATCTCTTCCCAGCAGTTTGTCCGCCAGGCAAAACATTTTTCTTTTCTCCATTATACTAGCTCTAATTCGTCGGAAAAAGTGAAAAAATAGAGATGTTAAAATTTTCGGTTTGGAAACTGTTGCGTAATTCCCCAATCTTATGTATAAAATTATATAAGATGTGGAGTAATAACATTTGCGTGCACATTATGTTTCGGACGTTTAGTTTATATTTTATGATTACTTAATTTCAGGTGATTTAATGTATTTAGACGCCTTTGAGTTTTGTTATTATTTTGAATTGATTTATATTTGCTCAAAATTACTTTCGATGCCAAAGTGAAAATTTAAATTAATGATAGGTATGCTACCGCTGTGGGAACAGCCTAGCGGTAGACGCGTTCATTTAACAAACTGAACCACCGCAGGCGCGCTGGTTCCAATCGAGTTGACGGCGAGAGATTGTAGCGAGCGAATTTAAAACTGGCAAATCAAGATTCAACAACGTGATCAAAATATAAATAGAACAATAAGATAAAAATAGTTACTATAAGTTTTGCGGCATCTAGTGTCGACTCGTGTTAGGGATCAGGTACGCAAATGGTTCGCATTAAGCAACTTTGTCGACAGGTAAGCAGTTACATAAGTCGATCCTTCGATAATTATAGCCAACATAAGTGTTAGCAAAAATTAAAATCTCGAATCCCCTGCTGTAAGTCCGCAAGATGTCCTGAACAGTCCCAAAAAGACGAAACAGCTGTCGAGTGATTGTCAGTGTTTGTTTGCTATTGTACAACCTCTTGCGAACTTACAGCAGGCGATTCGAGATTTTTATTTTTGCTAACACTTATGTTGACATAGCTACAACGTTAGTAATATGTTACAAAAGCAGTTAAATTAACATTATCACAATGTTACTTTTTTAATGTAGCAATTTTTTACCTTGACATAATCTGTTATATCAACATTTAATAAACGTTAAACTGCTTTAAATGTCAACGTTACAATGTAACATTGTTATGTTAAAGTTTCGTTTATGTAATGCCTTTATGTTTAGTGGGCCTTCACTTATTTATTAATTGAGGTTTGCGCCATCTATTATTCAACTACTTTTTTGTAGGTATTTGCATAATACACCTCGTTAAATAACAAAAAGTTCTTAACAAAACCAACGTATTGACCTAGAAGTAGACTAAAGTCTGTGGCTTTTGCACAAAAACCGCAAGTACACGCTACAAAAACACCTCGAGGAAATGGTTTCCAAAACCGCGAAAGTAACGGGACGCAAAATTTTAATATGCTGCAGTTATTAAATTTTTATACACGTGCTATCCAAAAAAGTTCGTCGTTGTAAATTAAACGAAGCGTGCGATTGGATTTGTCAGCAAAAAATATTGTATGGATAATTTAAAACGAAAGTTACTGTTTAGCTTCCACTGTATACAATTTTATCTCACGTTAAATACGCTAATAAACGTCTGTTTGTTCAACGAACAAAGCAAACACTTTTGATGCGAATGGAAAAATTGTTATCAAGAATGATCAATTTGTTTTTTTTTTTATTAATAATAACATTTGTGCTCATTATCGAGTTTAAAATATGCAATGGTTACAATGATAAGGGATAGTCAAAATTCCCAGACAGTAGGAGTTTCCAGATTTTTTTTACAACATACGGTTCTGTTAAAAGAAGCTATTATAACATCGCGTTAAGTGCCGACCTTTCAGAAATAGAATTTTACGATAATGGAATATTTATATATGCAAATTGTCAGCATTTAAAAAGTCGGGAATTCTTGTGAAGAAGCAAAACGATAACATCGCGTGCAGCTTGTATTTCATGTACATCCAGTACCTACTTATTGATTGCAAATAATTTTTCCGTATTGATTGTGTTACCTACTATTGCGCCAACATGTAGGTTTGAAGGTTCAATCTACCCACTTTCGTGAGAAAAACGACGGTACCGTAATTTAATCGAAAATATTCAATTATTTTCATAATGTCCTTAGAGAATAAAATTCTGAGAATAATTGAATTAATTTTCATTTTATAAGCTTAGGTAAGAAACATTAGTCTAGAATATCAATTTTTCTATTCATGAGTTTGTTATGGAACCAACTTTTCCAATGAATTACATCTTCAATTAACAGGCATTATAAGAATTACAATAATTAGACCGTGTACGTGTTCCGTTGTAATGGTAATTGTGTCCAGGTTTTTAATGGTGTTGTTTTGAATAAGTTTACATGTCTGTGAAGAATCTAAGTGGCGTAGACGTTTGTTTTGACAAGGTTAATACATGCAATTACGATAACCGCCTAACGGTAGCAATCTCTACTTTATAAACCGTTATCCGTTTTGCCAAAGAAAAAAAACAATTACTTTTTATGATCTCCCATTAATGTCAGAATTGTATCATCTTCACTTGAGCGCGTAAACACTAGTTTCTTGATTTCGTACCTGAGGGATCAGAATCAAAATTTCTTTGTTGTCTAGTCGTGAATGATTATAAAGTATCGAAAACTTCCGTGTATGTAAAGTAAGAGACATGTAAAAGTAGGCAATCACTTTGATATTAAAAAACTATGAAGAAGCAATGATCATATCATGAGACGTCAAACAACTTAACAAAGAGAACGCCAGACCTGAATTATTCAAATTTCCTAAACATTAAAATGTATGCGTAAATAAAGCAGTTTAAAGTTCAAGTCCATGACGGATCATTTGAATATGAACTTAACGAATCACGTTGAAATCAAAAGTACACTTTGTTGACGTCACCATAGCACAGCACAGCATAATAAACCCTCAGCAGGGAGTCGAACTAATCGTAACAAAAATTACAGTGATTTCAAACAATGTTTCATTATTACAATTTTATTTCTTAACATAAACTAATTTATGTTTGTTTAAAGTTTTTTTTAAATAATCAATTTAATCTGTTATCAATTTATTTGTTCGCATGGTACATTTTTGTTATTGTATTGCGATGTAAGACTTATGTATGGTGTCCCAGAAGATCAGTATAAACCTATATAGTGTGGTGAGGGAACCGTGTGCAATATAATAATACAAATATAAAACATGGAAGGTGATCACTACTTTACAGTACTCCATGGTCAACAAGCAAAACATCTTGTTCTTGAGAATCACCACTTTGGTTTCCGGACCTGGTCATCAAGACCCTCCCGGACAATTAAAAAAAAATGTAAACACAATCTGTTTTCAATAAATGTAATAAATAAATAACCGGCATTGGCATAATTAGTATAGAAACCAAGATACGGTGCTGCGTGTTTATTGTGCTATGACCCACAGTAAGATATCGTATTCTAATTCTCAAAAAACAAGCTTTTTTGCACGGTGAAAATCGATGCAGTATATTGACTGCTATCACAACCCCATCAGCTTGACATAAAAGTAGAGTGATACTATGTATCTAGCATATAAATATAGGATTACTGATTCTTCCTGTTTAGTTACGTATAGTGTTATCTAAATTTCGGGTGTAAACATTGTATGAATAAATTTTGTGTTATTTAACAATCGCTACAATATACTGATGTGAAACAAATTGAAGCTAAATTTCGATTGTTTCTTTACGATCTTGATTTGATCATTTCCAGCAAATTAAAATAAACTTCAAACACTGCAGAGAAAATTAAAATTCGGATGTGTGTTCCGATAGCTATGCTACCATCAACACCGGACTGACAATTTTTTTTAAATTTTTATAGGTTTTATCCAGTACTTGGTGTTTAGAATTAGAACGGTTCCATTCATTATTCATCCCAGTATCAAAGAAGGGCAGATTGAATAATTGAAATTGGAGAACGTCGTCAATTTTTTATTTTAGAACGACAATTTCCATTGAATCTCTACGATGGAGTTTTTAAATCCATTGATTAATGTTATTTGTTCATTTACCAGTATATTTGACTATAGATTGTGGTTAGATGTTATTATACTTTGTATTAACAAATTATATTTTTATTATAATAGACTTCTTTTCATAATAATATTTTCAATATCTATTATAATTTTCCTACACGTGACGTGATTAACTAAACAATTTTGAAACTGTTTACACATTAGATAAGCAATATTAAAAATAAAATATAAATTGTAGCGCCCTATGCGGCTATGGGCGTAACTAAATACCTGTATCATTTATCAGCAGAAATTGAAAATGTTTCTCACATTTTATAAATGAAAATAATATCACACATATCTTACAGTTTACTATTTAAATCTAAGAAGTAAAATAACACCAAATAAAACCATATTGGCTATTACACTTAACAAGTCTTTTCTTTAATCGCTTGCTTGCCTTTTTTACATAAATTATATGGCCTACACTTTCAAAATCAGTAACTTAATACTGATGATAGCATTTTCATTATTCCAATGTCAAAATCAGAATAAAATAAACTGACATCAAGAAATGTTTATAATTATAATATATAACTGATGTAGAAGTGTTTTGTGGCTAACTTAGAATGGACGCCAGCCATATCTCGGTAACCATTGGTCCTACAACTTGCACAAAAACAATAATTCGTAAATAGGCCAAGATAAATTGCTGATGGAAATTATTTTCGAGTTTAAAAAATGACCGCCAGGTGGCGCCATTCTCATAACCAATCAGAAAATATCCACGTTAAGAAATATTCCAAATAATGTCATTCTGATTAATAGAAAAGTTTCTATTTGTTTTGTTTGAGGTATTTTGCTCTGTCTCATGAAATAAAGTTGTGAGGGAATGACATTAGAATGACAATAAAACGTTTTGATGCTTTGACTTATTGCATCTTTCATTTTCACAGCCTACTAGTCAAGTTAAAATTCAATATATGGTTAGGTTTAATTATAAAACACGATTAGCCTAACTGAAAAAAATGCAACATCTATAAATAAAATTGCCCAATACCAACACCCCCTCTCCACTGCCACATGATGTTAAAGAATTGAACAAACACATCCACAAAAAAATATAAATGAAAATAAAGCGTCCTATTTAAATTTTTCATGATAATGCGCAATAATTGTTGAATTGTTGAAACGTGACAATCAGTAAAAAAAGATCTTTCCAATAAGAACTTGCACGTTTAATTTCGTTAGTGAGTCAAACGGGAGTTATTGGCATTTGACTGTGTTCCACCACTTTTTTCCATGAAACAGAGCAATCAAAAAAATTGTAAATTTATTTATAATCAGAATGGTATTATTTGAAATATCTCTGAACGTGCATACTTCATAGAACAATCCCCATTTCTGATTGGCTATGAGAATCACGCCACCTGGCGGAGATTTTTTAACCTACCAATAATATCCAGCAATTTCTCTTCACCTATTGACCAATACTATTTCTTCTGCAAGTTGTAAGACCAATTATTACCGAGATATGACCGGCGTCCATTCTTAGTTGGTCACCATAGATAGTTTTCTATGGTTTTATCATATATGATACTAACGAGTATTCAAATAATAAACTGGGCTGGGTAGGTCTTGATACTAATTGTAGGTTACAATTCAAAAGGTGCTTTCTTTTATGCAACTGAATCTGATTAGATCAGCTCATCTGAATAAGAAATAATCTGCATTTCTGTCATTAACTGATTCCCAACTACCCCCACTCTGTGGTTGGCGTCGACTTAGTGCAATCGAGAAGAAGGAGAGTTAAAAGTCCCACTTCTTATTTAAGTAAGTCCTTGAGAAAGAACGTATCCATCACTAAGTCACCTCAACTGAAACAAACTGAGATTCGTGCATAAAAGAACGTAGTTTTAAGAAAAAAAACATTTCTGACAATTTTTAGGTTATATTTATATTACGTTTTAATGCAGAGTTCCACGCCATCATGCGTTACTTGGTGTAGTTTTTGTGTACACTGTCAAAATAATTAAATCAATTTAATTCCACAGCCTGCCCAGTCCAGTTTTTTATTTGAACACTCGTTATAGTGTAAAAACAGTAGATAACTATGAACAAAAAACTTAAGTCAAAATTTAAAAATTACAGGGTTATCGGTAACGGAGAATTCTAAGTTGTCGACTAGCAATACAGTAGCATTCGAAACGGCTCTAGAGAAACTATTTATTATAAAAACTGTAACGTAACCTAGTGATCTGTTCATCTACGTGTGTCTTTTTATAAAATATAAAAAACAAATTGCGGCGCTACCACATTAAAAATAAGTAAAGCTTTAGTTATAAATCAATGTTGGTGCATAAACTTAAACGTGAAATTTTAAATGAGGAACCATAATTACCACTTAATATCTATTGAAACGAAAAGCAAATGTCAAGATAAATACTGGATGGCAAATCTTGTAAAAACCCTAAAATACCATAGCTTTACATTATGAAAATGTTTGAGGTATAATGGATAGTGTATTCCAAAGTAACTTCTAGCTGACTTATCTACGTATACCGCTATTAATAAATAAATGATGTAAAATAGATAGCAACACAAACATTTCTCTCCAGTATATAGAATAGGGTTGACTACATTATAACATATGTCGTAGCTACAGTCATCGCACTGTCATCGATTATTTTTCATATTATTTATTTAAATTCATACAATGCAGGTGTGAACACTGTTGCTGTTAAAAACTATGTCTGAAGCAGAAATGGAAAATAGACTCAACTATCGCCTCTGCAACTTAAACACATTCGTCATAAAAAATCAAACTTTAATGTCTTGATACATAAATAACTATTTCTTCAAACGTCAGTTAAGTGTCACTAAGTGTCACTTAAACACTGAATTGACAATGCTTAAGTGTCATTGCCACGACATATAAATACTTTCTCTCCCGCTCCAAAGCGGCACTTAAGTACTTAAACCCTTCTGGCACATAAAGTTTGCCAAAAAGCATAGTAATATTGCAAAGCAAACTACATTTGTTTTCACTTATAATACAACGAGTGGTCTGAATTTTGTCGGAAATTTTTGTCAGTCAGGTTACTGTTGCAAAAGTAACAGCTAGGAGTCAATCTGACTGATAAAAATTACCAAAAGATTCAGACCACGAGTTGTATTTTGGTAAGACAATCCAAAGAATTTCCATTTAATTCGTAGAGTGAATGCTATGAATAAGTGAAGAGCAGTAGCAAGTGATTATTCTGACAACAAAAGAAAGCAGCTCAGTATAATCAGCATTTGATTGGTTCTGACGTATAAATTAGAACATTGTCGTTGGTGAGTTATTTATGAGTTGGATTGTCATATTTAAAAATCCCTTAGCTGTTTAATATTCTTCTTTTTAAATAAAGTTAAAAAAGTAAGATCCATAATTTTTGTGTTGAACGAGATTATAAAAGGTTGATAATAATTCAAATTAATGTATTATACTTTTTTGTCGTTGGTCAACACTAGCTTGTACTAATAAAAACAAAAGCCATCTTCAGATGTTAACAACTAAAAATTAGGTATCATATTAAAACAATAAAATAAAAGGTAAATTGGTTTCTAATAGGTAGAATACGGATAAAAGAAGGTCAATCAATTACTGTAGGAGGGAGACTATTTGAACTATCAAATATTCTGTGATTAATAAGTGTTCTCTATTGCGAGTTTTAAATGTTCTTTAGTTTAAGTGAATGTCCGCAAAGACGTTGATATTTGTTTAAACAGAATATTGATTTTCGGTTTCCAAAGTTAAACTTTGAGATACGGAAAGTTAGAATCAAGTCATCCCGAAGATAGGGGTACCACTTCGGACCAGCATACTCAAGAATACGACGCACTCCTAAGTGAGATTTTGGAAAATTATTGTCGAATCAAGTGAAGTTTGGAGTTTGCATGTTTACACACAGAAAGCAATGCGATCCCTCCACGTTAGAATACTTTTCACTATTTTTTTCACATTGATTCACCTCTCGGAGGAAGTAATCAAATCAGAAATCAATGTTGAATTGCATTCAGGTCTGCTTGAAAGCTTAGTTGGGTTCCGGTGAAGAAAACGGACACAAGAATTTCGAAAAACTGAAATTAGCAGCGTAAAATAGACGTTTCAGAGAACAATTTTCCGAAGAAAAAAATGCGAATTATTCGCTAATTTTCCCAAAAAAAAATTTAAATTCCAAAATTCACACACTTATTTTGTACGTTCCACCTCCCTTTCGCAGAAAGTTAATGATTGTGAAGTATTTTTGACACATTCGCTGTCTTCAAAAAAATTACACCCATAAAAATTTGTTTTAATCAATTTAGTTGTTTTCATGTGATCGGGGTAAACGGTGTTGGTTGGTAAGTTATAGTTATTACAATTTCTTTCCTTAAAAAAGTTATACTCATAATAACAAACTAAAAAAAAAATTTTTTTTTCACGTAAAATTTGTTTTAATCATTTTAAGTTGTTTCCATGTGATCGGGAGTGAACGGTGTTGGTTGGTAGGATACGGTTATAACAATTTTTTCCTTTAACAAAATTACACTCTCAATAAAATATCAAAAAAAAAATTTGTTTTAGTCAATGTAATCAAATTTCCAGTGAAGGAGTAAAAAAACACAATTGCAGATAAGAGTATTGGCTAATCGACAATTGGTTTTTATTTACTCCTTCAACGGAACTTTTATTACATAACTAGACCAATACTTTAAGATTAATCTTAACTTCATTTACTTCATTGTTTTAATCAGTTTAAGTTGTTTTCGTGTGATCGGGGGTGAACGGTGTTGGTTGGTAGGTTAGGTTACAGCTATTACAATATTTCTTTCTTAAAAAATTACAATCATAATAACAATTGAAAAATAAACTATTGTTTTAATCAATTTTAGTTATTTTTGATGTCAACGGCGTTACTTGTGAGTTACAGTTAAACAATACATAATATCTTCAAATATGTACGAATATTGATGCTCCACAATCGTTAACTTTCTGCGAAAAGGTAGGTGGAAAGTATAACTTTAACCTCATTGCGTGAATTTTGAATTTCAATAATTTTTTTGGGAAAATGTGCTCTGAAACGTCTATTTTACGCTAGTAATTTTAGTTCTTGTGTCTGTTTTATTCACCGCCCCCATAACGCTGAAAGTCGCTGACGTATACAATGGATAATAGGTCCAGCGATCGACCCTTGTGAAACTCCACTTGTAACACTCATTTGAAAAAAGACCAACTGTAACTCTGAAGTAGCGTTGATTTAAAAAATTTGATATCCATTCTTTGAGATTTCCTGTGATGCCAAAATGATCTAATTTGTGTCTTTGACGAAGACCTTTGAAGAATCGGTGTAAATAAACGTCGGTTAGCGAACTGTCGTCAGAAGCTTTCGACCAAGTGTTAACACAATGGATATAAAAAGTGTTTTTGTAAATTATCCGGGGCTCGTGCTCACTGTAACAGATACGTATCTACAATGGAAATTTAATAAAATCAATCTTTACACAGATTTTGATCCTATTATGGTGAAAATATGTTTTAATACGATTAATAAGGAGAAACATAAAATATGAAATCAAAATGTTTTGGGAGCAAAAGATAGCGTTGAAAAGGTAGGGGACAACCTCCCTCATTGCTCACTTGTAGTCGACACCTACAAAAGCATAATCATGAACGTCATGTTCATTGTTGGCAATGTTTACTTGACAACTCTAGAAACAACTCACACCTATACGTAAACATTTTTAAAAAACATACAGGGTGTTCAGAAACTCTTCTGCCAAACGGAAACTAGAGGTACTAGAGGTTATTTTATGTAGATTTAACTCAAATTACCTTAACCGAAAATGCTTCCTAAGTGAGATACAACCCTATGAATCATTCAAAAATGCCGTTAAAACTAGACGGTCTTTACAGAAGGGAATGAATATTGAGGCAAGAGGTCGTCATGTAGATCATCTGTTGTAAAATTAATTATCTTTTTTATTTTAATTCGCCTAAACAAGAAACAGTAGCGCACTCTGACGGAAAAAAATGTAAGTGCTCTCTGATGGTTTGAAATTGAAACAAACATTTTTTTAAACGTTTGGAACTTTTACTATTCAGTGCAGTGTATAATTAATAACTAATTATATCAGTGAAGTATGGCTGAAGAAAGGCGTTGTAAAGGTAAGATGAACTGTTGCGTGCCGCAGTGCAACAGTTATTACTTTAAAAATGTGTCATTTCACTTATTTCCTAATGATAAAAAACTGCGAGCACAATGGATCCGTACATTAAAAATCGGAATAAAAGTAACTCCATAGGATAGTGTGTAGCAAACACAAGCAAACACAAACACTATAATCATCTGTCGTTGTACTCTCTAAATCTTCAATTTTTTTTCTTTTACTTCTAGTCCTAGTTGTAGTTTTCTCTCGAGTTCTCTATCGGTACTCATTCTACCCTTGCAGTTTCTGATTTGAACCGTTTCTCCATCAGTCTTTTTCTTCCTCCCCCTCGACTATATTTCAGTATTCACCACTTAGTTTTCATTTCGGTCTTCATTGTCATTAAAAGTTGTGCTTCAGTTTCTGTCGAAGTTTCTCCTGACTTTAAAATATTATCACAGTTGGACTCAGGTACTTCGTTACTACTAGTACTTTTGGTATTTTCTCCTTGCTGTAAAATCCGGTTTTCAATTATATTGATTTTTGTACTCGTTTTTGTATTAGGCTCTATTATTATTATTTTTGAAATAATCAGTTATAGATGGTTGCGCTGAATCCACACCTCGAGGAAGTTTTGTTGAAGCATCCTTGATTAGATGTTTATTGTTGAAGTGTGTATGGAAATTAGAATATATGCATCTTTGTTTCTAGTAAACCGTGAAATACTTATCAGCTCTTTGCAGAAGCGTAATTTGGTACTTCAGTTTCGTTACCTGTCCTCCGGGTGTCGAATATTATGTTGTCAAACTTGATATCCATTCCTTTTTTCTTCTAGTATTTTCGTTATATTTGTCTTTCGCCCAATTTTTAATGTTTCTGCATATTATCTTGTTTTGTTTGCTAATATCTGGTATGGCAGCTGGAGTGATTGGTACTATTTGAGTGGATTGTTGAGTTTTTATTTGTTCCTCCATATTTTCAGTGTTTATCCACCATCGTTTTAGAATTCTCTTTGTTGTTTTCCAGCCTCCTTTCTAAATGTGCTTTGATTCCCAGAATGAAAGCTTTGTGACCATCTACTATTTTGAATTTTTTCGGATTTTCCGAGAAGATGTTCTCGTAATAGCTTTTCATTTCTTTAGCTGGAATCAATTTTGCCAAAGTTTTTCTCACTGATTCCGATTGTCACAGCAAATCTCTTTTAGCTCTTTCTAGTAGGCCTAGCTTCTTTTTTAAGAGTGGAGTGTAATGATTGATGTTCCATTAAAATATGAAGTGAGAAAAGTTAGGTTACAAAAGTTTTGTGAGGCTATGTTCGGGCTATGTTTTTCTGTCTTTAACTATATCTCTACAATGACACTTACCATTCTCCAGATTAATAATTAACTTACTAGCTAATACACTTGAACAAAATTCACTTAACAAAATTCGAAAATTCGCGTAGCAAACTCCATACCTTAGATTTATTATATACCACGTACGAGACAACACCAATAACGGTTGAAATGCTAAATGTTAGGTTAAGTCTAGAGGCGGCGCAAGCATATAAATAACAAAATATTTAAAATTCCAAATAATTCCAAAAATTCCAAAAATTTCACCTAAATCCAAACCTTGTACACTAAATTCCAGGGTGAAATTCCCCCAGTTATTCTCCATCATTGGACCGCCATATTGAATTTAAATAACTCCATCTACATTTGCTTTTTTAGGAGAATGTTAATTGTTGTTTTCTCAAATTTGGTGTCAGATAAAAAAGTAAAAAATGAAACATTTTTAATAAAAATATCGGTTCGTCTCCCCTACTGATACGCTTGTGGTGGTTGTAAAAAATTAGCAATTTTCTGATAATTATACGATTAACAAACAAATTCTCTACAAATAGTGAGGAAAATTCGTTTTTCCTCTCTAGCGTGTTACAAAAATGCCTCTTTAAAAAATGCAAGAATGTGTTATTAAAACTATATGCGCCTAGTACTTATTTAAACAATTTAATTTAGTATTCAATCAGGTTTTTTAAATTTAATATCTTATATTTCGACTCTTAAAAATTGCTACACTACATTTATTGGTTAGAATTACGCGGCTGCGCTATGACAGATTGAGTCCACACCGATACTACAGAATACTGTAGCGAGACTATTGGGACTCACCTATTATCAACTTTTGCTTTTACGTACGAAAATGTGATGAAATTACAATATTATTTCTCTTATTAGGTTGTTTTTTTGGGAATGTCGTGGAAAAAATGTTGTGTCTAACACTTGAGGAAAGCCTTTTTCACTCTCACTGCTACGCTCGTGAGGCAACTCGAGCTCGAGTGAGAAAAGACTCGCTTTCCTCACTTGTTGGGCAAATAACTATTGTTTCGTAAAAACGCAAAAATTGTTGTTTCGTTTTTGTTTCAAAAATAAAACTCAAAAAACTTTAATAAACTGACGCACAAATACCTAAATCTAAATCGTAAAAATTGTTAATAGTGACGATTCATAAGAATAATATGGGAACTACTTTTTGAATGTACGTCATTGGCAAAAGCTTTGGTTTAAATAAAACCATACTACTCCCATATCGTGTAAACTACATACAGGGTCGCTATTATGTATAGGTACACTTTAATATTTTGAGAACTATTTATCACAGTTCTTTAAAATTTGGTATGCTGTTAAGAGAAATTAAATTCTATTTGTGAAGACAAGGCTAACTTGATTTTTTTTCATAGCACGAGAGGGTCAAAGTTACATTTCCGAAAGGAGTATTTTTTTCTGAATTCAACGATGTATTACATGCCTATCTTTATTTCAGTTAAAAGGCAAAAAAACTAAGTTGCTTGATGTTCTTGGATAAATGTCATTTTATCAGTGACAGATCAGTCAAAACTTGAACTTGTGTGCAATAATTACTTTCAATTCATGATGGTGCATTTAACCCAAACCGAACGTATCGAAATTCTAATGATGGTTGGATATGGCGATAGAAGAAGAAGTTGTTCTGAGGTAATGGTTTTTTCAATCAAGTTTATTCTCAACGGGAACCGATTTCCGGAACCACGGTCGAAAGAACATTACAGAGATTTCAAGAAACCGCTAACGTTGAAGACCGAGAAAAACCTGGACGTCCTAGAGTTGTGACTAATGAAACAAACTCTCTGGAAGTTATATTCGATGTAGTTGAGCATCCAAAAACTTTGGCTTTAAATCACAACATTAGCATAGGCTCTGTTCAAAAGATACTCAAACACGAACGATACCATTCGTACAAAATTCATCTACTCCAGGAGCTATCTGAAGATGATTTTGATCGCAAAACGGAGTTTTGCGAAACTATCATGGAAAGAGTGGAAGGTGATGGTAACTTTATCAACTGCAGATATTGGTCCAATACAAATCCTTATTGGATAGAAGAAACTCATACCCAACATCATCAACAAATAAATGTTTGGTATGGCATCATCGGACGGAATATTAATAGGTTCAATATGGTTTCAAAAAGATGGCGCACTACCACATTTTGGTCGTCAAGTGCGTGCATATTTCGATCAAACTTTTCCTGGTAGATGGATAGAACGAGGAGGAACAAATGAATGACCAGCTAGGTCTCCTGACTTAACCCCACTTGATTTTTTCCTTTGGGGTTATGTCAAAAATCGAGTGTATGTCAACCGACCATTGCAATTGAAACAGCTCAGAACAAGAATAAGAAACGAGATTGCTAATATTTCTGCCGATACTTTGACAAAATTTTATTCAACGCCTTGATTATTGTCAGGAAGTAAATTGGGCACATTTTAAGCACCTTGTGTAATATACTTAAATATTTCTGTTGTAATTTCTATTTTGATTGATACGTATTAATAAAATTTGACTTTTTTTAATGTTACAAAAATTTTTGACTTCCAAAGCCAACTTGATTTTTTTTAACAAAATTCTAGTTAGCCTTGTATCTTCGAAACAAATGCAGCTAAAAAATTGAAAAAATCTTCACAAATAGAATTTCAAAGGGCTGTGATAAATAGTTTTCAAAATATTAATCTGTACGCATACATAATAGCGACCCTGTATGTATTTTACAAAAACCAAATGGTGCCAAATTTGATTAAAGTTAAAAAAATGTTTAGAAAGTAGTTATATTTTTGGAAATGCATTGTTGAAAATTTCAAACCAAATCCAATTTCCGGAATTTTACAAAAATAGTAGTTTTCGACGGGCAACCGCAAAAAAGATAATTTTTAATTCATTAATTGGAATTCGTCGAAAAAATATAATGAGATGTCAGTAATTTTTATTTTGAAATCGTTGCATAACAACTTTCCATCTATTATTAAAAGTACCTACTAGGTGGATAGTGTTACAACTTTCGATTTTAAAGATGTGGAGTAATGAGAGTGTTCAATTGCCACACCTCTGTCATGCAATAATAGTTTTCTAACAGCCCAGAACCGATAGTAATTTTTTATCAGCATAAATTTCAGGTAACGTGAGCAAGAAACCAAAATCCGAATTCAGTATTTCATTGTCAATTTTATCAAGAAAGATAATCGCTTTAGAAATTTCCCAGCTATATTACGTAATTATAGTACAAACATCTCAAAAAAAAAACGTTTTTTTTTTGCATTGAATTTAAAATATATTGTAAACTTGTGTACAACGTACCCATTATGTAAGAAAAGATCTTTAACATTATCTTGACAATATTTCAAGTGTGTTTTTGAATTAATTAATATCACAATGTGTAATTGATTATATTTGATTGATTGTGTGAGTGGGAAAGATTTTAATTAATTTTTTTTAGATTCGTTAGAAAGTGTTTTAAGCGTTGAACGAATAAAAATTAGTAGTTTTTATTTAAAGATTTAATTGCCATTTCGTTGTGTTATACAAATATTTAGCGTAATTGCAACCTTCACTTTGATTTTTAAACTTTTGCTCGTTTCCAGGACATATGTAAATTAGTGAAATATTTTCGAAAACAGGTAGATGTTAACATAAAAGAATAAACGGTACTACCTACATCTGCTCTTGTTAAGGGTTCGCGCAACCGAAAACTACAGTTATTGAATATTTGCATTCAAAATCGCCAGTGCGGAAGTATTAAAGTAATCTTGATGTGACTTGTGCTGTACTTCCGGTGGTAGCCGGTAAACACGCTTTTATTGAAAACGTAATGAATTTAGCTTCAGACAGCTTTTTTTTGTGCGAAGGTAACAAAATGCCTGGGGCTGATGTAACAAAAAAACACAGTTGCAGTAGGTAAACGTCAGGTATTATTTCGTGAGACGCGCAAACAACGTATAAAAAATTAGGTAGCCTTGAAATCCTTATCTAAAAATATGTATACTGGACACATTTTCAATTGTAACTTTGAAAAATCTGAAGAAAGTTTCGGTCTGTAATTAGCAGATTCCCGCTAAGAATAACGGCACGAGCAATATGTATTTCTAAAATTACATCTTAAAGTGTGTCAATTTTCAAAATAAAACTATTTGGGGTGCAGTATGCTTAATTCAGGTGATGCAACGTACGCCAACACGACGTCGACGTCCTGACGCGTCAAATTCGAACCACGTGGAATTTTTTTTTCTAATAATAATAATCTGCTTTGTTCTGCTTAATCATAAAATTTCGAAAAAGTTTTAACATTTGTACTTACCACGTTTATTCTTAACACGTGGCTATAAGGCAATATCACAAACGCACTTTCGGCTTCTGTTTGAATCGAAACGACGCGCGCGCTATTATTGAGAGTTGCCAAGCTCGTTCAGCTTCTTTTACTATAAAACTGCCTGATCCGAAAGAATCCGACTGAAACTCGTGTTTGGAATATCGAATTTTTTGAATTAGATGATGCAACTTATTTTTAGTTTCCGTTTTCTCGGTATGTGTGAATAAAGATTTATTTTTGGACACGGTATTCGCGTTTTCAAGTTTTCCAAATATTGATTCAATTAGTAAGTTTTGCTATTTAGATTCAAATTCTCATTTATCAATACACCTTACGCGACCCTGATACTGTTAAGTCAAGTCGGTAGAATCCTACGTTAAATACCTATGCAAATACTATAAGTTGTCTTAATGTTCAATAAAATTACGAAGTTTGATTCTTGTACATTGTTGCCTTAAAAATTAAGTGTACCCAAAGTAATTTCCGCATACTTTTTTTTTATTATAATCGAATAAGCATCTACATGTTAACCTTGAGGTAGACGACCCATTTTTTATCAATTTTTATCGCAATTTACACATGGGTACCTGATATACTGCTAGTGTTTCACTAAAGTTTATTATTGCCTCTATTCCACCCTAAAGAGCAAAAACAACAGAACGACGTCAAATGGTTTGCTATTGGAACGTTGCATCATTTGCTTTCAAATTTTGATTTGAATTAAATTGCCGTCGTAAATGTATTGGCAAACCGGAAAGACTCGAGTGTCAGTCTTAAAGCAAAGTTGTGCTTTTTGTATTAATGTTTTGCATCTTATTGCAGATTATTTCTGAGCCCTCACCCCTCAATTAAAGAATAGAATGAGGTTTTCAAAAATTGAATTTAAAATGTAAAATCTGAGTTTTGTGGATTTTGTAATCACACTTCAAGGACTTCCTACGTTTCAATTTTATTGTTATCAGCTTATAAAATATTACTTGAAAACTTCTGTCGAACATTTTTGGCGTATTTTATCATCGTATCATCATCCATTTTAAGTATCTTTAGTGGAGTTCAAAATTAGAATAAATCGCCACTGTTTGCAATCCGCGAAACCTTTTGTATAATTGCACTATGGCTTCTTGCACACGGACGGTTATTTCGCCGCACGTTTATTTCACCGCCTGGTGAAAAACCGAAATTAGTGTATTTGACACATGATACCGGTTAATCGGTCGGTTACTGGATTTCTCTTGTACCAGGTGGCCCACTAAGAAGGACAGCTGGCTAACTAGAAGTCAAGAACCAGGGGTAACATTTTTTTTACTAAAGTGGCCAAGAGACATTTCAACATTAATAACTTATCGACAAAAAATCATATCAACATTAAATAGTTTTAATTTAAAGCAAGAAATTTTTAAATTCACAAGAGTAACATAACAATCTAAAAGTTATACAGGGTAATTGGATACATTCCTTTGGAGATCTGGTAGAACAAGAGGTGAGGAGTAAATTTAACCCTAATATGTATTATACAAAACTCAATGGATTTTGGGATATTTCGATTTTCAATTTTTCTTAAAAAAGTTGATGTTAATATGTTAAAATGTAATTTTCAATAAATTTACGCCAACTTTGTGGAACTTTTTGATGGAATACTTGCCCAACACTATGGTCTTCCGTATGGAATAAAAAATATCCCTTAGCATTTTCATTATGTGATAATTTCAATGAAAAACCTGTACAAAATAAATTTTCAAAATCAGATGTGATAATTCTTTGAGGTTTTTTCAAATAATTCTCAACGCTTCTTGCCTACAAATTGTGTTAAAACTTCCTTGTTGCAGTAGCTATCGAACAAGCTGCGAATCTTACAACAAACCCTTAACAGTTCCAAAAAAAATAGTAAAAATGAAGCAGTTGACTGAATTTATTTAACTGCTGTCCACTATTAGACCTTATACATAGAAGTCGGCTGTAAATTAAATTAACAATAAGTACATTAGTACCTAATTTTTATAAATCTTGTTCAAAATGGGAGCCCCTATTACGTATACACGCACGGCAGCGTCTTCTTATTTCTGTTTTTACCCCTCTGGTGGTCAATGTATTCCGTATGGATGCGGCAGCGTCGACTATCCTTTGTCTAAGGCAGCGGAGGGTTTACATACTTAGCCCTAGGGCACCATATAGAATGGGGGCCCTTACTGTGAAACATTATTATTAACATACAGACATTATTGAAAGATCATTTATTTAATCAAAAATATAAAACAAATAATAATAAACTAGACAATATAGTCATCTGTAAATACTATAACAAATTAGGTTATATAATAAGTCAATATAGAACTTTTTATTAAGCTCGCCATTTTCTTGTTTTTAAATTTAAAAACTCGTTAATAATGGATTCAGTATTTATTTTTTTCAATAACTCTTCTTCAATTGATAGTAATGCAAAAGAAGTCAAATTATCGTTACCCAAAGAATTTCTTATGTACGATTTGACTAATTTTAAAACTTCCCTGACGCATTACTTACAGGTATAGTTAGAAATAGTTGAAGGGCTGTATAAATATTAGGAAAAGCTGTTATTAAATCATTACAATGAATGTAGTTGAATATATCAGGTGCTGAACTAATATTAATTTTCTCTTTGGCAGCAGTATTCAAAAACGATTTAAAAACAAGACATTCCTCTCCTAGTTCGTCGTTAATATCATTTTGATAAATTTGTGCTAAAGAGTGTGCTTTTTGTCTTAGATTGTCATTATCAAGTTCTGTTAGTCTGATTAAAAAACTAAAATGTTTATCAAGAAAATCATACTTTTCTAACCTCTTCTGCATTTCGTTATTAATTGTATCTATTATAACATAATATGTATTTACTTTAAAATTAGTTGTACCATCAAATTTTGTATCAGAAGTACCATCGTCATATTTAATTTTTTTTATTTTAGAACGTTTTAGATCTTGTTGAAATTCTTTTAAATTCAGATACATTTTTACTTTTTTCGTGATAATATTCAAATTTGTTCCTCATCTGGCTTATATAATCAATTATACTTTTATATGTTGATGTAAATCGATGGTGACTTTCTGGATGGTTTTGTTACTTTTGTCAAACATAGATAGAATATCATTCCACAAAAATGTTAAAAGAGCTACTTACTGTACATAATTTTTGTGTAAACTTTGAGCTTTTACTTTTGCAGTTGAATTTTGCCCACTATCATTACATATATTATTTAAAACCTGTTTAAAAGATTGGTAACCTAAAACTAATGCTTTACACGAGTCCGCCCTAGCTGACCAACGCGTGTCTGACAAACTCTTTGGTACTATACAATTATGTTTTTCTAATTCAACTTTAAGCAAATTCCATCTCATTGTAGAAGCGGCAAAAAAACTATAAACTTCTTGGATGAATAAAAAAATGAAGTAGCTTCTAAACAACAATCAGCAGCGGCGTTTCCTACTAAGTTTAGCGAATGGGCTCCGCATGGTACAAAATAAGCTAAGTGATTTTTTGTCGTATTTTGGACTGTAAACCATTATACATTCCAGCCATGTTACTGGCATTATCATACGATTGTCCCCTACAATTTTCAATATCTAAATGTAACTCCTTTAGAATGTTATCAACAGCAACTTCCATATCTGCGGCTTTATGTCCTACGTGGGGAATAAATCTGACAAATCTTTCAACAATATTTCCCTCATAGACATATCGCAAAATAAATGTTAATTGGTCAATTTTGGTGATATCTGAGTGGAATCTAAAATTATCGAAAAATATTTGCTGTTCTGAACTTCCTCGGCAATTGTTTCTTGTACCTACAAAAATTCCTATTTTAGAATTAATTATTACTAAAAATTTTAAAAAAAAGAAAAAAACATAATAAACAGTATAAACACTAAAAGTGTGATTTTGTACCTTAGACGCTAACATCCTTAATATCTCCTGCATCGTAGTTTTTGACAGATATGTTGCTCTTCCACCACTTCCAGAACTGCCATATTTTTCCATGTGTTGCTTCAAAAATGGATCGAATTCTGCTATTAGTTCTAGTAATCCTAAAAAGTTTCCATTTTTTGAGGAACCAAGTACTTCTGTGGAACCCCGGAAAGCTAGGTTTCGAGTCGCAATGTATTTTATGACACTTATTACTCGTTTAAGTATTTCCTTATAATACTGTTTCTCCGTGAGCTCTAATTTTTCTAGCTCTGTATCAACCCTTCCTGATAGTTGAGAACGGACAATGAATTTATTTATTGATTGCACATGGTCTAAAGTTTTTTCATGTTTGTGTAAATATTCACAATGCTTCCAGTCATTAAACCCTTCACTATATTCGTTGTTTTTGTACAGAACAATTTACATGGGATGCAGTATACCTTTTTGTTGCTTCTGAATAATAAATCCACGAACGTCGTACTTTTTTCCATTTGGAAGAGTTGTATAAAAATAGTTATATTCGCATATCGGCGAATTACTCCGGTTTTTCCTTCATACTCTCGGTAAGAATTGGAAAATCTAAACTATTTAAAATTTGAGCTCTAAAGTTTTTTACAATATAGTTAATGTTTTTTTCATTAAGCTGCCACAGTTTGGGATTTTCTTTAAAGTTAAAATCACAATTTTCAAAACACGTTTCAAAAGTGTGATTATCGTGAATATTTGTATTATCATTATTTGAAGACGTTGCTGTCGATATTTGTGACTGAGATTCATTTATATTACTATCTTGATCAGATGTTTTTGATGTCGACGGTAAAACTGCATCTTCAATATATTTGATATTAGTTTTAGTGTCGACAATACTCTTTTTGAAGAAACTGTGCAGTTTAGGTACTTTAGCTAAAAATTCTTCTTTTTATAAATTCTTTTTCTTTTGCTTGTTTTCTTTTTGAGCGCCGCTATCATATTTTCGCTTAGACATAATAATAACTAAAAATAAGTATATTAAATTTTCATTGTACTTGTACAGCAAAAAATAGAAAAATAGAAAATTAAGTATATACTTAAACATACATTTTGCCATATTTTTATCCACATTGTAAAACATACACCAAAACATTTCCAATTCATACGAAAACTTTTTATAGGTACATGAAAAAGCGGTAATTTTTACTACTGTTCATCAAGACATTGATTTTCAACAAAATTTTTAGCACAATAGTTGCAGCTCATTTGGTCTCGAAATTGAGCACTTTTTTATTTGATAGTGGTATTGAAAACGGTAGTATTGAATTGATGGATATGGATGGTTTATTGTTTGTTATTAATTGTGAGGTTATTACAAGTTACAATATCTGTGTTTTAGTGTGTTTAGTAGACATGCGAGTTATTACTCATTGTTTTAGAGGATAATTTGTAAAAACCGATCAACGACCTTAAAATGTTTGGTTTAAATCATCTTCTATGCAAAGTTACGTGAGAACGCCAATTTTGAAATAAAAGAAATATTCATACCAACTTAAATGTGGGTGACTAACCAATAAGAAAAGCAAGATTACGGAAATAATCTCTTTTAAGTGTGAAAGGATCGTGTTTGCATACATTTTCAAAGAGTTTGCAGGTAAAAAATCAATTGTCTTCTGTGGATGTTGGGACGGGTAAAGAAAAATTATCCGCTTTAAAATAGATAAGTACAATAAGCGATGCGATGAGACAGATTAAAATTCCACAAATATAAATTCGAAGTATTTAGAAGCTTCATGTACGAAATAGTTAATACACACTTACCTAAAATATTATTTGCAAAGAAGAAATTGCTTCTCACGTCACACGGTGCTTATTAAGTTCTAAGAAAATAAACTTCAAAATAATATAAATAAAATACGTACACTATTTGCAAGCAATTCATTCACAGTAAAGACTGACTGAATTCTGAAAACAAATATGCCGAAACGCAAGTTGTGACATGCAAAACTGACGACAGCGGGGGTGGTTGTTTTGATGAGACAACGGAAATTAGCCTGTAAATGAAATCTAATCTAATAGACTTTTAGGCGTCGCGGACATAACTACATAAATTACAATTTTTTAAATGCATAGTAGTGCGTTGTGGGGCCCCTGCAACATCCGGGGCCCTAGGACAGTTGCCCTTTTTGCCCTAATGTAAATCCGCCGCTGGTCTAAGGTCAAGCCTTGTATTGACTGAGGTTGCGTATACTATATCTTTCATACGACCCCATACAAAGTAATCCAGAGAAGTTAAATCTGGACTTCGCGCTGGCCAAACTATTGGGCCTGCTTTTCCAATCCAATGGTTAGAGAAACGTTCATTCAGCAATTTCCGTACCGTCAGCCTATAATGCGCTGGACAACCGTCGTGCTGAAAAATCATTCGCGCTCTGGCGGCTAAAGGAACATCTTCTAGAAGCTCCTGCAGGTGATTTTCTAGAAAATCTTCATAGACCTCTCCGTTTAAATGTTGAGGTAAAAGTAAGGCCCTATTAAATAGCGGCCAACAACTCTCATCCATACATTTTCTGAAAACTTCCTTTGGAAACTAATTTCCCTTATTAAATGTGGATTTTCTTCCGCCCAATAGTGCATGTTATGAAAATTGGTTATGCCCTCGCGATTAAATTTAGATTCGTCCGTCCATAAAATGTTGGTTAAGGTTTTCATCCTCTGCATCTGAATTTAACATAAAGCGGCAGAATTCTAATCTTCTTCCAGGATCACCTTCATCTAAGCCCTGGACAGGGGTCTAATGATAAGGATGGCATCCAACTCCGCGTATCGTAGACCAGACGTTCCATTGTGACGCACCAGTTTGCCGCGCCACTTTAGCAGTTGAAATGCCTGGGTTATCCTCAAAATGGATTAATATTTCTTCCTCATCATCTGGTTGATATACGCGAGAAGCACCGGCGTCCACTCGCCGACGTTTCACTGAACCATTTTCTGCGACATTTCGATATGTCGTACTAAATACACGAACATTCGGTGTGCGACGATTTGGAAAGCGACGTTCATATTCCTACGAGCTTCTGCAGCATTCCCATCGCAATATCCGTATACAAATAAGATGTCGGCGTATTCTGCATTGCTATAAGCGGCCATTTCAGTTAAACAACAATAACAACGAAAATCTGCAAAACCAAACTTAAAGAACTTAATACAACTAGTTATAATAAAGAATCTTCAAATATGAACTTAAGACTGTCAAAAAGTTATACGAGTGAATCGTCATATTCTACCTTCAGTTGTTTATCCGCCTACTTCACATGGAAAACGTATAAGGTCTAATGGTGGACAGCAGCTAAATAAATTCCGTCGACAAGGAAGTTTTAACACAATTTGTACGCAAGAAGTGTTGAGAATTATTTGAAAAAACCTCAAAGAATTATCACATCTGATTTTGAAAATTATTTTGTACAAGTTTTTCTTTGAAATTATCGCATGATGGAAATGCTAAGGGATATTTTTTATTTCATACGGAAGACCATAGTGTTGGGCAAGTATTCCATCAAAAAGTTCCACAAAGTTGGCCTAAATTTTTTGAAAATTACATTTTAACATATTAACATCAACTTTTTTAAGAAAATTGAAAATCTAAATATCTCAAAATCCATTGAGTTTTGTATAATACATGTTAGGGTTAAATGTACTCCTTACCTCTTGTTCTATCAGATGTCCAAAGGAATGTATCCAATTACCAGTGACCCTATAGATAACATATTCACTAACTTTACAAAAGTTGAGCAGAGGGTAATTGATACTAAAGTCTGTCCAGAAACGAAGCGAAGTAATAAATTAAAATATTATTTTACAAATACGCGGTACATGATTTTGTATGAAACACATAAAAGATTTTAAAACTAGTTTTAGGATATACCTCTTCCATACTATAGTGTTACAAACGTAAGTTATTTATGAATAGCTCCTAATCCGTTAACAATGGGACGTACCTGTTCTTGAGGTCTAAACTAAAGATCATAGGCGTGTACATGGGTTTTGCTGATAAAAAAATTACGATTGCGTTTTATTGTGTTTGAAGTTGAAAGTAATTTTAAACATCAAGATCATTATTTACAATGTGTAGCGGTCGATGTTCTGCGATCGTCGACGGATTGTGCGATCAATAAACAGATAAGAATATTTATCACCAACAATAATAAAAGTTTCCATAGGTATTTAATAAATGAAAATTGGGAGCAGGCCGGTAGGCAGCCAGTGGAGGCCGGGTGGGCTGAGCCTTTTTTTAGTGAAACATAATTTCAAATATCTACATTTAAAAACACACACAAATTACAACCGTTTATTTTAAGTAGTAAAAACATTTATTGAAAATTGATTTAATTAAAACAACTGAATTTTCCTATTTTTTCTGCAAATTTACGCATAATGTATTCTTCGTCTATAGCCTTCAGGTGTTTTTTTTTCAAATGCCAAAAAAGATAAGTAGCGTAAACGGTCATCGTTCATTGACATACGACGCACAGTATCAATTCTACCGACTGCTGAGAAAGAATACTCATTGATTGATGTGCTACTCCCAAATGCTTCACATGCTTCAAATAGACCATATGTGTTCAAAAATGCGTCTTTCACAGGAAATAATAGCTTGAGAATACTAATGGTTTTGTTTTTCTAGTTTTTCTCTTTCATTACGAATGAATTTTATAGCTACATCTAATTCAGAATCTGATGGCAGAATGAGCCCAATATCTGTTAACGGTGCCAATGTCGACTTATCAAAATCATTTGCACATATATTATTCAATTCGGAAACCGCTGTCAAAATTTTGCTGTCATCGTTAAACCTCCTTTTCATTTCATTCAAAACATAGTCCATTACTTGAAAATATGACGACTTCAAAACTTGATTTTCATTTTCGGTTTGTCGTTCACCAATAGTGCCAGTAACGACTGAATTTGATAAACGAGTGGAGCGTTGACGAATTCTGCTCGTACTTGGCGGATATTCAATTTTGCGGATTCAACTTTTTCATGATTTCTTCTGTTTCTATCAAAAATAGATTGAACGATTCATCGGATCGAAAACACTGCACACTGTCAAATACCGCTTGAATGAATGACACCGCGCTTTTGCAAAATTTTGGTGGCTGAATCTAGTGCACTCAAGAGTCTATTAAGAGTCTTCAATACCAGTCGAATAGTTTCTGTAGTATTCGCGGGTGGGAATGCGAGGGTGTTTTTGAATTTTCTTATCGTGAACATAATCGGAAGAAGGGGTAGTTTTTAAATAGAACGTAGACGGCGACACTTTACCGGCCGCAAATTCTAAGAATTTTGTTGTTGCAGCATATGAGCTCGTGCCTGTTTTTGACTAATCAAGAACAGAAAACCATAAACAAAAATATTTTACACAAGCAAAGGTTACAACACTTGTTTATATGAACAGATTTTATATTTATGCTTTAATATAGACTAGATAAAAATCCAAAGATGACCTTAAAATGGTGTTTTTACATGTATTATATTGTAACTCCTTTAAACTTAAATTTATTTTTGTTGTTATATAAAGGTACAATAAAGTTTCTTCTTTGTAAAAATTGAATTTTAGAACTTTACAGAGTTTGGTTTAGTCATAAACAGACACGGGCAAAGAGACAATTCCGCTATTTCCAGCAGACTCTTAAGAAAATTCAGCATAAAATAAATTGCTTTTTTAACTGATTTCAATAAACCATTTGCAAGCGCAACATCTTCAGGATCAAATTTTTTACTGGGCTCTCGTTTGATTTTTGCCAAAGTGTCAACTATTTCAAAATAGTTATTTCAAATCGCTTGAGCTGCGTACAAATGACCCGACCATCTTTGTTCTAATAACCGTGGAATGTTTGTACCGGAATAAATTCTTTTTACATTGAATCGGTTGAATAATTTGTGCAATAACCGTACTTCATCGAAAAACAGATAACATGCCATCACGTTCAAAACAACCTTTTCAACCACGAAATGTAATCTATGATTGAAGCAGTGCACATACGGTATTAATCTATTGTAATGTTTTTCCAACAACTTTTGGATGCCATCCACATGTCCGCTCATGTCAGGAGCACCATCGTAGCATTGGCATATGATTTCTTAGCGTAGTGTTGATAAGTTTTGATAACCCTTCTGCGTCGAGCTCTTCGGCTTTTTCCATTGCAACTAATGATTCGTTTGGCACACCATCTTTTGTGTATCAAAAAGCAATTGATATCAGTTCATTTCCACTTTTATCCTTTCCTCCATCTGCAATCAATGTTATGAACGATGAATCGTTTATTTCAGCTACAATTGCTTTTTGCAGTTCATCAGCAATCAGTTTGATCAATTCATTTTGTATTTGCGGAGATTTGTATGTAGCATTTGTAGGCATTGCTAATTGGCATTTTTGCAAATGTTTATCTTTTATCATCATGAAATCAAAAAGACTATTGAACAAATCCAATTCTTTCTTTTCCTCATAATCCCAATCACCGCGAAATGGCGATTCGTTCGATACCAAGAAAAGAATTGTTTCAATAATTGCCTTGAAATAATATCGCCGCTTTTCCAAAATAACATTGTTCACGAGATTCGAGATCGATTGATCGGTTTTGGTTCGTAATTGTTTTTCTTTCCAAGATAGCATTGATTTAATATGTAATGCACTGTTTTCATGTTTTTGGAATCCTTGTCCAGTATTTAATGCTCGTTTCCAATCATTGTAGCCACCAGTAATGAACACATCACTTGATTTCATTCCAAACTGACGACATGGATAACAATACACCTTATCTTGTTGTTTTGAATATTCAATCCACGTATATTTATCGATCCAACTTGACTGAAACGAACGTCCATCAACATTCTTCGGAAATCTTTGGCCATGGAAAATTTGTGATACTTTTTCTTGTCCTTTGCCACTGATGTCATTTGGCAAACTATCAACATTGGTTGGATTCACTTCAATTGTGTCAATCGAACTCTAAAAAAGGAAAAAAAAAGAAATTTTACACACAGATTTATATTATGCACAGCAAACGAATGAATTACAAACGGAAAAAAAATTAACTCACGATCATCTGTTTCAATTTCTTCACTTGAATGTACCGCTGGACTTGCTAAATAGATAAAAAAAGCAATTGAACACAAAGTTTTGTATTATGCACAGCAAACAAATGAATATCAAAAAAAAAGAACATTTAACTACGATCATTTGTTTCAGCTGCTTAATTTGAACTTCCAAAAAAGAAATTGAACACACAAATTTGTATTATGCTTGCACAACAAACGAAAGAATGTCAAACGAGAAAAATTAAATGTTATCCACTTACGATTGTCTACTTCCATTGGTTGATTTGGCTTTGGTCTTTTCATCAACAATGAATCCATTATTCCTGATCTCGTTTGTTTATTTCTTTTAGACATTTTTAATTTGATTGATATCGATGTTGAAGCGCGAGTAGTATATATCGATTA